>JANZLC010000200.1:10299190-10313870 GCA_026413385.1 Erythroxylum gracilipes
ATGGAACAAGAATATGTTGTTCAGCGCTGCATCAGAATCCTTTGTCATGAAATTCTTCAGTTAATTGTGAAATATTGCTACGATGAAGATGATAAATTACTTCCTTCAAATGAAGAAATCAACGAAAATAAAGACGTTGAAAGAAATCATTTAGACGAGCTACAAAATAACGAGATGAATGATGCGAGAGAACATATTGCAAATCTTCTTGTATTACGATAAAATGCATAATTTATTATGCATTTAACTATTTCAACTTGAATATTTATTTTGGGATATTGTTAGTGTACTTTAAAAATTATTTAGCATTAATAATTTTATTATAAAATAAAATATAGTTAAAATTAATAAAAAGTGCTTTTATTTTTATGTTGCCAAACAGTCTACTATATGAAGCTCTTTTAAAAAAGCTATTTTTTAATTAGCAGTCAAACAGTCAACTAGCTTTTAAAAAAAGCTCTTCTTTGAAAAGCTCTACTAACAAAAGCTCTACTGATAAAAGCTCAACCAAACGGACCCTAAATTAACATAGCCTCTAACAATAAAATATGATCCTCCAAAACATAATGCAACATCTGAAGTACCTTTAATATATCTTAGGATCCTTTTAACAGTACTCCAATATTTTTTATCATAATTTTCCAAGTATCGGAAACAACCTCTTTGTAAAACGTAAAGAAAAGGTTGCGTACAATTGATGTCCCTCTCCTAACCCTCGCAAAGCGGGAAGTCTTGTGCAATAAGGTTGTTGTTGTTTTTGTAGAATTTTTCATGTATCAACTAACTACTCCCACTGTATGTGTAATGTTTGTTCTTATCTATATCATAGCAAACATTAAGCTACCCACTACTATTGCATAAGATACTTGAGACATTTTCACCTTATCTGTTTTGTTACTAGGACTCATACTTGAAGATAACTTAAAATTAATAAGAAAGTTAAATCTTTCTATTATTTTAGTCTCAGTAAATTTGCATTCTTAGAATCTTCTTTGCTGGTCTCAAGTCCTTTATTTCAAATTTCCTAGCCGATTATGCCTTTTTAATATAATATTTGTTAGGGCCTGCTACTTATATGTCATTAACATATATAGTAAGATAATGAAATCATCATCATTAAATCTATTGTAATAAACATAAGGATCTGAATTGAATATGTTATATCAAGAGCTTATGATGAGGGAATCAAATCTCTTATACCAACATTTTTAACTCCTATTTGAGACCATATAGAAATATGTTTAACCTGCAAATCAAGTTTTCTTTTTCTTTAAATCCTTCTATTTGGAGCATATAAATTTCTTCTTCAAGTTCTTTGTAAAAAAAATGCAGTTTTTTCTTCTAAGTGCTCTAAATGGAAATCATATATAACATACATTATCAAGAATACGCGAACCATTGTCAATTGAATAACATGAGAAAAATATTTCACTGAAGTCAATACCTTCTTTTTGAGCATATCCTTTAGCCACTAATCTTGCACAATAATAATCCACTTGGTTATGGCCATCTCGTTTGATCTTATAGACTTATTTGTGACCAATAGTCTTCCTTCCTTGTGGTAGCAAAACAAGATCCCATGTCTTATTTTTATAGAGGGCTTTAAATTCTTCTTGCATTTTTGCCATTTATAGATAAGCGTCTTAGAATTTTACAATCTCATAGAATGTTGATAGTTCTCCATTCTCTATTAGTAAACAATATGCAATATTGCCTCCCTTAATGTATTCCAAGTGCCAAGATGGTTCTCTCATTTCCTAAGCTAAACGTCGAACCTTTGGGACTAAGGACTCAACTTGTTCTTGTTCTTCATACTCTGGTGCAACTTCCAAAGTATTTGAATCTTCTTGTTCTCGTCTTTCTTCAACTTAAATTGTAGTAGTCTTTGGTTTTTCTTGTGAAGTGTTATTTTCTTCCTTTCCTTGTAACTTATGTTATGCAAATATGACATCTATACTAATTATTAACTTATAAGTAGTATGATCCCACAGATGATACTCCTTAATTCCATTAACATAACCCAAGAAAATCAATTTCCTGGATTTTGGATCCAACTTTAACATTTCTTGAAATTATACATCACATATATAGAAAATCCAAATATGTAGAGGAATGAATAATCAATAGGATTACTAGCCTACATCTCCATTATTGTCTTCATCCTATTTATTGTTGATGAAGAATGACTTATCACATAGCAAGCAGTTTCTACTTCTTCTACCTAAAATTATTTGGCTAGATTTGTAGTCCTTAACGTTGATCTTGTTCTTTCCAGACATATTTTGTTCATTTGCTCTGCTACTCCATTCTACTATGGAGTGTACACTAGTGTGAACTGCCTTTTAATGCCTTCTTATTTACTAAATGCTTCAAACTTTCCATTTACGTTTTCTCCTTCATTATCTGACCACAGACACTTAATTATTTTCCTAATTTCAAGTTCTATATGAGCTTTAAAGTTATTGAAAACTAGAAACTCGTTTTCCTTCCTTTTGATTGGATACATACAACATCTCCTAAAGTAATTCTTAAGGATGAAATTAGTGATTTCCAAACATCATAATGAATCAGCTCAATAATAGTTTTTCTTTTAGTAGTGGAACTATCGAATTTTAATCTATGTTGCTTAATAGCAACACAATGATCATAAAAGGGTAATGAAACCTTTTTGAGCCCTAAAAGAAGTTTTTTGTTCTATAAGAATCTCCAATTCTTATTCTGACATATGGCCAAGTTTGAGGTGTCATATCATTGGTGATCTTGTGCTGAACTTGTTAATATAATAGATACTTCTCCTTCTTATAGTGTTTCCCTTTTTAGCATATTTTTCCACTTTCATCACTATAAGTGTACCTTTGACTATTTCATGATCTCATTTTCAACTTGAATTTTACGCTTGATATCATCAAATTGTCCTAAAGACATTAGATTTTTTTAAACCCTTCACATGCCTCCTGGATGGTGCAAATCGTATTATCCCACATTTTTAACTTAGTGGTACAAATACTAGTAATATTTAAGGTATGATCATCACCCATAAATACAATTCCTTTTAAGAGTAACATATATTGGTCAAATCATTCTCTAAAAAAAGTCATGTGCTAGGTGGCTCTCGAATCTAAAAGCTATACGTCAGTAAAATGATTTATATCTTCTGTTGTTTCCTTTATATAAAGGATTTTTCCATCATCAAAGGTACTCACAACATTATCTTAAGGGGTTGTTGCATTTTTCTATGCATTCTTCTTATTCCAACACTCATTTTTGTTGTGTCATTTCTTACTATAATTGTAACATTTGATATTCCTTTTGTTTCTTGATTTGGATCCACCGTGAGTTTGAATTCAACTAGATTCATGTTTTATTGATCTTTCTCTCGTAATTGATGGTGCCTCTGTTTGTTGCGAGTTTAAAAATCTATCCTCCTTATTCTTGTGTCGTTGTTCTTATTTTAAAACAACAGCGACAATGTTTTTAAAGACTAGAAAATCTAAAAGAATATTATTGTTCAAATTGATGATGAGTTAATCACACCAATCTAGTAGACTTTAAAGTAAAAGTTTTGCACCTTCATTTACATCTATTTTGTAGCTCAAATGTGAGAGCTTAGAAAATAGAGTATTAAGAGTGTTGATATGAATCGTTATTGAATCAAATTCTTACATTTAAAGAGTGCAGAGTCTTTTTTTTTATAAATTTTGATGTGTAGTGACTTGACCTCGTACATTTTCATTTGTGTATCCTAAATATCCTTTGCAATATTTTCTCCTTTAAACATGACAAGATTTCATTAGCTAGACCTAAGTATAGATTGATGATAGCCTTGTTTTATTTTCTTCTGTTTGTTGTTAGCTATAATCTCCACTGATCTTTCTCATATGGCCTCCAAACAATCTTCTTTTGTTAAGATTGCTTTCATCTTCATCTTCCATAGCTAGAAATTACTACCATTAAACTTCTCTATTTCAAATTTCATTGCTATTTTTGGTCAATGCTATAACCAAGCTCTAATATCTCTATTAGGAAGTTAGGACATGAAACACCTCAAATATAACTAAGTTGAAATTAGAAAAAAGAAAAGAAATTAACATAAGACAAATTTAATAAATGAAAAGATATATTTAGGAGAAACTTATTTCAATCTCTCTAATACGCTCTATTTCCTCTTTATATTTGTTTGCAAAAGGATACACAATTGAATAAAAACTAGAACATGACAAAGCTAAAAACACGATAGATAAAACATATGAAAACTATCCTATATATATATATATATATATAACAATTAGGGCAGTAGAATTGTATTTCTACATAATTTTACCACCGTACAAAAAAAGTTGTATTATAACTGTACAAAAAAAGTTGTATTATAACTATAAATTAAAAGTTGTTTTACAACTTTTTTTAATAGTGTTACAAATATAGCAAGCTTTAATGATATGTCATAATCGACTTCCATGGCTAAAGCTTAAATAAAGAGTAAAGGTGACTTTACCACCAATTGGTTAGATAAAAGAATATTTTTATAAATTTAAATGAGATGGAAGATCAATTAACTATAATATTTACAACTATGCATTTATCTAAAAAAGTATTATATTAATTTATATTAATGAAATCTTGACTTAAACTAATGATTTTATTTATATGATGGTCAATTAAAATAATTTTTATAATACACTTATAGTCAAATTTAATTTTATAAAGACTTTAAAAATTAAAATAATTTTTATAACATACTTATAGTCAAATTTAATTTTAAAAAGACTTTAAAAATTAAGAAAAATTTTATCTAAACAAGAAATCATCAATATAACTCAATACTAAAACCCAACTTTCCCAAAAACTTATGTTTTATGAAAATTGTGGCAAAGCTGATATTCATTAATAATTATTTTAAGAAATAATCAGACTATATTTTGGCTCCTAAAATTTTTTATTGATTTTTTCATCGTTGCTGAAATATAATTAATCAAAAGTTGATACAGTTAACTTAGGAATTAGGATGTCTATAAGTCGAAACGGATCACTTTTTTTAAAGTGGAATAATTAATATATATTGGACTCAATCAAGTACAATGATTACATTACACTGAAGGTAACACAGTCGCCAAATGATTCTCCATTACGTGATTTTCAGTAAGTTCTCTTTCGTCTATTCAATTCAACGATGCTCCAATACGTACCTTTCAGTTCCAAAGGTCAACCCAATTTTTTAATTCCCAGTTGCTACTTGTGTATTGTTATCTTAATCCTTTCCTTAAAAAGGACTGGTCTACTTTTGTCAACGACGTGCAAGTTATTTTCTTATTCTTATACTTATTTATATTTTTTTATTTTTATTTATTTATTTATTTATTCTATTTTTTAAGGCATAAAATAACAATCACTCAACTAATTAGGAACAAGACGATGTATATTAAATCTTCTCAAATCTTTTATTTAATAAAATTTTTACTAAATAGTTGTTATTAATATTATTAATATTATAGCCACTTCTTTTGCTAATAAAATACTTCCATTTTTTTTAATATCTAGGGATGGCATAAGGGCTTAGGTTCGACCTGGCCCAAAATTAACGAGTCAAATTCGGGTTCGACCCAACTCAAACCCTTTTGTCATTCTTAGATATTAAAAGGAAAGAGAGTAGGCCTTAGGTTGGGCTCGGGCCCTGGTGGCCGAACCTCAAGTCTAGCTCCAACTTGGGCTGCCCTAGCCCAATAATGCAAAATAAGGTCATTTCGATATCATTTTGTTTTTTATAAAAGTAAAAAAACTTGCCTATTACGCTGAGCTCAGGCCGGGCCATTACCATACCTATCAATTTCTAACTATTACTCTTCAACTTTTATGGGTCTGCAGGGGTCTGATTTGATACGTGGCTCGGCTCTAGAATTGGACCTCATGGCTTCTGGTGGAAGAAAGGGTCAGTCGAGTCAAGTTCTGAGTGCTTTAAAATATGAATTTACTTTTCAGCAGTGAAGTCTAACTATGAACTCGATTTTTTGATAATGTTAATATATTTTTATAATTAAATTAAAATACTCAAATTTAAAATTAATTTAGTTGCGGTATATAAATTCTTGCTGAGTATGGCCCAATTAATGGCTATCTCAATAAATTCTTTCACAGTAAATTAATTCTTGCTATAGATTTTGTCCCCAAATGACTTCAGTTTCTACACATCCCTAAACGCATAATAATTTATTCATTATGTTAAAACATAATTCTTTTTCATTTTAACGTTTGTTTTTAAACATTAAAACTCAACCTTTTGTTGTAATATATAAATACCTGCAATTCACTTTCAATTAAATCTTATACTGAAGTAACCTAAGGGGTGTGGTTGAGTGGCAAGGAACTCATCCACTCTTAACCAAAGGTCAGGGGTTCGATCCTTAGCTTTGGGTATGGAGCAGCTTTAAATCCTTGGGCCAGCTGTCCCATCCTGTGAGGTGCCTTCCCATCAGCGAGGAGATTAGTCACTGAATCCGCCGGTGGATACCCTGGTCAAAGACCAAAAAATCTTATACTGAAGTTGATACAAAATTGCACAATAAAAAATGAAAAGCTTTCATTTTGAAAACTACCTAATCACAATTACCATATGAAAACAAATTAGATACAACTTTCGAAGAAATGTTCAGATTTAATGACCTTCTTTGACCAATGTTGAGTATCGTGCTAGGTAAATACGAACTATTACAAAGACGATAACCAAAATACCAAAATACTGAATCATAATTATAAATTAAAAAAGTTGAAGGGATAAAATTGAAAAAATGTTTTTATTTAAATATTTTTAGAAAAATACAATATTTTATATTAATTTTAATAAATAGAATAAAAATTATTTAAAATGGCTGTATATATATTGTATTGTATCAGTAACAAACAACGCGAACTTCAATATATTATTCACAATTTTGTAAATGACAATATCTCTTAATTAGAAAAAGTATACTTACTTATATATAAAGTCCCTTTTCTCTAGAATAATTTTACATACTTAGAAGTGCATGCGACTAGAATACGCAATGGACCCAGTCAAATCGATTTTGAGGTTGCTCAATTCCAGTTCGATCGCCTTACAGGTAGTCTCAGACCATTAGAACTTGACTTCAATCGGAATTTGGATAATTCCAAGTTTGCCTGAACTCGAATGACCTAACTCCTAATCTGACCTGATACATTTTTGATCAATGCTTATGTCGTTAAAGATTGGCCCCTTTCTGTCACCAAAGATTTAACTCCAAATTTAAGTATTAGAAAGTCAGAACTTTGGATTTTTGGAAGAAAAAAGAAAGATAACACCAATAACAATTGCAATAATAGCCACACGAACACCTGCGAGAATTCAAGTCCGTGACTATTGATCACCTTCAAGGTCGAAACTTTCAACAAATAGCAAAACTAGAGACTGAACCACCGAATGGGTAAGATAGATTTGAGGAGAAGAAGAGATGAGCAGTGAGAGAGAAAGCGCATCAAAATGAATGACGGAAAAAATATATATTAAAGAGAAGAGAGGAGGAAGTGACAAAGAGAACAAAGAAACTGTAGCCAGACTTCAAGCCATGAAATTGAAATTTGAGTCCGTCCTCAAGTTTGAAAATTAAAAAAAAAAGTTTAAATTCAATCGAAAACTTGATGAACTCAAGTTAAACTTGTTAACTTTGGACCTAATTGAACTTTTTTATTATCTTTATACCTAGTCATTTTGAACCTAACCTTTATTTTTACTTTCTTTCCAATACAAACTATCTCAAATAAGTAATATAATTAAGCATCTCATTGAATGCCACTGTCATTAGCAGTTTTAATGGTTGATAGAATTTTTTTTTGTAATAAGAAAATTTATTAAAAATTAAAATTTGTTTAATGTGAAATGTAAAACAGAAAGTAAAGAAGATGAAAAAAAAATAAGGAGTAGATAGAGTTGATGGATGATTTGATTAAAGAAGAAAAAAAGAAAACAAAATAGAAATTAAGTTGATGGTATTTAAGTGATAAGTATTTTTATCATTCTCTAAAATTTTTAATTTTTTAATTTATAAATAACGCACTTGATTCGTTATTAATATTAATGATTTAGAGATATTTTTTTTCAAAATTTAACAGCTGAGTTGATAAAAAATAAAATTAAGAAGATTAAGTGTTTCAAATATTAAAATGGAAGAGTTTAAAAGAGGTTTTTTTTTAATATTTTAAACCAAGCTTTAAATTTATCGCATAACTTATCTTTTGTAATTCTAATTACTCCACTCTATATTTTATTCCATATTTGTTTTACTTCATATTATTATGGTCACACAACTATTCTTGTTATTTTCATGAACATAATTGAGTGCAGAAGTTATTTAAAAATACATACAAATTGGTTTAAGTATCAACTTTTATCACTAAATAAATAAAAATGCATTCAAGAAGTTTTTGTTTATTTTGACTAATTGAGCAATCTTAAAAGAATACAAGGTTGATGATTATTTAATAATATTAATCAAGAGCAAATATTTATGCTATTAGGAAATTTTATGCATTGATAATAACTTTATAGTTATTAACTCGTGAATTTATGAATATTACTTTTTTAAAAAATTCAATAATGAAATTGAAATTACAAAAGAAAAAAACTACAAAAATGTTGAGTGGCAATAACAACTTTCTAAAAGAACCAAATATTGAAAACAAAAATACTCTTAAACTTACACCAACAAATCATTATTATGACAATATGAAACTTAACTGTGAAACAAACACTAAGATTTACATGAAAAATCCTCTAGTGTAAAAGAAAAAAGCAGGGTCAAACCAATAAGTAAATCTACTAAAATCAATAAGGATTTACAAAAAATTATCTCCTACCCTACAACAAGAAGTTATTTCACAAAGTTTCAGGATTGAGACTAAAGTTGATGTAATGATTGACAAATATACAAACCAATTCAAAAAACAATTAAAAAAAGATGAGAATATAACACTATTTGCTCTCTCTATATTTTTCCTCACTTTTGGACATTATGGTCACATTCTATATGCAAAACCCATGTATCTTCTCTTTTATATCACGAAATAGGTTTTTATGCACAATACACGATCACTTACATGGTGTATATCTTCAATACCGTCTCACTCGATATTTATGGTCATAGAGAGTTACATGATCGACACATGCGATCGTGTATGTCATTCACACAGGCGTGTACACAACTGTGTATATCTTTGCTCTTCACACCTTCTTCATACAATTCTAAAGACCTATACAATTTTTTCACACAGTTGTGTAAGTATAGACATGAGCGTGTGTAACTTTACATGGGCGTGTGTATTTACACGATTAACTTACACAATTGTATAGGTTAAGGACATAAGTGTGTAGCACATTATAGAGTCTTCTATCTCCCTAGATGACCTTCATCCATCTTGTCTTACTTGTTCGTTATCACCTCAAACTATAAAGGTGTCTATGATCACTGAAAGTCTCAAAATAGGGTTGGACAGTCAGCAAAGAACTCCTTGCAAAATATTTGTTAACGAATATGTATCAACTGCGATCTATCATACAAAAATAAAAAGTAAGAAAAATCAGTTTTTCCACAATTCTACATGCAAGCCAATTTAATTGTACTTTGATTATTTTTTAGTCAAATTGAAAATGATAGAGATATAATTTAAAAAAGTTAGAATAAACAATTAATTCTTCTGACTGTACAACCTATTCATATGATGTGAACTTTTATTTCTTGTTAATCTCCCTCTTTGATCAAGTTTACCCTCTTAAACAAAAAAGAATACTCTTTGATGATAGTCTTTGGGGAGAGTCGTATTCCACCATGCAATAGCAAACAAATCCAATTATTATTGGTTTTAAAAGAACATAAACAATTTAAAGTATCTAATTCAAGAGCAGAGTGCTTATAGTTTAATTTAACTAGTTTTTCTTTTTAAACCAAAGATATAGATAAATATAATTTTTTTTCTATGAAAATATTTAAATATTAACCACCAAAATAATGTATCATACTATTCAAAGTGAGATGTCCCTAGACTGTAATTGGATATATCATTGGCATTAGCAAAGCTTATTTTTTAGAATTTATATGTTCTCCATGTCTAGATATATTTAAACATTTGATTTACAACAGTTTAATTGTCAAAAATTTTCAGCTCAATTACAGATAGATGGTAAAATTAGCAATCTGTGACTGGCGGCTGCGGCTGGAGCTAGTGAGGGAGAGGCAAATGCGATTGACGCAGATGCTATGGAAGCACAATGAAGAGACGGCAGCGTCCAGTGGAAAGAAAACAGATGATACAACTTTGACCAGAATAAAGTGCAGTCTGGAATCGAAACGAGGTGGGGGATAGAACTTCTTGTACCTGAGAAATTGAAGCAGAGAAAAACACCGCTCGCTGCCTCCTGGTCTTTGCCGTGAGCTTTGTGGCTGGCGCAGTCCAGCAGCTCTCAGATCTGGCCGATAAGAGGGCATCTCTGGAGAAGTGCGTGCATGGCTGTTGAGTATTCGTTTTGTCCTTGGGTCTCGCTTGAGTCTTGGAGACGACTACCTGGGTTTGTTTGTGTGCTGATTTTTCTGGCAAGTAGTTTTGACTGCGATTGCGTTTTCTGGATTTGTTGTTGATTTTTTATACATACAAAAAACGCTAAACAAACAATCAATTGACTGCGGTATTGCTTGGTGGCGATTGCTTGAGACTTCTACCCGCAGTTTCCGTTGGAGGAGACCTGGGTTATCGTCCATCGATTGATCTGCAGTGGGTTATAAGATCTAAAGTGGGTACGAAGTGTCCGTGAGACTTAACAATGGGGAAATAAGCGGCTTCTCTTCAATGACTACCACTGCCGATGCTTGTCAGCCGCCGTCGGCGGGCATTAGGGCGGACGACGCCACCAAAAAGGTCAAAAATAAAGACACAAATTCTTTGGATGGCGATGATATCATGAAGGAGGCGGCTGTCGTCTCCCCTGTTGTTTCTTTCAAGGACAAGCTTTTGGGCAAGGGATCGACTCATCCTGCTGCATTCCCTCTGGGGGCGGAGGATGAGATTTCTATTGGAGAAGAAGATTACATTGCCACGGTCGAGAATGGGGTTCCATCTATTACCTTCTTGGACCGGATCAATGGTCTCCTTGATAAGAGAATGGAATTATGTGTGATCATTAAGCTTTTGGGCAGATGGATCACTTATAATGTTTTATCGCATAAGTTGGATGGCTTATGGAGGACTAAGCGGCCTTTTCATCTGTCAACTCTTGAGAACGACTATTATATGGCGAAATTCCAATTAAAGGAGGACTATGTTATGGTTCTGTCCGAAGGCCCATGGTTAGTTTTCAGACAATGTCTGACGGTTCAGCAGTGGACCCCAACCTTTGATACAATTGAGCCATATCCAATGGATGTTTCAACGTGGATTCGACTCCCGGGCTTGCCATCACGGCTGTACGTTTACGATGCTCTTACGACAATCGGCAAACAAGTGGGGAAGTGGCCACCAAAACTCGATTTGCTCTTATTGAGGTCTGCGTCGACTTACGGAACACGTTACCATCCAAAATCAAAATCAATGGCCGGTTTCAACGAATTGAATACGAGTCGCTGCTATTTTTATGTTTTAACTGCTGTAAGTATGGTCATTTTAAAGATAATTGTCCACGTAACAATGTTGGTGTTGTGTAGGGAGTCGTGCAGGTAGATAAAGGCAAGAGTCCGATGCCGACAACTCAGGCGACACTGGAGGAGCTGGTCAACCGGGTCGAGAAAGAGGAATACGGGTCATGGATGGTGGTCAAGCGTAAACCCCGGGTGATTCCTCGGAAAGGAAATAATTAGACAAGTGTTGATATAGGGGCGACCTTTCAGGGTTCCAGATTTGATCTCCTGGCTGGTCCAGTAGAGACTGAGATGGCGATGGTTACTTTAGGCAAGGATTCTGCTCCCAGTGATTCTTCTCCACCAGCTACTCGTGTTTCTCATAGAAGGACGGCTCAGACTGGGTCCACGAGTAATCCTAAAGACAAAAAGATTGTCACAGAGCCGATCTCAGAGACCCAAAAGCAAGCTCATACTGTTGGCAGTATAAGGAAAAACTCGGCAGTTACAAATTTAAGACGGTGGCCAACGAGGTGGCCCAAATAACACATGCGACGTAGCCCAACCCAGTGGGCCCGGTCTCTGCGCTCGAGATGCCTATGGAAATGGAGGTACAGGTCCATGATACTTCTGTCTTTGTCTCGGATCGGGACACTAACAATCAGCAAGGGATGATCACTGGCGAAAGGTTTAGGGAACTTATTTCTAAGACTCAATTTCAAGCTCGCAAGATGGGGTCGTCTTTGGATCCGAAGCAAAACTAGTTGTTAGAATGGAAGCCAACTGCACTCTTAACGAGGTGCTGCTACCTCATTCTAACCGGAAGTGGCCTAAAAAGGCCAAATCGGCAGTCACTGTCTCGCCGTTCAACTCCCAAGTTGTGAAGCTTGGTCGGCCAAAGGTTATCCGCACAGTTCCTTAAGTGCAACAGGCCGTGGGAGAAGCTGAGTCGTCTACGGCTTCTGCCAGTGTCTCAGAGGCCGTTGCAACTATGGTTCGCACTATAGATAACCTGCAAATTGAGATGTCGGCCACTTCGGGCTCGGGTAATGCTACGGAGCAGACTGGGGTTTTGCTTGCACAACCGCAATGATCACAGTGTCACTACACAGGCATTTTGCTCCTTTTCTTGTCTGTTTTATAATGTTTTATATGGACTTTACAACTTTTGTTTGGAATTGTCAAGGATGTGGCAATTCAAAATTTCACTGTTTTCTTTCTGAGTATAGGAGAGAGCATCACATGAACCTTGTTGTGCTTCTGGAAACCCGGATCAGTGGTAAGACTACAGACTCGGTTGTTGCGAAATTGGGTTATCCATACTCGCATCGGGTTGAAGCTAACAGTTTTGCAGGAGGCATATGGCTTCTTTGGGATGATTATATTTCTGTTGATATTATTTTTAATCACTCTCAATTTATCCATACTCGTATCAAACCAGTTCATGCTTCTTCTTTTTTCTTTATTGTAGTCCACAGATTCAGGGCCGTAAGCAGCTTTGGGAAGATCTGAGTTTGATGGCTGATTTAGTTCAGGGACCTTGGATGCTTACTAGAGATTTCAACTCTATTCTTTTCGCGAATGAGAGGCAAGGGGGGCTAATATGACTCCGAAGGGGTGCCGTATGTTCCAAGAGTTTATGTTTGAGACGGGTCTTCAGGATATTGGGTTTTATGGGCCGAAATTTACCTAGTGTCGGGGTTCCCTTTTCCAAAGGTTGGACAGAGTTGTGTTTAATGGCGACTGGGAGATTTCTTGTCCAAATACGAACGTTACCCACCTTAAGCGTCTCAAGTCTGATCACCGTCCTCTTCTTATTTCTTTTGGCGGGCCGAAATCTCGTCCGAGTGATTGTCCTTTCTGTTTCTTCTCTGGGTGGCTCGAGCATGAATCTTTTGCTTGTCTTGTACATGATAAGTGGGATGACAAGCTCCCAATTGCCCATACTGTCTATCACTTTACAGAGGCTGTTAAAGCTTGGAATACGGCTGTGTTTGGGAATCTTATCGTACGGAAATGAAAACTCATTAGCCAGATTCGTGGGGTACAGAAGACTTTAGAAAGGCGTAACAACCCGAGACTTGTTCAGCTGGAGATTGACCTTCAGGTGGAGTTGGAGGAGGTCTTAGACAATGAAGAGATCCTTTGGTGCCAGAAATCTCGTTGTGAGTGGCTTGCAGATGGGGACAGAAATACGAAATATTATCATAGTCGAACTATGGCTAGACGTAGGCGAAATACAATTAGCGCGCTTAGACTTCAGGACAACAGTTAGTGCTATGATGATGAGCTGTTGAAACAAGAGGCTATTGCCTTCTTCAGCAATCTGTATACCGTGGAAGGTCAGTCTCCAGGTCCGTTTCCTAACAGGGGGTATTTTTCGAGTATCAGTAGGTCGGATCTTAAGAGGCTTCAACGGCAGGTTACGAATGACGAGATTAAGTTGGCTCTCATGGATATGTATCCGCTTAAAGCTCCGGGGGTGGATGGGCTCAATGCCCAATTCTATCAACAACATTGGCAGCTTGTGGGCTCTTCTATTTGCTCTATGGTGCGTGGGGTGTTTAGTGGTCATAATCTTGATCTGGTGCTTAATCGTACTCTTCTGGTTCTTATTCCGAAGACCCAGGGGCCGAAGCAATTGTTCCAATTTTGCCTGATCAGTCTTTGCTCGGTGTTGTATAAACTTGTGACCAAGACTATTGAAAACAGGTTGAAGAGTATCATGCCCGATCTTATTGCCCCAAATCAAGTTAGTTTCGTGGCGGGGAGGAGTATTAATGATAACATCATCATGACCCAAGAGGTTATTCATTCTATGAAAGGATTCCAGGGTCGATCGGGGTGGATGGCCATCAAGGTCGATCTCGAGAAGGCTTACGATTGAGTCAGATGGGATTTCTTGCAGGATACTCTTACCGATGCTGGGCTTCCCTCGAATCTTATCAGAATCATTATGACCTGTGTCTCAACTTCTTCTATGCAAGTTTTATGGAACGGGGGGGGGGGGGGTGACGGATGCGTTCAAACCTACTCGTGGAATCAGACAAGGGTGTCCGCTTTCTCCT
>JANZLC010000200.1:10361256-10375764 GCA_026413385.1 Erythroxylum gracilipes
AATGCCACGATGGTCGCCAGAGAAGAAGAATGCCACGATGGTCGTCGGAGAAGAAGGCAGGTGCGGCGAAGTGAGGAAGGAGGAAGTATGCGCGGGGGAGAGAAAAAAAAGAGAGCGGTAGGTTTTAAGTGACCGACGTTTTTACCGACCCCATTACCAACCGAAGTTTCGGTCGGTAAATAACCATCACTTAAGTTTTACGACCAAATACTGGTCGGTCGCTACTTTCCAACTGTCAGCCAACTTCTCGACCGAACGATTTTTTCGGTCGGTATTTCCAACGGTTTTCAATACCATCGGTATTGGTCGGTCGCAAATCATGAATTTCCTTGTAGTGTTAGAACCAAATTTAGAGATGGAGAGGGCATTTCTATTAAAGGCTAAACATAGATTGATAATAGTAAAAATTTTAAAAGTTAGTTTTAAAAGGAATAAAGTTTAGGGGAGGGAAAATAGGTCTAAGCTTAAGTGCAAAAAAGAAAAAAAGGTAGGATAAGAAGGGGAAAGCAAGCTGAAAAGAAGAATGGGGACATTTAAAGATGAAGGTGACTCAGGGTGCAAACAAAACCAGTTTAAGAGGAAATTATGGATAAGAGGAGTGACTAAACAGAAGACTAGAAATATATAAAAGAAATAGAAGTTTTGAATCAATAATTATTAAATAATAAACACTTTAATAATTAATAAGGTTTATAATTTTCTACATAGATTTAGTACTATTTATTATGGTTAAGGTCTAATGTCAATTTTTATTGTTATTTTTTTCACTGTTAAAATATTTTTTGTCATATAATAATGAATTCATTTTTCCATTAATTGAAGGTAAATTTTTTTGGGTGTAAACTAATGCTTTCTAAAATCATTTACAAAATATTTATTTTTGTTGTTTAAATAATTTTTGAAATCTTAAGTTTAATGGAGGTAAAACAATATTTACGTTCTTCATCATTTAAATAAAATAAAATAAATTATAATTGGTCCAGTTATAGAAGTATTAATATCTTTTTCTTCCATTAAAATTAAAATTTCAATAAATATAAGAAAAAAATGTGTAATTTATGTTTTATTTAAGTAAAATAGGCTGAATTTGGAATCTATTTAGGATAATAAGTTTGATAAAATTACTCAAACTGTGTGTTTCAAAACCTTAAAATTATGAAGCTGAATATTAAATATTAATTGCTTTCTGAAGTAGGTGTTATTTACAAATAGTTGTTAATTAACATACATAAAGCGAGAAGGCTTTGAAGAAATATTATGAAATCACAGATGAGATGTCAGATTCAAATATATTTACAAAGAAAGAAGAGGGTTAGGATTATACGAAAGAACGTTAGCATAGTGGTCCAATCAACGTGGACAGGCGAGGCAAGTGGCAAGCCAAGGGAGGTATCCGTATCTCCAAGGCTTTAGGAATTAGGAGGGTAGAGAAAAGCTTGTGAAGACACGGGCATAACTCGTGGCATCCAACGATCGCCACACCTTCGAGACCTCCATTTCATGTGCTGCCTTCATGCCCTCCCGTCTTCATCAAATCTGTTTTCATTAATCTACCAAACTTATTCAGTTTTTGACTTTGAGCAATGAAATTGGAGTTTTTCCAAGTAAACAGTTGAGACAACGCCATGATAATAATATAAAGAAAATTGTTAGTCCAATAATATTAACGGACAAATGAAGATTATATTATATTATATGAATTAGTTTTTGAAATTAAAATGAATTTTCAAATCCAAGTAAGATAACAGCTTCAATTCAATTAATGTGACAATTTATTGCATTTGAATTATTACTACAAGTTTTATTCTAAAAATTCAGCCGACGTGGTACTGACGCCTGGGTCAACGGTACTATCCTTCCTGGGAGTTGCCATGTCAATTCCTAATATTAAAAAAAAACATACTAATTCATACAACGTCTACTTCTAATGTCAGACTCAAGTCTATTTCCGTTCTAATTAGGATATTATTTGCACAAGAATGAAGTTACTTCCTAATATACCCATACGATTACGTGACGGAGTGGCCTATTTTTCATGTGCCAATATGTATATATTTATTTATGTATTTCCTATTTCCATTTCCCTGTAAGAGTAAGGGCAAAAATGTAACATTAAGTTGGATACTCGATCACCAGTCGACACGTAACACGCTATATTGAATTTGAAACTACTCTCACGTCATTTTTTGGGTGTCTCTCCTCTAACCATATACATAAGCAATGTATAGTGAACCTTCTAGCTATCGTGTTTTGTCTTCTTGCCTCCTCTCTTCGTCTCCTTATAAAAAACGTATTTAGAATTTAGAAAATATTATATATATATAATAAAACCATGTTTATACAGGGAACAATTTCTGGAAGCTAAACGTAGGGGGGGAAAAAAGAAAAAAGAGTATATATAATCCAGAAAAGCCGTGCTAATGGATTTGGAAATCTAACCAACTCAGAGCATAGGAGCAATCTCTCTGAAGGCCTCGGGAATTATTGAGATCTCTCCGGTAATGGCGGCCCCATTTTCGGGTCTAGACGGCGGCGGTGCTGGAGGCGTGGCGGTGATGGCCGGTCCCGTGAACCCAATTGATCCTTCTACGCCGACAAAGAACTGCGTCAAGAATTCGGCGCTCAAATCGCCAATCCTAATATTCCTCTTCTTTCACAAGGCTATTAGGTCCGAGCTCGACCGCCTCCACCGCGCTGCCATGGCCTACGTCACTAGCGGCGGCGATTTTCGGCCCTTGTTGGATAGGTATCAGTTTTTCCGCGCCATTTATAAGCACCACTGCAATGCTGAGGACGAGGTTGGTTCCTGCTTCACATAGAGATTCCTTCCTCTTCAGAGCTCTCTCTTATTGCTTCTAATGTTCTTTGATTTCTTTATTATATGTGAAATAGTTAAGAACTATAGTTATCTTCTTTCATTTCTATTTTAATTATGATTTCGCATTCATGAAAATTATTCAATTTCCTCAGTTGGATTGTTTCAGTAGAGGTTATTTTTAGTAATTGTAAATGTTTGCCCTGTACCTGATGCCATCTGATTTTTTCCGATTGACGTGACAGTATATAGTGATAGAAAAAACTTTAACAAAAACCACTTGGCTAGAATCTGAATCTCATAAAGCATTTTGAGATGTGGGCTTCTAATTAGCTACAATTAAGGGATTGATAAATCGTTAGCTGCAAATATTGCTGGCTATAAATTGCTTAATCTTTTGGAATATAGTTTTATTCTATTTAACAGTGCGTATTTTTGGGCGTTGGTTTTTGGGCTAGTTGATTCCAATTGCATACCTTACATTAGTCTTCTCACCCTTCTTCAGAAATTTACTCTTCTTTTCTTAATTTACATGCTGTCGACATCACCTGTTGATAGTGACAAGCAACCATTTAGATACTTTACAATATTTCCATGAGGAATTTGCATACCGAGATAAAAGGGTAAGTGAGCAGAATAACATGATAAGTGAAGTTTACAGTCCCATAGATGGAAGATGATGTCTCTGCTTCCTTTTGAAGGTTTTGGTCTTGCTAAATAATGGAATGTTTTCATTGTTTCTTCTTTTGATTTGTAGGTTATCTTTCCAGCTCTTGATATACGTGTAAAGAATGTGGCACGAACTTACTCCCTTGAACATGAGGGGGAAAGTGTTCTTTTTGATCAGTTATTCGAGCTGCTTAATTCTAACATGCAAAATGAAGAAAGCTATCGCAGGGAATTAGCCTCTCGAACTGGAGCCCTTCAAACATCTCTTAGCCAGCATATGCACAAGGAAGAAGAGCAGGTATTTGCTAGTTCCACAAATGGCATTTCTCTTATGTATGTTTAAATGACATAAATTAATATTATCCTTGTCTTTGTACCTTTTAAGTTTCATTTGAAGTCCTACAGGTAATCTTCACATCATTTCCTTTGGCACCTTACAAGTTTAGAGGTTTTTCACTAAAGAATTTAGGACTGTTGACTCTAGCATCATATCTGCAACAAGTTGTCGCCACTTAGATTGAAGTAGAATGTTAATGATATGTCTTTTAGTTTGCTATCTAGTGTATGATACTTGCATGTAATGTTGTTGAATGCTGACAACATAGTTGCTGATTGCTGCAGGTATTCCCTTTGCTTATAGAAAAGTTTTCATTTGAAGAGCAAGCATCGTTGGTGTGGCAGTTTTTGTGCAGCATTCCTGTTAACATGATGGCAGAGTTCCTTCCTTGGCTTTCTTCCTCTATTTCATCTGATGAAGATCAAGATATGCGCAAGTGCTTGTGCAAAATTATTCCAGAAGAAAAACTTCTTCAGCAGGTGAGGGTCCTTTTGGAGAGGTTCGGTTTCTGAATGTTCATTCATCGTTAAGGAGGTGAAGGGGCGAAATTAAATGATTCTGTTGTTGCAGGTAATATTCACATGGATGGAAGGGACCAAATTGTCAGATTTGTGTAAGAGTTGTGGAGATGATTCTAAGGCTCATTATCGAGAAATTGGGACATCATCCTTTGTTTGTCAAAGCAGTAAGGCGACTTGTGCATGTGACTCTTTGTGCAACTCATCAAAGGCAGTCAAAAGGAAATTTATGGAGTTAAGCTGTGATGACACTAATTCCACCTTGTCCCATCCTATAGATGAAATTTTACTTTGGCATAATGCAATAAAAAGAGAGTTGAGAGATATAGCTGAAGCAGCTAGGAAGATACAGCATTCTGGAGATGTTTCTGATCTTTCTGCACTGAACAGGCGGCTACAATTCATTGCTGAAGTTTGCATTTTTCACAGGTAGGTTTATCGCCAACTCTGTTTTCAAGTGAAGTTGATTTCCTCAAAGTATAGACATCTCCTTTATGATGACCCTAGGTTCATTAAGTGGTCCGTTTGGTGAGATATTGGAGCTCCTTACTCCTTTCAGCTTTGTGCTTCACAGAATTACCAAAAACATACTTTGTTGTTTATTAGGCTATATTTTGTGAAATGAATGGTGGTTTGTCTCTTTGACTGCAGTATTGCTGAGGACAAAGTTATATTCCCTGCTGTAGATGCAGAGATCTCTTTTGTACAGGAGCATGTGGAAGAAGAAAGTCAATTTGACAAGCTTAGGTGCCTCATCGAAAGCGTTCAAAGTGCTGGAGCCAATGTATCTGTCACTGAGTTCTACACAAACTTGTGCTTGCAGGCAGATCAGATCATGGATACTATCCAGAAGCACTTTCAAAACGAAGAAGTTCAGGTTAACATGCTAATTCTTCTTTATTGCATAAAACTTGTCATTCTCATAGATCTGTTTTTCCATTTCCTACTTCATACATATTTTAGATGGGGCTCGTTTATGCTTTCAGTCTTCATGATCCTGTGCTGACTATGTGCCGTAGGTTCTCCCCCTTGCTCGAACATATTTTAGTACCAAAAGACAGCGAGAACTTCTTTATGAAAGCTTATGTGTGATGCCCCTGAAGTTGATCGAGTGTGTGTTGCCCTGGTTGGTAGGATCACTTAATGATGAGCAAGCAATGGCTTTTCTTCAAAACATTTGCATGGCAGGTTTGTTGTTAATGTCTAACTGTATTTTGCACTAGTATTTGATTGAGAAAGTTGTCCGTTCTGTGCCATTTCTTTTACCAGTTTCCACAGTTCCTAACTTGAGTTCTAATCTGATGCAGCTCCTGCATCAGACATGGCATTAGTTACACTTTTTTCTGGGTGGGCATGCAAAGGTCGTTCCAGGGATGTTTGTTTATCTTCAAATGCCATTGGTTGTTGTCCAGCAAGAGTTCTATCTGAAAATGAGGGAGATAGTGGACAACTTTCCAAAGTATGCAGTGTTACATCATCTACTGATGATAAACTGTCCACTGAAGCAGATGACTGTAGAAGACCGCTTAAGCGTGGAAACATATTATCTCAGGAAGAAAGTCATACCTGCTGCTCTACAGGGAATGGAAACCCAGAAAAACTCTCCTGTAGCAATCAGTCTTGCTGTGTTCCAGGGTTAGGAGTGAACAGCAGTAATTTAGGAATGAGCTCTCTTGCTGCAGCAAAATCACTACGCTCCTCTATTAGTCCTGCTCCCTCCCTGAACTCCAGTCTTTTTAACTGGGAGATGGATTCTAGTCCAGCTGATGTTGGTTATGCATCCCGGCCTATAGACAACATTTTCAAATTTCATAAGGCCATCCGCAAAGATGTGGAATATCTAGACATAGAATCTGGAAAACTAACTGATTGCGGTGAAACTTTGCTTAGACAGTTTACTGGTAGATTTCGTCTGTTGTGGGGTTTATATAGGGCTCATAGTAATGCGGAAGATGATATAGTTTTCCCTGCCCTAGAATCTAAAGAGACACTTCATAATGTTAGCCATTCTTACACCCTGGACCACCTACAGGAGGAAAAATTATTTGAATATATATCATCTGCACTTTCTGAGCTTACGCATCTTCATGAATGCTTGAAGAGTACGGATGTCCCTGATGCTTTATCAAATAATCACACAGACCTGTCTCATCGCGAAGATGCTGTTACGAAGTATAATCAGCTTGCAACAACACTTCAGAGCATGTGCAAATCATTGAGAGTAACCCTGGATCAACATGTTTACCGAGAAGAACTGGAGTTGTGGCCATTATTTGATAGGCATTTTTCTGTAGAGGAACAGGATAAAATTGTTGGCCGAATAATTGGTAGTACTGGTGCAGAGGTGCTTCAGTCAATGCTTCCTTGGGTGACATCTGTTCTTACACAGGAGGAACAAAATAAGATGATGGATACATGGAAACAGGCTACGAAAAACACAATGTTCAGTGAGTGGCTTAATGAATGGTGGGAAGGAACTTCTGCTGCAAGTCCACATGCAACAACATCAGAGAGTTGTATATCTCTAGGTCTTTGTCCTATCTTTATTTGTTGTTACCTATTGATTCTATCACATTATTAATTAGAGATTCATATCACGGAATGATTATTGGGATGTTTGTCGACCCTTCTTGTTTAGGTACTGATCTATATGAGAGCCTGGATACCAGTGATCAGACATTTAAGCCTGGGTGGAAAGATATTTTTCGGATGAATCAAAATGAGCTTGAAGCAGAGATAAGAAAAGTTTCTCGTGATTCAACTCTTGATCCAAGAAGAAAAGCCTACCTTATTCAAAATCTTATGACCAGGTTTGTTTTAGTGTTGTACAGGCTGTGCAGTTTCTGACTATAGCTTTCTGTTTCTCTGATGAATATATTGGTTATGTTAGTCGCTGGATAGCTGCCCAGCAGAAGTCTCCTCAAACACAACTTGGTGAGAATCCAAATAGTGAAGACTTACTTGGATGTTTCCCTTCATTCCGGGATCCAGAGAAAAAAGTATTTGGATGTGAGCATTATAAAAGAAATTGCAAACTTCGTGCTGCTTGCTGTGGAAAATTATTTACTTGCCGGTTCTGTCATGATAAAGTCAGTGACCATTCTATGGACCGGTAATGTTTTTCTATAGATGAAGTTCTTGTTTTAATTTTAAACTGGTGAAATTGATGATGCTGATTAGTAATTAATTCTACATGCAGGAAAGCTACATCTGAAATTATGTGTATGCGCTGCCTGAAAATCCAGCCTGTTGGACCAGTATGCTCGACACCTTCTTGTGGCGGGTTCTCTATGGCAAATTACTATTGTAACATCTGCAGGTTCTTCGATGATGAAAGGTTACAAGCTTTCACTGAGCTCTTTTTTCTTTTGATGCTACCTTGATCGGTGTCCATTCTTGTTAATGTCTTATGTTCATGTTGCATGATCCTCTGAACTACAGTTGTAAGCTTAAGATGCTGTGATAAACTAGAATGGAGCAGTTACTCCGTAATGAATAGATCCAGTAACCTTTAATTATGATTTCTATATTTACACTTGCATTATATTGCTGGTCAATTGTATTCCTTACGTCTCTTGCTATAATTTCAGAACTGTTTATCACTGCCCTTTCTGCAATTTATGCCGACTTGGGAAGGGTCTTGGCATTGACTTCTTTCATTGCATGAAGTGTAATTGTTGCCTTGCAATGAAGCTAGTTGACCACAAATGTCGAGAAAAAGGCCTTGAAACAAATTGCCCCATCTGTTGTGATTTCTTATTTACCTCGAGTGCAAGTGTCAGAGCTCTTCCTTGTGGCCATTTCATGCATTCAAGTTGCTTTCAGGTCTATCCTTTACTGGGCTTTTACTTGGTTGGAACAATTCAAATGAAATCTGATAGGGCACTAACCCTTATTTCACCTTTCATTGTGTCAGGCATACACTTGCAGCCATTACACCTGCCCAATTTGTAGCAAATCGTTGGGAGATATGTCGGTAAGATCAATATGAACTGGCTTTTTAAATTTTCATGTGTGCTATTATGATTGATGTTGATGGAGATGATATTGTGATGTGGTTGAGGCCTTTTAAGACTGGCATGGCTATGAAATATTTCACACTTTTTTCCTTTAATGAAAGTCGTTTTAACAGCATCACATATTAGATAGTATTTGCTAATTGAAATTTGTTTTTATTTGAAACATGATTCGACCGTTTCCCTCTGAATGGTGGTACAGTATCAAGCATACCTGTATTTCTAAACAGCTTGATTACTGAAATCCAAGGGTATTGAGCTGCTGAGAGCAATGTAAAGTTTGTGAGAACCTGAATAGTTGCATTTAGATAAGTTTATTGATGGATGAAGGGGAAGAATGGAACAGTTAAGAAAAGAAATTGAAAATTAGCCATCAGTTTTAAGTAGAAGAGCGTAATTAGCAGAATGGGAATGGAAGACCATGAGCTAACCAATGAATTAAATTTCTCCACTTTTGATGAGTTGGTTAGTCCTGAAACATGAGGTGTTGCCAATGTGATTTAAGAAACACGTGTATATGCCGCTGAACTTTCTCTGTTAATTTTGGTGGTAATCATCTCATGTGCTGAGAGTCAAACCAAGAAACTTATTGCTGGGTCTTCTCACCCTTCTGCCTTTTCTGCTCAGGTTTACTTTGGCATGCTCGATGCTCTGTTGGCTTCTGAAGAGCTCCCAGAAGAATACAGGGACCGTTGTCAGGTAACCCATCGAAAATTGTTCAAGTATATTGGTCTTGTAAAAATTGAAACTAATTGTGGTTGTCTTGCCCAGGATATATTATGCAATGACTGTGACAAGAAGGGAACGGCACCCTTCCACTGGCTTTATCACAAATGTAGCTTTTGCGGGTCCTACAATACAAGGGTTATTAAGGTTGACACAACGAATTCAACTTGCTCAACTTCGAACTCGTAATATCTTGTATATACTTCCCTGCTTCTGCGGTTTGTAAATCAATCCCACTGTAACAATTTTTGCACGCCCTGCATCTTTGCCTCTTGTCTGAGGCTCCTGGATTCATAGTACCTTCCAGTTCCAGGATTTTTGGTTCTTGTTATTTGAATATCTTGGAAGAAATGTACAGAATTAGAAGTTTTATCCACTTAATCATTGATGAGTAGTCGACGCTAGAAATCATCATTTATCAACATCACGGAAAAATGTTATTCAGAGGTGCATGTGACGGGACGAGACGAGAGGAATGAGGAACGGGTAGTTGTACTTGGAGGCTCTAGTTAAAAGTACTGTTAATTCAACTGAATATTGTGGTTAAAATTTATAATACTAATCAAAATTAATAAAATTAAAATTTCAATTATCAGAAATATTTTAACCCGTGGGTTATAATAATAAGATGCATTAAATTATTAAATTAAATGATAAAAAATAAAGAATTTAGTTAAGCCCGCAACCGAACACCGTAGTCGCCGTTGTCTTCTCCCCTTCCGTTGGAAATGGAGCCGACCTGACCTGCAGTGTGTCCTGAATGTGAATAAAAATAAAAAGTAGAGAAGAACTACAATATTGAATAGCTGCGTTCGGGTCGAAAGAAGCTCTGATATTTTTCTCGATATTGATGATACCTTTTACCATACCGTTATCTTAAAAAGATTGTGACATTTGCATCTGTTTTCTTCACAGTATCAAACATAGATCCAAGATCTCTAGAAACTCCGTCGGACCCTCCATAAACTGGAGTTTTTGCTCCTCCTCTTTGTCATCGTCACCATACAGCAAACAGCCCTTCGTCTTTTGGAAAGTTGATACATTATAGATCCAGCACTATTAGAAGATGAAACATTCATTTGAGAATTTAAGTGAAGCAGAACCCAACATTGCCTCCAAACCCCGCCTATAGCTTTGTTACTGGAAGCAGTAGATTTATCTGGTTGAAGATCTTTACTGATTTGCAAGGGGACATAACATCTGTTGAGCTCTTAAAGCCAAAAGAATTTCTCGTTTACTGGTTTTTCATCAACAGTAGATCTCGACGCATGACAAAAATCTCACAGCAGAACCATCTACACACTTCTACGTTTAACAGGACGTGAAGTATAACCAGCTTCAAATTTTGAACTTCCAGATCTAGGGTATGTGAGATTTCATTACTACTTTAATAGAACTTAGAAGCCTTTTAAGCATTAGTTGGTTCAATCAGATGATAGTTGTAGTATGCAAACCATATCTCAGGACTAAAATAGGGGTAGTTGGAATTTAGCCCTTAATCCCAGTGTGAAAATTTTGTTTTTCCGAAATCCTCTAAATATTTTTATTTTTTAATTTAATGATTTGACACACTTAATTATTTTTTTTGTAACAAATTAAATATTTTTATTATAATTTATCCTTAAATTTAAGTTTTAATATTAGGTTAATTTAAGTAAAAAATATTGTATTTAACCTCGCACGGCGTGACACTCCTGCGGGTCAACTGTTGGCCATTTCCAAGTCTTCAGCGAAAGATACCCCAAGTTCTTGAAGCGAAAGTCAAATTGGTTTTTTCATTCTCTCAATAATCTGGGCGAGGGAAGGAGTCCAGGACACAACAACTACAATTCTATACTTAGTTAAATAGCTATGGTTGTGAAAGTTGGATCTTCTTCCATCCTTGTACCCTTCTCACTGATGTTCACAACCTTTCTGGGGACGGGTGAATCCCAGGACTCCCACTACCACTCCCAGTCTGACTACGATTTGTGTTCTCCGTTCAAGTGTGGTAACATCACCTTCTCCTTTCCTTTCTTCTCCTGGACATCATCTCTTGCTGGCCCTTTACTCTGCGGCCTCCCTGGCTACCAGGTTATATGCGACAACTCGTCCGCCCTCCCCGCAGGCCTTATTTTCTCCGGCAGGCTATACCAAGTCAAGAATTTCTACCCACCAACTCCGTCAGACCCATCTACCACACTGGTCGTGGTGGACACCCAACTTCTCAGGGATCTTAGTGCTGGCTCATGTAACTATTTACGTAATTTTACAATTTCCACCACAGATTTTACATCTCCAAACCTACCTCTCGGACTGTATAACCTGACTTTGTTCGTGTGTCCGACAAAGGCTGACTTTTCCTCTCTTGCTAATAAGGTGGTCAGAAACTATTCATGTGATGATGGGAAGCAGATATATCTCTGGTTAAGCGGAAGTCAATTTGATCCGCCTGGAACTATTTCAACTCCAACTGGGTGTAACTTGATCATGGTTCCTGTGTCTAGTGCAGGAGATCGGTTCAGGTTCAATACTAGTTCCGTCGAACTTGTAGACGTACTAAGTGATGGATTTCCATTGAGCTGGCCTGAATTTAGAGAGTGTAGTAGCTGTGATGCGACTGGTGGACGATGTGGATACGATGCCAGCTTAAATAGGATTGTTTGCTTCTACAAGTAAGTTCCCTCCTGAGAATACCAATCTCCAAGAATAGTATGTGGTTTCTTTTTGTTCCACGCTATCGGGTAACATCAGGCGATAAACTTATAATACACTGAGAATACCAGTCTACAAGAATAGTATGTGCCTATGTGGTTTCTTTTTGTTCCACGCTATCGGGTAACATCAGGCGATAAACTTATAATACTTGGGGTACTTACTACTTTTCAGTCTGACCATCTTGTCTACCTCCGAAGTGGAATGGACATTTTTTTGTTCGTTTGGCAATCAAATTCAAAAGCCATCTCTTTTTCTTAAAGAAAAGATTCTCAAAGGTATCTAGTTCCATTAAATGCCATAAGTTCCTAGACTTGTCCCAGTCCCAGTCCCAGACCAAAACAAAAAAATAAAAAAAAGTCATAAAAAAATCCCCAGCTGATCAGTAAATTCTCACAAAAATTATGAAAATTCACGGAATATTATATTCAATTTGGAAATGGTCAAACGTTGCTTTCCCGAGTATATAATCAAATAGTTTTATTAATCATAGCAGATACATAATAGTTTATGCACTGATCCTACAGGCAGCCACGTTCTAAAAAGCAAAGCCCGGGTCCAGCCCTCATCTTCGGTATGTAAGCTTCGTCACATCTATATAAAAGAAGGCAGTGATCTTCAGTTATAACTTTTGCTTAGACATGTTAATTTAATTGCTCCCAGTGATTCAGTAATGGTAATTATTCCGTTTCAATTGTTAATTGTTTTGTTTTATTCAGACGTAAGTTATAGTTGTGAAAGCAGTTCCTTTGTATACTTGCTGATCGGGCTTTAGATAATCTGCAGGTATTACTGGAAGCTGTTCATTTGTCCTGATTATTGTTCTACTACTAGCTTTCAGAAGAAGAATTTTAGTGATCATCAAGAGAACCCAGAGTACTGATGACCTTGGACTAAATCGTGAGGAGTTCATCAGTACCATGAGATCTACATTAGTGACTAGCTATTCATATAGCGATATTAAGAAGATGACAAACAGCTTCAAAGAAAAACTAGGCCAAGGAGGCTATGGCAGCGTCTACAAGGGGAAGCTGTCAGATGGCCGCCCAGTTGCTGTCAAATTACTGGACAAACCGAGCAATATTGGCCGTGATTTTATTAATGAAGTTGCCACTATTGGTAGGATACACCATGTTCATGTCATAAATTTGTTGGGTTTTAGCTGGAATGGCTCAAAACAAGCTCTTGTTTATGAGTACATGCCTCATGGGTCGCTAGGCGACTTGTTATCTGATGAGCAGATGAGGCTTTCATTGGGAGTGGCAAGGTTGTTGGAGATTGCGTTAGGAATAGCTCATGGAATAGAGTACTTGCACAATGGTTGCGAGGCACGAATATTGCACCTGGACATAAAGCCTCAAAATGTTCTGCTTGATCATAACTTCAATCCCAAGATCTCGGATTTTGGGTTGGCAAAAGTATATTCAAGAAGTAGAAGCGCTGTTACCATGACAGCTGCAAGAGGGACCGTTGGTTACATCGCACCTGAGGTCTTCATGAGAAACCTTGGGAATGCTTCTCATAAGTCTGATGTTTATAGCTATGGCATGTTGTTGTTGGAGATTGCTGAAGGCAGGAAAAACAAAAGCATTAATTTTCAAAGAAGCACTTCTAGTGAAGCTTACTTCCCGGATTGGATCTATGAGAAACTCACTGAACACAGAGAAGTAATCGAAGAAGATACTTGCACTCTAAGGAAGATGGTAATGGTAGGTCTGTGGTGCATCCAAATAAGCCCTAAAGACCGTCCCTCGATGACAAGAGTTGTGGATATGCTATCTGGGAACCTAGACGACATTGAAATTCCTCCAAAGCCTTCTTTCCTTTCTGCTCCCAACATGCAACAAGAGATTGCTAGTGATGCCAGTAGTGCCTTGCCTCTTACATCAGATAGCCATTGAATTCAGACTTGACAATATTCCAAACAAATGAAGTGACAAGGGCTTTCCAGTTCTCAACTTCAATGGTTAGTACACATCCAAAAATTCTTCCGGGGAGGGAGGGCCAGATTCTTATTGGTGGAGACATTTAATTAATGCATTCGCCAAATGCTAGTCTGTTCAATATTTTATTCTAACAAAGTCGTGAGGATGATTCCGAATCGCCCATCGATATCAGTTTCGGTCTAATATTAGACAACAAAACTCTAATTTTTAAAGTTTCTAAATTGAGTTTTGACCCATGAAAGTAACAAGCTGGAGGAGAGGAGACAGAGGCATAACAGAGAAAGCCAGGGGAGGAGAGATACTTTCATCTTCTTCTGGAATTTTGAGTACTACCCAGGATGCCACAATAATTTTTATCGCCAAATTGAGTATGGATTTACAGTAACATTGGAGCAGCTGTTGAATCCTTTGATGCAACATAGGAGACCCTGCTAGTGTTCAGAAATGATGGAGGAAGATGAAAACCAGCAGAGAGACAATGAACAACCAAGAAAGGTACAGAAAAGAATGGACATGAGAAACAGGATGAATGAACCTGAGACCAAGAACAACCATGAGCAAATGATTGAGATAAACTGAAATAAGAAAGGAAAAAAATGTAACGCCCTAAATTAGGAGTTAGAATAGTAAAGGAAGTTAGGACGAATTACGTTGGCTCTTGCTTATTGATTATGTACGTACTTGTGCTTCAGTATTTTGGCATGTATTCTTGGCATTTTCCGGGTACATTGGTTTAATGAAACTTCGGATTGATTCGGACAATATTAATATATTTTTAGTAATTTTT
>JANZLC010000200.1:10388775-10407297 GCA_026413385.1 Erythroxylum gracilipes
GTTCTAAGCTTTCGTCTGCTTTTCCTTCTAAGCTTTCGTCTGCTTTTCCTTTGTTTAGCTTCCGTCTGCTTTTCCTTAGTTTAGCTTCTGTCTGCTTTTTCTTTGTTTAGCTTCTGTCTGCTTTTCCTTCTAAGCTTTCGTTTTCTTTTCGTTTAGCCATTCTTCGTCTGCTTTTCATTTATCTCTTTTTGTTTTATCATCAAAACTTATTAATATCGTAAAGTCATTTGACTTAACATTAGAGATATGTCAAAATTATATAGATGAAAAAATGCATTGAAATTTGGAGTTAAATAATATCTTATAAACTTTAATGACAACATGTAAGATGTATGTCAACATAATGATAGCAAAATGTAAGAGGTTGCATAAAGTATAGTTGAAAGGTATAGTACCATGATGAAATTGTTTCACTCAATTTAGCTTATTAAAAGCATAAACATAGACATCAATTAAAAGCTTTGCTATAGAATGATAATACTTATCATTAGAAGAAATGATGCACAATTTTTCTTGCACCTATGAAATATGATAGAGACCTTATATATTTCTTATTCATGTTTATGAGTATTTGATATTGAATTTAGATCCAACATTACTATAATGTTTAAAGAATGATATGAAATAGATTGTTGAGTTAAAGTAGTTGATCTAAGTTTATGTAAATAGTTTGTATATGTTGGACCAAGGAGACTTATGCTTAACATAATTGGTAGGAATACAAAGTTAGATAATCAAGACTATCCTTTTATGTCATGCTGGTTAAATCAACATAATGAGAATCATAAAGTTACGTACAAGGATATATGTATCCTTTTGATTAGGAATTGACATAAAAAGATAATCTCGATTATCCAACTTTGTATTCCTACCAATTATGCTAAATCAACATAATGAGAATCATAAAGTTACGTATAAGGATATAGGTATCCTTTTGATTATGAATCATATGAAACTTGTTAAGTTAGAAAACAACCAAATCAACTTTTGGTGAAAGGATGATGATGGTATTGAATTGTTAAATTTATACATGTGATATATTGTATGGAATAACAATTCATAAAAGGATGATTCTTATATTTCATTAGTATTACTAATGACTTTATATGATACAGGCATATATACTAAATGAAATATTGGTTTAAAATTTTGAAAAGTTCAAATTATTTAAATGTAAGTAGAAGTTAAGCATTGAGAATGCTAAAGTATTTTAATGAGATCAATTTGGTGAGTTTTAATTTTTTTTGGCTATTTACAGAGGATGAGATTCTCTGTTGAATACCTTTGTAATAAAATTTCATATAAGTAAGATTTTATATAAGGAGGACAATACAATATGAGATATTAGATGATGTAATAATATTTCTTTTATAGCTATGCTTAGTACCATGACTTACCTTTAATAGTTCCAACTAAATCAATTAGCAAGATTTCATATTAGATATGAAATGCTAAGTCTTCGAAAGAGTTAAACTTAATGATTTAAGGATGTGATGCTTAATTGAAGCATAAATTATCCATTAAGTTTAGAACTAAATTGGATCATAAAAAGATATGAGGTGTCGAAAAGATTGCATATAATGTTACATACTTATTGAACAAATTGTTTATTTTAATGTATAATTATAGGAGCATGGTTCTCATGATAAGTAGTAGGAGTAAGATAAAGTTTGAAAAAGTTCAAATCGTGTGACAATACATCCAGTTGGAACTAGTGTCTTTATTGATACATTTAGTGTATAGTTGAAAGGATACGAGGCATTAAAAAATTCAATTTTATGATAAATTCAAATAGTTTGTTTTGGAGATAATTATGAAGTTATCGTATCTACAGGAAGGTTAGTAGGAGTATAGTTTTCCTCTTTAGTGAAAGTAAGCAAAAACATATTGCTCATAAAGAACAACAATTCTAATTTTCAATTATTAAAAATATAATTGTCCAAGAACAACTCTTGTTAAATATAAAAAGGTAACAACTTAATTTTGAGAATTGGACCTACAGAGATAGATTGGAAGTTGTTTACCTATTCTAAGTCGTTCATAGATAATGCATTAAAGATGTTTAGTATTTAAGATATCTAATACTTGTAAAGTATTAAAGATATCTATTATTTTATGTATGAGTTAATATTTGAATTCAGGGTTATACTAATATTAACTTTAGAAGTAAATCACAATTAAGGTTTATTTTATTTAAAAAAATCATTTTAAGATTGGAAAGTTCCAATGTAGCAATGATTGCTAATTAAGTCATAATACATTTTTTATTTGTTAGAAATGATTAATTGGATCAATAAGTTCTTTAATAAACTTGATATAGTTCCTTGCATTGTTCAAGACAATAACGCACTATAGAGCATTAAATCCATTAAGTTTGTAAAAGGATCTAAGGTCTTATCAAAGATATAAGGATAATTTAGCTATTTTTCTTAATTAAGATGAAAATTGAAAGATTTAAGCAAGCGCTTACTATAAAGAATCTTATAGAATTCTCTCATTAAGCTACTATCTTAGCAGTAGCATGATCGTTATATGGTGATATGATATAAGATACTTAAACAATTGGCTTAGTGCAAGTAAGAGATTGTTGGTTTATGCTCTATAGCCAATCAATTGGTTATAGTTTAGTGACAAGATAATTTAAGGCATTTTTTATCTTATACATATTTAGATGTATGTGATAAAGTTTATGAGATAATTAGACATTGCAGATAAAATTATAATGAGATTATAATTATAAGATTCATATTAAATTTATGTTTTTTCTCTAAATTATTCCTAGTCATTGTTCTATTAAAACTAGAGATTAATAGAACATAATAGGTTAGTTCAATGAACTTGCTCTGTAACAAACACCCACACATTTGATTAAGTATCTCAATAATTTGGTATATGAAATTAACTACTTCCTTCATAATGAAAAACATAACGTGTGCTAGTCTCTTTACGTTCTATTAATTTCCAGTTTTAATAAAATAATGACTATGAGCAATTTAGAAATAATACATAAATACAATATGAATTTCATAATTATAATTTTATTTGCAATGTATAATTATCTCATAAACTTTATCATATACATATAAATATGTATATGATAAAGAATGACTTTAACTTATTTTGCCACTAAACTATAACCAATAAATTCATTGTAGCGTATAAACTAACAAAAATAACAAAAAAGAAAAAATTAAGAGAAAATTAGAGCCAGAAGGAAAGATTTGCAATATAAGTTTTATTCTTATCCCTCACCATTCAGCAAATGGCATTAGTGCATATTGATAGTATGTTACATCGGACTTTCAAGGTAAAAGTAACTGTAATTTAAGAAATTTTAACCATTTACAAATCAGAAGGTAAAATGACATCTCTTAACAAGGTCTAATGCCCATGACTCGTGCTCATTGATCATTATCTTCCTCCAGACTTGTGCCATATCATAATCATACTTTAGCTTGTTAAATCATGCGCATCATGGAGGTGTCTGTTCTAGTTTGACATTTTCTAAACTAAGGGAACAAATCTTCTATTTCTCGCTTCTTTGTTCCCTTATTCTTAAGCTATCTCTAATTTTTGTAAATCCTACTTATTCAATTGATAGATTTTTATAAAACAGAATAGGCACACAATAAGAGTAACAAAAATAGGTTATCAAGTTCTAAACTAAATCTCCTTTGTCTTCCTTGCCTTGTTAAGCCTTATAACTAGAAAATGTTGTAGATTAAAAATAGATAAAGAAATGTGTATATGTTGTTACGATTTTTTCAGAAGAGGTGAGAAGACATCAAGAGGGAGAGAGAAACATAGAATCCATTGATATAAAGAGAGAAACAGATATCATATGCAAAGATTTTTCATGTCGCTAGTATTCGGCTTTAATACACACCTATTATACTCTAATCTATCGTCCAACTTAATAACAATGAACCCTTTTATTTAAGCAGTGCGCTTTGTCTTCCTTCTAACATCTGTAACTATTTTTTTATTTTTATTATTACGTATCGTCTTCTCTGCGCTTCTCTGTAACAATTCCCCTTTCCTTAACATGTTTGTCCACCAAGTTGATTTCCGGATAGCATTTCTGAAGATCAAAGAGATATTCCCAAGTCGTATCAACATTTCCTCCGTCTGACCATTGCACTCAGTTGAGTTACTGCCCTGTTATTCTTTTTTGCAATGTGTTTGTCTAGTAACGCCACAGAAATCTGCTCCACAAGGGTGATAAATTCTAGCAAAGCTGATGAGACTCTACTTCGATCCAATTGTGCTCTCTTAAGTTGTGACACATGAAACACAGGGTGTATCAAAGAGGTTGTTGGTAGCTCAAGTTTATACGCCACCTTTCCCATTTTCTACATCACTTTGTATGGCCTATAATATAGGGGAGATAGCTTCTGATTGTTCCTCCTCTGTAGAGTGTGCTGCCTATATGGTTGAAGCTTGAGTAACAGCATTTAGTCAACTTCAAGTTCACACTACGAACACCTGGCATCTATATACTGTTTCATTCTGTTTTGAGCTCTCTGTAAATAGAACCTCGTTCCATTGATCATTGTTTCTCTATCCTTAAGAACTCGATCCACTTCTATCACCTTCGAGTCTGTTGGGACCCGATCTCGAGACCGGACCCCTAACTGAAAAATGAAACGAAAAACAAAAAATCGAAAAGCAAAATTCTGAATCAAATTCGAATCGAACTGAAACGAATGGAACGGAAACAAATCGGTATCGCATAACAAAGAACGGAGTGAAGAATCGAAAGAACGAAATTCAAATCGGACTGAAACAAATTTTCGATATCCGCGAACAAAAACGTGCAGACAAACGCCGCGTTGCATTGGAAACCTACGACTTGACTGATCATAACTCTCACTCCCGACATCGAAAAATATCAAACTTTATGGCTACAGAAAGCTCTCAACATAAGCTACAAGTTTCCTAAAAATTATTTTCTCAAATTTTCCCAAAATCAAAAAGTCAACTCTCAAGTCAAACTTTTCTAATTTACCAACTTTTCACACTCTCACTCTTTATTTCTTAATTTCTCATTTACTTAACTCTCATAACCCATACAAATCGACTCAAATATTGAAGTCATCAAAATTAAACAATTCTTTTCTCATAAATTTTTCTTAAATTTATCAAATTTTCTTAAATTCATAAATTTTCTGACCAATTTCTTTCTTCTTTCTTATTTAAAATCATTTTAATATTTCTAATTTTCACCAAAAGTTTGGGGTCCAACAGAGTCCCTCGCTATATACGGTATGTAACACTGGTGGAGCATAGCCGTATAACACCTCAAAATGTGTGGAATCGATAGATGGACTATATGTGGCATTATACCACCACTCTACTAGCGAACCACTCACTCCACCGTTAAGGAGTTTCACTGCAGAAGCACCTTAGATAAGTCTCTAAAATTTTGTTCACTACTTCTGTGAGACCATCGATCTGAGGATGGTAGGCGGTAGAATATTTAAATTGCACTCCCTGTAATCTAAGTAGATCCTGCCATAATTTACTCATGAAAATCGGGTCTCTATCACCGATAATTGATTCTGGCAACCCATGTAATTTAAACACGTTATTAAGAAACAATTCTGCGATTTCACAAGCAAAATAAAAGTGTTTCACCGAAATGAAGTGAGAGTACTTAGTGAACCAGTCAACAACCACTAGAATCACCGATTTTCCTTTAGATACAGGTAGTCCTTTGATGAAATCAATACTGACCTCCCTCCAACTTCCCTCTGGAATTTTAATCAGTTGCAGCAATCCCAGATATGTTAAATTGTCATATTTGTTTCTTTGGCAATTCAAGCAATTCTGGACATATCTCCGCACATCTCTTACCAATCCCTTCCAAAAAAAACATATTTTGTATCTTTTTTGTTGTCACCATCACCCCAGCATGACCACCCATCGCCTCATCATGGCTAATTCCGATTATCTATTGCCTCAACGCTTTGTTATCACCAACTACCAACCACCAAATGACCCTTCCATCTCAACAATTTATTTTTCCACTCATACATACTAGACTTCAGTATGTCATTTCTCAATTTACTGATTATTTTCTGCATCATTTTATCCTCTTCCCAACTCTTTTTAATCTCATCCAATAATTCACCATACAACTGTGTTACCGGCAACATCATTATTTTCACACTTGTGATTCTTGAAAGTGCATCTACAACGTTATTCTCCTTCCCACTCCGGTACTGCACTTTAAAATCATATCCAAGCAATTTTGGAAGCCATGATTGTTGGAATGGAGTTGTTAGCCTCTGATCTAACAAGTATTTGAGACTCCTATGGTCTGTTGTCACAACGAATGGCTTACAAGTCAAGTAGTGATGCCAATGCTTGATTGCCTTGATTATCTCCAGAAACTCCTTCTCATAGGTTGACAATCCACAGTGTCTCCTTGCTAAAGACTTACTAAGGAACATTATGGGATGGCCTTCCTACTGCAATACCGCTCCTATTCCTTATCCACTAGCGTCTACTTTAATTACAAATTTCTTTGAGAAGTCAGGCAATGCCAATACTGGTGCTGAAGTAATAGCCCTTTTCAATTTCTCAAAAGCCTTCTATTCTTCATCCTGCCATTCCTAACTTGTTGGGCACCGATTTCGGAGCCCAACCTCTTAGTTCCTTATAATACTTGAGTGTGGTTCCTTAATCATCATCGATTCATCTTCTTGCTCTAATACCACAAATGTTGGATCCCGTTTTTGGAACCCAACTCTTGCAAAATATCATAATACTTGAGCATATGCCCATGAAATCTCCTTAACCATTTTAATAGGGAGTCAAAACAACATACACAATTGAAACTACTTCAATCTATCATTTCATTACTCAAGCAACAATGTTTGAAGAACTTTATTTACATATCAAAAGCCACACCATTGGCTTATTACAAAAATACAAAATAGCAAATTAAGCAATTCCCTTAGGCTCTTCATCACTTGATCTCTTAGCTATCACCTGAAGATGAGACAGAAAGGGTGTGAGCTTGAGAGCTCGTGGGTTACAGTTTATAATAGAAAAGTAAGTAACACTTTTGAAACCATTTTACTTGTCATAGAAAATATCTTATTGAATCGTAAAATACTTGTTTTTCAAAATTCTTATCATCTGGTCAAATTCACAACTGCAAGACATGAATGCATTAGACTTGTTCAAAAATATTATAAGCATATAAGCTGATTAGGGTGGTTTGGGTAAGTCCTTAAACATGATGCGCTACACATTTCCACATAAGGGTCCTGTGTAGTCGTAATTCTTGAGGGAGTCCTTAAAGGAGCTCTGTGCCATTAGCGGGCAGGTGGGAGAAGCCGATAACTTGGGTCAAATTGCATGTGACGATTCTTAAGGGACTACCCCAAACCCGCATAACACATATATTTCAAACTCTTGTAAACTTGTTGCCTAAAATGGAACTTTTCTTGAAAACTTGCTTTTCATATATTTGCTATAAATTGAAAGTCATTTCCGCAAACTTAATTTCATAGACATGCATCTTTTTAAAAGAATCATTTGTAAAGACTTTTCATCAATCATCACATAATTCATAAAGCAAACATATAGCAAGTTTCACAAATCATTCATAAACAATAGATGCAACACTTATGATGCAATTGAAATAAGTGATTTTCTTTGATTTAAAGAAAACAGTAGTGGCTTATTGATTCTATTATAAACATTTACCCACCTTGATTTCGTTGCTTAAAAGATTTGACTTGCTCAAAATGCCTCTTCTTTGCAAACAACCTGAGGTATCAAAGGTTCTTTCCTGTTGTGTCTTTAATGTGTACTTCGTGAGATGATCTAACTGAAATAGGCCTCTATGACCCCCCTTGGTTCTTTACCAAATGAAGAAATCTTTAGCTCAATTCGAAGCTCTTCTATTCCTCTACCTTTTTCTCTTCTTGAACAACCTCATAATCTCTCTTGAAGGGTAAGGAAATTAAAACCCTAGCTTATTTTCTCTTCTTTCTCTCTTTCATTCTTTTTTTATGTTTCTCTCTCTTATCTCTTTTCTCATCCATGCAATTTGCTTCTTCTCCCCCTCCTCCAATTCATGTTCTCTCCTTCTCTTAAATATAATTCCATAATTTCTTTTTCCTTTTATGCCTTTAATGAGTCCAAAAAGTCCCATTTTCCCTTCCATGTATGCCTTATGTCTTTTGTGCTTAAGTGTCTTGCCAAAAATATCTTTGAACATTCTTACATAACACTTTCTTCTAGAAAAAAATGTTCTCCATTGTCTTAAGCTTCTAATTACACAAAAAATATTCAATTTGGTTTAGAAATCTGAAAGTTGTAATCCAAACATTTCAGACTATTGTTAGACTGAAACAGTACACTACACCCAACTTCCATCCAGAACTAGAGACTGACATACAATTCACTTTTTTCAGATAATTTGTAACTTTATGTCTCTAGTTCACCTCAAGTCAGAAATCATCTTATTTGGAGCTCTACAGATCAAGATATCATCAAAATACTGAAGTATGTCAAGTAGAATAATACCAGTTCATATTATTTAAGAGCACACTCACTGTACCTATCCCACATTTTTCACTCAGTCTTTCTCAATTCATTTCATATGGCTATGATTTTTGTTGCAGATGTAGAGAAATGTCTTACGAGTCCAATGGTTCAAGAATCAAGTCATTTGGGTGTCTAGAGAAGAAGTTAATGCCAAGGAATCAAATTTGGTTTTGTCCTCAATCATATTGAACCTATCTTGGGACAATTGGCATAACTTTCCCTACTGATGTGGGATTTAGATGTTCTTTAGACGGTTTAAAAGAGTACTTCAAGAACTACAACTTTTCCTACATATATCAGATTAAGGTGTTCTTTAGATGGTTAGAAAGAGAACGTCAAGGTCTACAACTTTCATGAAGATCTCAAAGACAAATTTCACCATATGAGGGGTTAAGAATGGAATCAGACGATATGATGTCATTTATAGATGAAGTGGCATCATCAGACGATATAAGATTGGGAAAATTATCATAACTTTCCCTACAGAAATCGGATTAAGGTGTTCTTTAGATGGTTGTAAAGAGGTCTTCAAGATCTACAACTTTAATGAAGACGTCGAAGACTGATTCTGATTCTATCAACTTAAGGGCTAAACATTGAGTAGAAGATAGAAGATAGCAAAAGACAGACGACACGTCATCACAGAAGAAGCAAAACATAGACGACACGTCATCACAAAAGAAGCAAATCACAGACAACACATAATCACAGATGACACGTCATCACAGAAGAAGCAAAACATATACGACATGTCATCACAGATGACACGTCATCACAGAAGAAGCTAAACATAGAAGAAGCAAAATGCAGAAGATACATCTTCCCTTTTAAGGACCATAACGTTCAACTCAGATGTTCAAAACCTTCACACTATATACCATTGGAAAGATAAAAGAAAGACCTATACTTTTTAAAAGATAACTTTATCTAAATCTATCTAAATCAATCCATAATGTCCCCTGAAACCAGAACACGAATTTTACCTTCATCTACCAAAATTTCTCATTCCTTACTTTACTCTTATCTATCATTTCTTGGCTTAAATTTTTTTATTCATTTGTTTTTTACTCATGACTAATCACCAAAATTTCTCATTTAATAGTTCTAATCTTTTAAGAAAAGTTTGGGGTCAAATAGTAGTCCGACATTCAACATTAAGTTGAGAACACATTTTCACTTATATGCAAATGCTCATTCAAAACACATTTATCATCAAGTTATGTACACTTAGTTCATCTCATTTATATACAAGTAGCACTTCAATATCCAAATCAATCGTCACAATCATTGAACCTTCAGTCCAAATATCAACACAATCATTCACATTCATAACATCATCCAGTAGTCAATCAATACCAAATTCAAACAAAGCAAAAAATGAAGTGAGGCCATCTCGGTCTACTCACAGTACGCTCTAGATTAGCTTTTGCTTTCAAATTATGGAAATGGCTGAATGTGCACACTTAACCTACATAACCCATTTATACAAGACACACATTGCACAGTCATTAATAATTTCACTCTTATAAGCATTTATTTATGAGAAAATGTATAAATGGACTATATATAATGCATGCTCAATGATAATCCTGGGTACTATAATAAACTTCATATCTTATGCTCATTCTCATTTCATAATTTAATCACTCATCAATTCTTTAAATCACAACCAAATAAAAAATCTATCATTTTTCATAATCATCCAAAAACTAGAACACTCATGCATTTCATCACATTTTCAGTACTTCTTCACTTTCAATTTTTCTTCATTTCTAACTTTTGTATTTTTTTCATTTATTCCTCTAACTATCACTTAATCGTTCTTTCACATGATTACACATTTTCATTCAACTCCAAAAGCTAGTTTAACACTATCCCATAACATTTTAGTCATCAAATCCAAAGAAAAGCACATGTACGGCACACTAAATCTCCTCACTCATTTTCCAGAAAATAAGAATGTCACTGTTCTTAACCATTTAGCAGTGAACTAACGATGCATGCTTCATTTCATGCAAAAAATAAACAATCATAACAGGCTTACTTGTTTGAAGCTCCAATATCTGCAAAATTATGTAACTCGAATCCCTCATGCACCCATGCACACCAACTTGAAACTTGACAAGGAGGTTCAATTTTTCTTGGGATAAAAGAAAGAAATATCAAAGTTGAAGTTATGATAAATAGAGAGAAGTAAGATTAAACATTGGTGAATATTTGATGAAAAACTCTGTGTTGGAGGAACTCTAAAGAAAGAAGTTTTAAGAAGGATAAAGACAAGGACAACAGCTTGTCTTTCAAGGTTATTAAAGCTCAACTTTAAAGCTGGGACACCTGTCCAATTCTTAGCCACTTATCCACTTCCTTTGATTAAAACTCACTTAAGTAAGATTTGTACTTAAGTTTAAAACTCAATAATACCATTGCAATCACAAGTTACAACCTATTAAATCACTTCTAGATTTTTCCATAAAACATCATTTTGGGTCAACTTTGCATGTTCTTTCTGACCCCGATACTGAAGTTATTTTGCAACACTTTCTTCTAGAGACATGTTCCCATATGTCTTATGTTCCCATTGACACCAAAATTATTCAATTCAGTATTCTTTAGATCCATATATAATTAAAATACCAAAGTATGTTCTATAAAACAACACCAGCTCACTGTTCCAACTGATCCCCTCACTTTCGTTCAATCAGTCTTTTCCAAATCAATTTAGAATGCTACCAATATTTATGGAGAGATAGAACAACGTCTTATGAATCTATTGGTTTAAGAATCAATCCAATTGGAGGTCAGATGACAAGGTTAAGGCTAAAAGAATCAAACAAGGTTCTGTCCTCAATCATATTGAACCTTTTTCTTTTGGGCAACTAGCATAACTTTCTCCATAGGTATTGGATCAAGGTCATTGTTTGGTGGTTCAAAAGAGGACTTATAGGTATATAACTTTTATGAAGACCTTGAAGGCAAATTCTATCATCTAGAGCATTAAATTTGGACCAGACGATATAAAATGAATAGTACACAGAAGCTATTTTACAATTAGTATAACTCTCTCTAGAGATATCAGATTGAGATCATCTTAAGATGGTTTCAAAGAGGACTTTGAGATCTAAAACTTTCAAGAAGACCTTGAAGAAAAATTCTATCATCTAGAGTGTCAAATTTGGACTAGAATGTGTTCTAGTCAACGTAAGATGAAGCAAAAAGTCAACCTAAGATGAAGGGTGAGACGAATTGAGAAAAATAGACGAAGCACAAAACAGACAATAGCCAGAAGCAGATGAAGCAAGGAGGTAGATGAAGCATAAGGCAGATGAATCAGAAAGAAGACAAAGCAAAAAGCAGACGAATCAAAAGGCAGATGATAGCAAGAAGCAGACGAAGCCAAGAGGCTGACGAAGCAAAAGGTAGACAAATCAGGGTCAACTTAAGACGAAGCAAAGTCAACTTAAGACGATGCAACTCTTAAGATGAATGATGTCATCACAGACGATACGACGTCATCACAGATGAAACGTCTTTATAGACGATACAACCTTACAGATGAATCATCCTTACAGAAAATAGATCTTCATAAATGATATGACATCATCACAGAAGATATGACGTTATCATAGACGAAGCGTCTTTACAGACGATACAATTTTACAGATGAATCATCCTTACAGACGATACATCTTCACAGATGATATGACGTCATCACAAATAATATGACGTGATCACAGACGAAGCATCTTTACAGACGATACAACTTTACAGAGGAATCATCCTTACAAACGATACATCTTCACAGATGATAAGACGTCATCACAGACGATATGACGTCATCACATACGAAGCATCTTTACAGAAGATACATCTTTTCTCCGTAGCATCTTCCCTTCTAAGGACCCTAACTTTCGACCCCGATGTCCTAAAATTCCATACTATATAATCTCAGTAAACTTCTCTAACGTATTTTCCTTCACTAAATCCAACACTTAAATTTTTGTTTCTAGTCTCTCTACTCCATTTCATTCTACTCATTCAATATAACTATAATTCTCAATCTATCCCATTACTATTCAATATACCCAGAATGCCATTGAGTACATGTATAATTATTTTCATGTGTGTAAAGATTCAATATTTATGTGCATGAGCATGTCACATAATGCATGAGCATGAAACACATTTCTAATCTCTCAGTGAATCTCTCACATTTACAATTTAAACCTCAACATGGGTAATGGGATATTACATCTTCTCTTTTCTATTATGCTAAGGCCATTAGAGAATTATTAGGTTTTAAAAGCTATTGTATCTACACAAAGTAATTTAGAGATTGTACCAAGAGTATTCACTGTAGAATCCATTCCAAGCAAAGGAGGTGTATCACCAGTAAACACCAAAGGCAATACATTTAAGGTATGAATAACCTCCAAGGGACTTTGGGAAATCCACTTATTCATAGCCCTATATTATGCCTCTAAAGGAAGTTCTTGAGGATCAGAATGTTCCAACTATTGATTGTCATTGGTTCCTCATAATCACTCTCTCAAACTTCTTTTTGGTAGGTTTCTAAGCTTGTGCTTAGTGCAATAAGAAGGGTCTTCATTGATAAGTTACCCTTATAGACAGAGTGTCCACATCCTCTAATTTAAATAGAGGAATTTCTTTTAGTGGATCTTCCTTTAGATCCACACTCACACATATTCAAACATAACCAATTCTTCTCCGTATGGTAGTTGCCTCTTCCGTATATAATGGCTTGCCTATATAACAAGTCAAATGGCTTGATCCGTTAGTGGACCAATATTGTCGAACCTCGTTTCTGAAGCCCTACAATGGGACTGGAGTCAAAAAACGTGAGCGGGTTTTCTTATAGGGTTATCTCAACGAACCTTACTCGTAATGTATATGCCTTGGCCTAATTACCATAATTCTTACGACAGATGTCAATTTGACTTTGTTTTGGGATGGTTTGAAGGAAAACTTCTAAATATACAACATTCATGAAGATCTCGAAGTGATATTTGGCCTCTAAAAGGATTAAGAATGGGACAGAAAGTATACGATGAACAGTGCACAAAACTAAGACGAAGTAAAATTTCTAAGACGAAGCGGAAAACTAAGAAGAAGTGGAAAACTAAGACGATCTGAAAATTAAGACGAAACGAAGGTTAAACTAAGAGGATAGGAAGGTCAAACTAAGACGATAGAAACTAAGACGAAGTGTCTTAGCGATGGAAACTAAGACGAAGTGAAGGTCAAACTAAGACGATATGAGTCAACCTAAGACAATAGGAACTAAGACGAAGCATCTTAGCGATAGAAACTAAGACGAAGTGAAGGTCAAACTAAGACGATAGGAGTCAACCTAAGATGATAGGAACTAAGATGATAGAAACTAAGACGAAGCGTCTTAGCGATAGAAACTAAGGTGAAGCGAAGGTCAAACTAAGACGATAGGAGTTAACCTAAGACGAAGTGTCTTAGCGATAGAAACTAAGATGAAACGAAGGTTAAACTAAGACCATAGGAGTCGACCTAAGGTGATAGGAACTAAGATGATAGAAACTAAGACAAAGCGTCTTAGTAATAGAAACTAAGACGAAGTGAAGTTCAAACTAACACGATAGGAGTCGACCTAACACGATAGGAACTAAGACGATAGAAACTATGACGAAGCATCTTAGCGATAGAAACTAAGATGAAGAGAAGGTCAAACTAAGACGATAGGAGTCGACCTAAGACGATAGGAACTAAGATGATAGAAACTAAGACGAAGTGTCTTAGTGATAGAAACTAAGACGAAGCGAAGGTCAAACTAAGACGATAGGAGTCAACCTAAGCTGATAGGAACTAAGACGATAACAAGGTGGGTTCGTCTAATCCAACCTAAATTTATTCCTAGGTTTTCTTTGTGTGTTTCAAAATAGAACTTCAATATCTACACCTTTCATGAAGTCCTCAAAGACAAATTCTATCTTCTGAATGGCCAAAAATGGAACAGAAGATAGAAGATGAACAGTAACTAAGAAGATGTGTATATGAATAGTAACACAGAAGATGTTTTGCACTTGGCATAACTTTCTCTAGAGATATGAGATTTAGGTGTTCTTTAGATGGTTCAAAATAGGACTTCAAGATCTACAACTTTCATTAAGACCTCAAATACAAATTCTATCTTCCTGATGATCAAAAATGAACCAGAATATAAAAGATGAACAGTAACTAAAAAGATGTGTATGAACAGTAACATAGAAGATATCTTGCACTTAGCATAACTTTCTCTAGAGATATCAGATTTAGGTGTTATTTAGACTGTTTGAAACAGGACTTCAAGATCTACAACTTTTATGAAGACCTTAAAGACAAATTCTATCTTTTGAAGGATCAAAAATGGAACAAATGTTAGAAGATGACAGTAACTAAGAAGATGTGTATGAACAGTAACTAAGAAGATGTTTTCTTTCATTTGACTTTTGTATCTTCTTACTTTCGTATCTTCTTACTTTTTCATCTTCTTACTTTTGCATCCTCTCACTTTTGCATCTTCTTACTTTTGCATCTTCTTAGTTTCCGCGCTTCTTCCTTCTTAGTTTCTCTTCCTTCTTAGTTAGTTTTGTTTCCTTCTTTGTTTTGCTTCCTTCTTAGTTTTGCTTCCGTCTTAGTTTCCCTTCCTTCTTAGTTTTGTTTCCCTCTTAGGTTCCCTTCCTTCTTAGTTTTGCTTTCTTCCTAGTTTTGTCACCAAAATTATTGGTCATGAAGTCATTTTGACTTAACATTCCTCACACCTGTAAAAGTTCTGAATCACTATCTACACTCTCCAGAGCATCTCCACTTATAAAGATCATAACTTTTGACTCAGATGACCAAAAATTCCATACTATATATCGTTAGAAAGATACTAGAAAGATCTATAACTCTCAAGAAGGCAACATTGCCAAAATCTATATAGATCAATCCCAAGTTTTCCCACTAAAGTCTGAAGATTAATTTTACATTCATCCACCAATGTACTGCACCCAATTCTCAACTTCAAGACATTTTGAGACTCTTAGAGACAGAATTGAAATTTTATGTATTCATAAGAAATGTATCCATATGTTTCTAGTTTAATCCAAATTAAGAATCATCTTGTTTAGATAACTAGAGAAAAAGTTATGGCTAATAAACCGAAGCACACTCAGTGAACAATTTCCAGATCACTACTAAATTTGTTTCCAAACCTTTTCTTATCACAACTCATACCAAGATCACTCTTTCTACTCCCTCTACTTCTCATTTTCAATAAAATCACATTTAACATCAGTTATACCCAGAAGTTGTTAGTGAATGCATGTACTACTTTTTTATGTGTAAACATTCAATATTTATGTGCATATATGCTAACATGATGCATGAGCAAGAAAATGCATTTCCTTCATCTATCTTTGAGCTCCCATGTACTGAAATTTCGGGTCCTCACCCTTAATATGGGGACGGGATGTTACACTTTATGTATGAATCTTTTGATACTGTTGTTGAGATTGCCTTGAGTGGACTTTAAAGTTTTGAAGTTGTGGTTAGATGTGAATATAGAAGTGTGTTTAAAAATGTTTGTATCTTTTAGGATTTTTTAAAACACAGCCGTTGTGCTACCCAAATTTTTCACAAAAAAGAATAGATATTCAGTTAGCCTTGCATAGTCGGATTAACGATACCGTGATTGTCCTTAACCTGGTTATGCGGTGGTTGTCATGGGCCCGATGTGGTACCGGGTCGTGACACTAAGTCATAGTCTCTTTCGAGTTATAACCATTAAATCGCAAATTTTAAACCCTAATCAAATTATAGAACTTGCAATCTCGCAATTCACAAATTACCCACAATTCTAATTAGTTTTATAGCTCTTTAATGAACAATCGGGTCTCGCGTGGGATCCCTCCCTATGAAATTACTGACAAGATTGATTAAATGGTCAATTAGATCGCCTAACTCTCACTAATCTGATCTAATCATTTTTATCTGGCTCACCCTCTCGGCTAGTTACTGAAACATACAAATACATTAATCAATCACAACACCTAAACCAATAAACACAAAAAAAATTAAATCAATATTAACTCAAAGTAAAATCCCAAATGAGAGTTTTGAACATTATCAACAACCCGAAATCCATTTCTGTACAATCCATTTAAACTGTATACATTTAAAAGAAAAAGGAAGTGAAGAGAAAATGAAACTTAGGTTGGACAAATCGGGAAAGCAGAGGCATTAGGATACCACCTAATTCGGGGAACAACGACATCAGGATCCACTTCTTCTTCCTCCTGCTTCCTCTTCTTCTTCTTGATCTCTTCTTTCTCTCTCTTTTTAGGGTTTCCAAATGGAGGCTGATTGTAAAGCTCCTCTTTAGGGTAACATCATAATGATTTTATAGTGTTTTCCAATTAAGGTAACCCTAGTGTCTTAGATAACTCCGGTGGCAAAGCTAACTTATAAGCTAAAGGCACAATCCTCTCAATGATCTCATAAGGGCCTATATATCTTCGACTAAGCTTGCCCTTCTTACCAAATCTCAAAACACCTTTCCATGGAGAAGCTCCAAGAAACACTTTGTCTCCCACTTCAAATTCCATCTCTTTTCTATGGGCATCCGTGTAGCTCTTTATCCTGTCTTGAGCTGCTTTAAGCCTCTGTTTCACCAATTTAATCTTGTCAACAGTAACTTGTACCAACTCAGGCCCTACAAGCTTCCTTTCACCTTCCTCATCCCAACAAATAGGAGTTTTGCACCACCTACCATACAAAGCTTCATAAGGTGCCATTTGAATTCCCGAGTGATAGGAATTGTTGTAAGCAAACTTAATTAATGGTAGGTGATCATCCCACGAGCCTTTAAAATTCATAGCACAAGCTCTTAACCTCACCTCCAAAGTTTAAATCGTTCTCTCTGATTGTCCATCAGTCTACGGATGGAAACCTATACTAAAGTGTAGCTTAGTTCCAAAGCCTCTTGTAAGCTTTCCCAGAACCTGGAGGTGAACCTAGGACCCCTATCCGAGACTATCGAACTTGGAATCCCATGAAGTCTGATTATCTCATCCACATATTTCTTAGCCAAAGCATTTAAAGAATTTGTCTGTCTAATTGGCAAGAAATGTGCTGACTTAGTCAATTTATTAACAATCACCCATATTGCATCATACTTCTTGCTAGTCCTCGGCAATCCCATCAAGAAATCCATTGTAATCTTCTCATTTCCATTCTGGAATTGACAAAGGATACAGCTTGCTTGAGGGTGCTTGGTGTTCAGCTTTAACTTGCTGGCACACTAAGCATCTTTTAGTATACTCTGCAACATCCTTCTTCATTCCCTTCCACCAAAAATGCTCTTTCAAATCCCGATACATCCTCGAATTCCCTGGGTGCATTGCATAAGAAGCATTGTGCGCCTCATCAAGAATCTCATCCTTCAGCTTTAACATGTTTGGAACACATAATCTGTTGCCCATAACCATCAATCCATCTTCTCTTATCTTTATCTCGAAATGTTTACCATGTTTAAGTTCTTCTCGAAGTCTGCTCAAATATTCATCCTGTTCCTGCAATTTCGTAATCTTCTCATTCAGTATCAGCCTCACTCTAAAATTTTCCAACACACAATCAAGCTCAACTTGTCTCAAAGTCACATTAAGTCTGGCTAATTCCTTCAGCAAAGGAAGGTACTCCGTTTCCACATGTGCCATAGTGGACTTCCTACTCAGTGCATTTGCTACTACATTAGCTTTCCCCGGATGGTAGTCTATCATCAAGTCATAATCTTTTAACAATTCTAACCATCTTCTCTGTCTCAAATTCAACTCTTTCTGGCTCAACAAGTACTTAAGACTCTTATGGTCTGTAAACACCCTAGTAGTGACTCCATACAAGTAATGTCTCCAAATCTTTAATGCAAAAATTATAGCAGCCAATTCCAAG
>JANZLC010000200.1:10413247-10447108 GCA_026413385.1 Erythroxylum gracilipes
TCAAAACAGTGAAGCCAACACCCCATTTAACAATCCAGGATTTTGCTTTCAAGAGTTTTTCTTCCTTGAACTCATCTGCTGGTAGCTCAATCTTTTCCTTTTCAACCATTGTGATCTGCTTGGTAGTATCCCATTCATAGTTTTGAGGCCACCTAAGACTGCATATAGAATGAATGGCTCCTCCAGTAAGGATGGACACAAGGTTCCCAGCAAGCATTGGTGCATTTCTGCCAGTTGTGTCAAGACTAATCCGACCATACTCGACTTTTGTAACAGATAACCAACTTATAATCCCAAGAACACAACCAATAATTGCTCCAAGAATGGCACCCATAGCATTTGCTTTCTTCCACAGAAGCATAAAAGCAATGGGAAGAACAGCTGAACCAATAAGCACTCCCATTGCAAGATACATCCAGCCCAACGACACCCCAGCTTTGTTAAGAATTACTGCTAATAATCCCATGAAACATCCAAATGCTAGGACAACAGCCCTTGACACGTTGAGGATTTTCTTACCACTCGCATCTGGATTTATGTAAGTGCGATATATATCATAAGTGCATAGTGATGATACTGCAATCAGCTCAGAGGATCCAGCAGATGTCACAGCCCTGATCATTAAACAGATGTCAAAAGTTAAATGCTATTGTATGGATAGGTAAAGATGGTACTTTAAACTGGAGTTCTGAGGAGTTGAAAATTCAGATCATCCCAACATTTTATATATCCTTGTATAAATGAAGATCAGATTTTTGGTGGATGGAACTATTCTGTCACTCAACTTTAGATGTTAGAATCGTGTGAGTGACAATTAAGAGTACGATAAGAGTGCAAAATTATCTAAAGCACTAAAAAATCTAGAGACAAAGAATTGGAACATCATTAACTTAATAAATTCATGCTTCTTGAAGTAGATAGAATTTGAAATATAAATCTGCAGAGATGGCTTGTCAGACTGACCATTTCAACCATATATATGATTTTATGATATCTCAGGAGAATGATCTTTATTCTATAATGTGAGATTACAATATGATTAGCATGGTAATATATGGTTTAATTTGTAAACAAACTGCATAGTTTATGAATTTCGGTCATAAATTCAAGTTCACTGAGCTAGCATAAAAAGAAGCTTACATAAAAAGCATAGTCATCAGAAGAATTGATCCTCCCTTCCCCATTAAGGCTATAGCAGTGGCAGGAGGAACAAGTCCATGACTTGCCTCAGTCTCTGTTATTGGTAAATCAAGTGCAAGTGCTCCTAGACCCAAAGCTGTTGCCAGTGAGAATGGCACAGCAAACCACACAAGCCCACCCAGTAAGTAGCCCTTATGGGTTGATGATGGTCTTGCAGCTATAGCACTCACCCAATATCCCTAAACAATTCAATTTCAGTGAAAAAAAAAGGTGCATGAACGAGAGAAAAGGAATGTAATTAGTTCTTAATAACAGTAAGGAGATGCATTATGCTAAGCTTACATTGTCAACAAAAACAGTGCCGAAGTTGCCAATAACATTTATAACCCCAAAAACAAGCCCACCTGAACTCAGCATTGTTAGGTAAGACCCTTTGTAATTTCCACTAACTGGACCACAGGATTGTCCTTTATGAGAGATTGGCTCCAAGCATATTCTTGATTTACTTGCTACCTCCTTTAGGTGATTGTATATCAGGCTAGGACTTCCAAGCTTACTACTTGCTGTGTAAACTAGGTACACGAAGATAACTAGCACCGCATGTACTAAAACGTAAAATGGTTATGCAGATGAGCAAAAGTATGTCAGTCAGAAAATATCAGTAACATCATCCACATCCCCAAGAAAAAGATTCAAATGACAAATACAAGTACCTATAACAGAATGTATATAACTTGCCAAGAATGTTGCTTTTAGGCCACCAGCCAGAGTATAAACAATCACTCCAATTGGTATCAGAAAGCTAGCAGCATAGATGTTGACTCCAGTAAGTGCATTCACAACCGCCGAACCACCAAGAAGCAACATCGCCGTTACAATAATGTTTGTCAAAAGGCAGAAAGCAAGGAACACAATATGTGCAGGAGTCCCCCAGCTGAAGAGATTATTAGTATATAAAAGATAAAAAAGCTATAAATGGTTCTTTGTTCTCCTAAATGATAAACATCGGGTACAACTTGATCAAGATTACAGTGCCTTTTGAACATACCGAGCTTTTACAATCTCACAAACTGTATGTGCATGAGGAGCCTTTCTTTTGATCTCTATAGCTATTACACCAAACAGAAGTATCTGTTGTTTAAAATAGTCGGCAATGAGCAGCAAATTGTCATTTCTACCATTCAAAACAAGCATTAAAACTTGAGGAAGTAAGAGATGAATGTTAAGCTTGACGTACCTGGATAGTAGCGCCACTAGCATACCAAAATGGCCCGCTAATTCCATATTCCCAGGCTACATTGGAACTTTGCAAAATTGTAGCAGCCCATGTCCACTGCAGTATCAATGATGAGAAGAAAATAAACTGAACTGGGTAGGCGCAAATCACTGCAAACTAAAAGAAAGAAATGAACCAATCAGGAGGTATTGCCTGTGATACAATCACACTAGCTATAAGTCCGGTCTTGACATTCCTCCCTGCAGTGTTGAACCATTCTGATGTATGGCGGGATCCAACGTACCTTTTCTCCAGCCATACCTGAACCCATTGACAACCAGCACATTAAGAAATGAGCACAAATATGCGTAATCAAAAGGGAAACTTGGAGTTATCTCTATAACACCAACTTTCATCTTAGTAAACTGATAACAGTAACTTAAAGGAAATGTGAAACTCTAGATATGAGAGATAACTATTAGTGCCTTTACAATGTAACAAAATGAAGAATAACTGGAGAAAGTTTGAAGGACAAATAATAACCATTTCCATTATGCTTTTTAACTCTTTAGACATTTGTATTTTCCCAATCAAATGTGTGATCACCTCCTTTGTCTCAAAGAGGAGAAGGCCAGTTATTTACAAATGGGAAACAAGAAGTACACACCAGACTAGAGTGATTCACTATACTGAAGAATTCTGACCCATCATTTAACTGCCCGTTTTGCAGCCTTAGCAGAGTTCCTGTGACTTCTGCTCCTTAATACATTTTGTAGCGTTCAGCTAAAATGGAGAGATACAGCACTGTTCTAAAAGATTTCTTCTCTAGGACTCTCCTAATCCATTAGCAGGATACATATTACGGTACCTTAACGAAGTCTATCCAGAAAATCCATCAACATACCACGGAAACACAAAAAAAGAAAACAAAAAACAAAAAACAAAACAAAACAATTGGATCACTTCCACAAAGGATTCTAAAAGATAGCAGAATTCTGTACATAGCTATCATTATTTCATCAATCTACAGAATTAGCACTACAGTCATGTCTGTGAAGATTTGACTAGGTCAGCAGTGCCACTTGCCAGATACTAGTCTTACCGAGCAGATAGTTCAAAGTTAGAATTTAGATTCCGTGAAAAGAAATCATATATCTCTTTATGACAGAAATCAAGAGCAATGCAAGTACGCCATCATCAGTTGTACGAGTACAAAATATTAAAAGCATGACCTTTGAGCTTCTATGATATGGTTTTGTGGAACAACACGAATTAGAACTTAAAGAGGCGCAGAAAGAATTGAACTTTAGGTAAGAAACTACTGAAAGGTGTAGGTAGGAGGAGCAAGTACCAGGAAAGAAGTGAAGATTGCAAAGAAGGCACCAAACCCAAGTATTATAGAGTAACCAACACCTTGATTAAGAACTGCTTTGCCTCCAAAGAAGCTGCTCTGCCTACCACACTCAACTCCATTCCCAGATCTATAATAACTACTTGAGAATTCGAAGGGTGGACACTGTGTCCCTGTTGATGCCATGAAGAAGAGACTGGCGGATGAGGCTAACAAGCAATTAGCTTTTCTTTGCACTTCATTTTGTTTCCGTTCTTGACTTTCTTATTGGTTAAGTCAACACTTTCATAGAAAAGGACGATGGGTTTTGATCAAAAATTGAATGAGACGACTGACATGTTGAAATTTGTGTTTTGTTCTTTGGTAAACAACAAACGGACAATCCTCTCCCTTGACAGTGTTAAAACGAGGGCGGCATTGAGCTACTTTCAGTAAGATATTTCATATACTGAGTTCTGCAGGTGGCACGGTTGCTTCCTAGTGTGCATAATAACACAAACTCTATTATTAATGGTATTTAGTAAAAAAGCATAATTAAAATCAATTAAATGCAATTTTTGTGTTAATGTTTGGAAACTTAAAGCAACTCATTTAACATCATCATTCTTGGGCCGGCGGCATTTCCCTAGAAGATATATATATATATATATATATATATAATGGTCATAGATTTTTTTTTTTTTTTTGGGTGAAGGAAGATATTTTAAAATGGTCATGGGTTGTCATTGTCCAAGGATTTTAATGTAATGTAATGGTAATTTGATAGGACAGGCTGGTCTTAACTTGAGCCAACCATTTCAGCTCTCGAAAAATACGAATATTTAAACTTGGACTTATTCATTCGAGTCTAGTGGTTCACTGTAGCTCATTTTGTGGCGACAAACCCCAAAACACTCCAAATCCACATCAATCGAGAAGGAACAACAACTGAAACTAAAAGAAAATGTTTGTTCTGTTATAAAAGATAGAAATAATATGGTATGTCACTAATTGTAAATGCACCATTTAATAGTCAGTGTACGTTATTGATTTTGGTTTTACCTACACATATGGAGTAGATAATCACATGTGTATTAGGATGGTTTGGTTTTACCTACACATATAGAGTAGATGGTCACATGTGTATTAGGTGTTTAAAATGTACTATAAATAGAAGGTTTGATGTAAGAGAGAGTAGGATGAATTTATAAGGATAAGTCTTCTCTCCCAAATACTCTGAAATTTTAATTCTAGTTTTTATAACAATTTAAGATATTTTATTGAATAATAATCACATTTTTAAATAAATTGAAAATACATATTTAGACTTGTGATTCTAATTTTAACATTTTTAATGAAGGGATATCTCAAAATCAAAATATGATAAGAGATGGCATCATTTAAGGGTAGTCTAACTATATAATATATATATATATATTTGGGTTTCGTGAGAAAAGACGTTAGCATTCGTTTATGTAATTATTTATTATATATACACCCACTATCAAACCCTATATATATATATATATTTATTTATTATCCAAGCTTTTGATGTGACAAATTCCATCGCTTTGGCATATTTAAAATTGTGCCACTGTCGCTGAATAAAGACAAAAGGGGTAGTCGAGAACAGAATGCGAGAGGAATTGCGTTGGTGTATATATAAATGTTCACCAACTTTTCTAGCCAGCGGATACCAGGTCAAGGTATGGCCTCTCATTAACTCACTCCAGACTGTAACTCGATAGCACTCCGGTAGATATAAGTCATCAACGACAGGCCCAGCTTTCATGTCTGGTCTGCTAGACTGCCATGGTTGGCCGGCTACACAACATAAAAAGTATCAACCATGTCACTGTCGAACAAAGAGTAGAAGCAAACACTTGAAAGAATTTTGAGTATTACTGTTTTAATATGAATGTATACTTTTGATGGAATGTATTGTTGATATAATAATAAAATCCCATTGACTACTAACTCGCTATTTATGAATGCAGGCTGATGGCAGATAGGATGACCCTTCTCAACTGTTATATTTATGGCCTAACAGATTTTTCTGCCGATTGTTCACTCTCAACGCTCAAGGCAACTAGGCAAGGGCATTTATAAGACAAAAAAGAAAGAAATATTATTTTAAAACTTTTAAAAATAAAAAGGTTTTTTAATAGTTAAATATAGGACAGCGATAATAAACAGAGTTAGCTGTAAAAATTTTAAACATCTAATTTTTTAATTTAATTTTTAATTTTTAACTTTTAAATTTAGTTTATTTTAATAACTTTTATTTTTAAAATTAATTAATTAATTAGTTTATTTTTGTAAATTAATGAATCAAAATAAATTAACTAATTTTATTTAATATTTTTTAAATTAAACTTTTAATTTTTTTTGACCATATTTTAAATTCTTTAAATTTATGTAATCTTTAGCTAATTTTAAAATAGGCTAATTCCGATTAAATCTTAAACCCCTTATCGAACTTCTATTCTAACGTGTCAATAAGAATTTCATGAGATGGTATAGAAGTACGTAATATTAAATTAAATTTAGCAAAGTATGACTTCAAATCCTCTGTGCTTAAGTATATTGTACTATGTCAAAACTTTGAAGTCATACTTTGCTTTGAACAGTTGAAATTCCTTTCCTCGCCTCCACTTTGGAATGTCTTAAAAATTGTGCGCAATCACGACCGTAAAACACGTGACGTGAATTACATTTAGATCATGTTTGCAATTTCGTAGTTTTCTCCACAAACAGGGGTAACATTGGAAATCAAAGAGTCTGCCCCCAAATGACCGTTCTTTCGTTAGTGGGCCCCACCGGTGAAAAAGTTGGAAGCGTTCGGAAGCTTCCAGGTCTTAGGATAAGAATTGTCGTATTATTGATGGTTTATGGTAATAATTAATAAATATTATCACTTAATGAATCAGTGGATTGTCATAATCAATAAACCAAAACAAGACAACCGCATATACGGTGAACAATGACTTTTCATCAGACAATGAGGGGTGGCAACCGGTCTATCTTCCTTACTTAGAGGCTCTTTTTTTTTTATAGGAGGTATTACGTTCAATTCATGTCATGCCAAAAAAAAAAAAAAAAGAAATATTTTCCTGATTATAATCCTCTAACCTCCTACCTTAACTATGTGCGCAAAAATATACAGATAATATAGGAACTTAAAACATCTTAGGGTATTCTTAGAGTGGAATATTAAGGTCTAAGATTAGTCCAACTAAATTGAGATACTTGCTGAAAAAAAAAAAAGACTTTTCATCTAATCTAATCATTCGCCTATCATAAAATAAATTAAAAATAAAATTTTAAAAATATATTATTGAATAGAAATTAATTTTAATTTATAAAAATTAACTAATTAATTAATAAGTTAATCAATTATTCACAACATATATTATTAAACTAAATTAAATTAGAATGACCCATTCAAAGCCCAACTGAAAGCCCATCTCTCCACATTAAGTAATTGCAACGTTTGTGGCTTCCTGGAGGAGTGTCCGAAGAAACCATGGCTTTCTCTACAGCTACTTTACCACTGGACTCAATTCTGTAAGATACATCAATGCCTTCCAATATTAGATGATAGATCACTTTGTCAGAGGGATGTAAACCCGTTTCAGTTTCTGCTTCTTCTTCTTCTGAGTGATGGTTATCTGAATCTGGGGCACCATCTGATTCTGATGTCTTGGTCTCACCATTTCTCACATGAAAGGTGGCATCATGTGGTTTTGTTCTTTGAGACACTGATCGAATATCCCACGAAAGTACTTCCTTGATCAAGCACTGGAATTCTTGGGGAGATGCATATAGTGATTTCTTTTCCTAGGCAAGAATACGAGTAGAGTCAACAACTGTTAATGAACACAAATATCCTCTGACAGTGTGATAATCTTTCAGAACTTAAAAACGTCAATGGACAAGAAGCATAAGTATGTAATTTATGGATGGAAAAACAGTAAGACGAAACAGCCATTCAGAAGCTAAATCAAGCATATATATATATATATAAGAGCACTTACTACTGATTTCCAACAGTTGGTGATTGCTGTTGGGAAGTCGTCCGAAAAGCTAAATGAAGCTACTGCTAGCATACTGTCCATCTGTGCAAACATTATGATTAAGTAGCATTTTAGGTACTATATCTGTTCAGTCATTCTTTTGACTCCATCACTGTGAGACTATTGATGATGGCAGATTCATATGCAGTAGATTAAGTTCAAAAGCGCAAGCGGGACTCGAATCAGTACATAAAAAGGTATTTACCATCACCCACTTAGGCACTGCAGCTCCTGGAATGCTGTCACAGTATGGAAGATAAGGTTTGACATCCAGTATCGGCTGTTGCACTCAGTTAAAATAAGGCTTAATGAGCAAGAAGAAAGCAAGGAATTAATTGCAGTGCAGCTAGAGAAGGCAGTAAATGGGGGAACATACAGTTCCATCAACAAGATCCACACCAGAAAGTAGAACGATATTCCCATGAATTGCCTCCACCTAAAAGAAACAGATGAGTTGAGTACTTAGCTATACACAAAAGGGTCGTTTTTCTTTCACAGGGTCGTAATTTCTTTTTCGTAAACAAAAAGAGCTTGCTGGAACTAAATTCTTAATTTCTGAAATGGACATGCCTATTTACTACATGGAAACCATATTTGCATATGGATACGTGCATATTGTAATTTGTTAACAGTAGGAAGTGAACATATCTTAGTTCATATTTATCACCAAAAGAATTATCGTTACCATTCTATATATACCTGACTGCAATCACAAAGATCTTCTGTATTTGCACAAGTTGCTCATAAAATACAGTAAATAATGATAATATCACCCTACCTTTGCAACAGTCAACCCGATAGGGCATGGGCGATGAGGAGACCGTGTTGCGAAGACTCCTATCCTCCTGCCTTTCAATCTTGGCACTCTGACCTATGCATCCAGCCATGGTTTTCAAGAATTGTGTATAAGATGGAACTTGCAATCACTGTCTAACAACACAATATTTACTGGAGCAGAACACACCTTTGCCTTGAACTTTGATCTAGTTGGTTGCCTCCATAACTTTTCCAAATCTGTGTTCAAGTGGAAGACATAGATGATCCAACAATGAGTATACTCTGCAAGACCCTCAAGGGATGCAGTGGGAACCCGAGTTGGATTGAAGACTAAACATGCCCTTGCTAGAGGTACCAACAAAGGTTGCCTTGGAGTCCCATTTCTGTACAGATAATCAAGTAGATTATTCACATACAGAGTATTAAACAACCAATTAGTCAGTGTAAAGGATCATCAACAATTGCATTCATCCAAAATGATGTGCTAATTGAAGAAACATTTCAAGTTGTGTAATGAAAGGTGCAAGTTCTTTGGACAAACAAGGGTGCTGTAGTAGTCATGTATGAAAGAACTGTAGTTTAATAAATCTACAGTTTAGTAGAATCTGTATTAAGGAAGTCAACAATCAGAAACTTATTGTGTTCTTATACCCAGGACATAACCATCAAACTGCATGATCATCATTCATGGATACTTATATCTAAACAACACTGATGCTCATTGATATCCACTGAAATAGTGTTATCTCATAAAAGGTGCTCTTTTGAACTCCACAGCATAAATTGATTCAACTTAGAAGAACCATGGGATTAGCTATATTATTAAAAGTCAATTAATTCTTTTGCACCAAAATGTGGCATTTCAATTTACCTTGTGCTGAAGCAGGACTGAACAACGCCAATGGGCGTCATGGGATAAGAAGTCTGCTCCAAACTCTCGGATTTGGACTGTGCTAATTCCTTCCTTAAGGCCTAAAAAATGAATTGGTAAAGATAAAATATGACACTAGAGACATAATGTAACAAATATGAACAATAAACGCTGATTCCTAGGCCAAGAGACAAGGAAAAGCACAGGATAGAATGTTCAATTCTAGGCAAACCATACCTGCTGTGCTCGAATTCGACCTTGTCGTTCAGCAGAACATTTTTGCAAAGAGGAACGGAGTGAACTCTGAAGATCCTCGACCCTTGAATCCAATTCTTTCGAATTTTTCCTGCAAAAATAAACTGTAAGAGCAAGGGTTGAGTTCAACACAAATAACCAGCTGTAGAGCAGAAACCTTAATATATCCAACAATTGACAAAGAAACAGAGAGTACGAGATATGGCAGTGGAGGCAGAAAAAGCTGCAAGTGCTAAGGTTACGATGGGACTCAACCATTTTGAGAATCCATGAAAACCCATTTCTTCTTTTTGGTATGGGTTAAGAGTGGCGAATTAGAATTGATTATAAACCGTGTTTTCTTAAACCCCAGTCTTCTGGACCCTAGGGTTTGGAAGCTTTCTGTTGCGAAAAGGCCTATGGGTTCACTAATAGTTTGTTATAGACAAACTAAATTCTCCTTTCGGACATGGAACTTCAACTTTCTTCAAACTTCCGCAAGACTTTTTAGTGACCAAGGAAATGTCAATTCACAGAAACTCCTTGACGAGAGCAAATTACAGCGATTGGATTGTTTTTAGTTAAATTCATCATTAGCAAAAGCCTCCCTTCGTTTCATTTCTTATTGGCTTTGAAAGCACATTATCATGGAAATTGTTGACAAGAAATTGTAACCGCTCCAAAAGATTCGGTTTTTTTAGTTATGTATACCCTAATTGATAGAAGATTCGATCGTTTTTGGTCCACAGAAAAGAGAAGCCAAGGCAATAAATTTTAAGCGTTTTCGAGAAAAATGAACTGCAACCAAGGGCCTAGAGCGAGAGCCCAGTTGAACTGCAACTTCGACTCTCTTTCTGTCATTGACTAAATATGAATAATGCAACTGATACTAACTTTTGTACTTAACAACTTTAAATATGCAACTTACCTTTAATTAATCCGTTTTTTCTCTCTCACTCTCGCTCTCTCTGTGGGTTCCTTGTTTCTATGGCGTTGGTCTGTTAGGTACTGTTGCTTCTCTTTTATGTGATGTTAATATATGTTCTTTTAATCATCATTGACCACTTCTAGAGTCTAAACTATACAGTCTGGCACGCAAAGTACTTGTATAAGATTCAGATCAATTAAAAACAAAATTTCCCACAAGGGTTTAACACGTTTGTACTCTTTTGTTATTCTTGTTTCTGTTGTTAGTGGACATAGTTTATGTCCGTTGGACTGTTCTGGGTTGATTCAATGGATGACTGGCAACCATTGAGGAGCGTTGTCTTGATCTTCTTGGGGTTGTTGTTGGGGATCTTTTCTCTGTTGTCAGTGTCTCATTTCTCTCATTTTCATAGCGGTCTTGCTGGATTTGGATGCAGCTACAAGTTTAATCGTGTTTTCTTGAACCAGAACACCACACCGCAGGCCCAACCTCGGTGGCTTCCTCCTCATGATCTTAATCTCACCAGGTTCTATGTACCTCACAAGCTGTTTTAGATTTTTTTCTCGTCCTCCTCTTTTGCCTACTAATTTAGTTTGATTTGACCTGTCTATCTTCAAAGTGACTGGACTTCCTTAAACGGCTCTTTTCACATGATATCTTTATGTATATACTTTGCTACAACATAATAGTCTGAAGGATGTGTTGGGAACTCTGCAGGAAAGTTACTGGACTGCGTAAAAATAGTTCGACCATTTTAAGTGAGAATCCAAGCATGAGAAGTTATCATTCCATTCGGGGGATATTGAAGGAAGAATTCACATTTCCTGCCAATTCTGCTCCATTTAATAGCTGTCATGCGTCTACCATTGTTGAGGTGTGCAATCCGGTCAACCATCTGAATTGTTTTGTTGTTTGTGACCATTTCTTTGTCTACAGAAATTTACCGTAATGTGAGTTCATGCAGTTGGAGAAAAATCACTTTCTGGTTGCATACTTTGGGGGCTCGTTTGAGGGAGCTCCTGATGTGAAAATTTGGCTGCAGAGGTACAAGGTAACTCGACTTCCATTGCCCTGAAATTGAATAATGAGGATGGATGATATGGCTGATCTTGTGCAGCGTTACCTACCATCAGAGCGTGAAGGTTCAAGGTTCTAGTTTGTATTTACTTTGAAACTTTAGAAGACTTTACTTCTTAAGTGGCATTTCTTTCCGCAGGATGGTTATTGGCAATCACCCATCATTGCTGATGAACAACCAGATGTTCCCATGTGGAACCCTGTACTATTCAAGCTACCATCAGAAGAGTTGCTATTGTTCTATAAAGTTGGTGAAGAAGTTCAAAAGTAATTTCAAGTCTTGAATATTTTTCCGTCGACCTCTTCATTTAAGTAATTTCAAGTCTTGAATATTTTTCTGTCAACCTCTTCATTTCTTTTAATGTCTTCCGGATCAGACAGGTCATCAAATGTTCTCATGTTTCCCTTTTATATGTTACGGGATACATTATAAGTTTGCAAGTCCCATACTTTATTGAATTCTTTGTTTGAAGTTTTCTATTCATTTCTTATATAAGATTGAAAAATCTTGAAGGTATGGCAGTTCTTGATCCGCTAGATTATTATGAGTTATGATCTCTTGACAGTCATGGATGCCTTCTATAATGCTCCATTTTATTATTTTCCTACGCTCCCACATCTTCTGGTTTCTGTATAGACAAGAAAACAGTAGGGTTGGTGGTTTTCTCATCTTTAAGATAACAGAATTTGACGTAATCTCTAATCAATAAGCAGCTCTTCCTTTGATAGTGATAGAACTCTAGTCTTTGAATATTAGAGGTACGTTGTATTATTGAATTATAGCAATACTATAGACCATTACAATGGTGATATTTAGTATTTCCCAACCCAGAGCTGAATGCTCCTCAGAAGGTTTAACTATCCTTCTGTCACAAATTCTTCCCTTCTTTCTTCCCCCCACGGCCTTCTTAAGTTGAGACACATGGAATATTAGTTGAGCTCTAGAATTGAGGGGTAATTTGAGCTTATACGTGACTGCTCCCAATTTTTCCAGAATTTGAAAAGGATCAAAATACCTTACTGCTAGGTTTTAGTTGATGCGTCTAGCCACAATTAGTTAGTTGTCTGTGGGGAAGTAGCTTTAGGAAAGCCCACCTATTCAGATTGTATTGTACCATAGTTCTGCCCAAGGAATCCAATATGACCAATGCCTAGGTTTTTCCGAAGCAAAACACCTCAAATAGGTTTCTAAACACCTGTTGAGAACTTCGGATTGTCCATCCGTTTCCGAATGATAAGAGGAGCTCATTTTAAGCATAGTACCCTGTGTAGTCGAAACAATTCCCTCCAAAAATAACTCACAAGTCGAAATAATTCCCTCCAAAAATAACTCACAAACAAAGGATCACGATCACTTATGATTGATCACGGAACTCCATGTAGACGTATAAGGATGCTTTAATAGAATAAAATGGCCATGTTTAGATTGCCTATCCACCACGTCTAGCATTGCTTCATATCCTTTAGATCTAGGGAGTCCCGTTATGAAGTCCATTGAGATATCTTCCCAAATCTGGTTGGGAATTGGTAAGGGTTGCAACAGACCCCCAGGAGATGTGGCAGCATATTTTTGCCTTTGGCATGTGTCATAAGACTTGACAAAGTCTTGAATGGATTTCTTCATACCAATCCAATAAAGATTGCTAGCAGTTCTCCTATAGGAGCGTAGATATCCTGAATGCCCTCCAATAGGGGAAGAATGAAATTCCCTTAGGAGGAGTGGAACAAATGAGGATGAAGCTGATATCACCAACCTCCCTTTGTGCAAAAGAACCCCCTGATGCCATGAAAAACCAGATCAGAAGTTGGGTTTCTGCTGTAGATCTTGTATAATTTTACAAAATATCGGATCTTGCTGCACCTCCTGCTGAAGTATTTTGCCTTCTTCCCAAAGCGGATATGAAACAATGGTCTTAAACTCCCCCTCTTCATAAACCCGTGGCAGGGCATCTGTGGTAGAACCTGCACAAATCTACCTTCCACAGCAAACACACACACAAGCAGAACACAAATATGGCAAACAAAAATGGCAGAAAAAGATGTCTATATTGGTTGATCGTCAAAACCAGCAAAAGAACAAGATAAGTGTGCTAGTATTCGAGGAACTAGCTCCTCCAGCCTTAGGCTCACTCTACGTAAATGACAGACAATCACAATGCATGCCCCTTCCCCCTCACCCCCGTACTGTTTTATTCCCATGTCAGAGTAACTAACTTTCACTACCTATGACAACTATACCCACCCTTGTGTCCCCCAAAAGACAAGGTCTACCCCTCTAAGGCATTGGTCTTTCGTCTATGATCAGTGAGCATAATTTCTGGCCTATGGGTCGTATCAGTACCCTCCCCTATCAGTTTCACCTTGTCCTCAAGGTGGAAAGATGAAAATTGCTGATCAATCAAGCCATAAGGTTCCCATGTTGCTTCCGTCTTCGGTAGCCCCTCCCAACAGATTAGAACCTCCTTGACTCGAGAATGTGGCCCCTTCCTAACCTCCAAAACTGCTGAAGGGTGAATGAGTAACTCCAAAGTCGGACTGCTGATATTAACACCTCTCTCACCAATCTCAGTCAGATCGCCTCCAGGCAGCAATTCAAGGTTATGCCGCAAAGATGTTACATTTAGTGCTTTCTCATATCTTGCTGAATCAAAGGCAAACCCAACTAGTATGTTATTCCGAACTGTTGCATTAAAAATCCATGAAACTTGTGGAACATAAGCAACTGTTCCTCTAATAACAACGCTAGCATCCAACATTGCTGGAAGTTCCCCAAGCATTGCTGGAATACGTGAAGTCTTTCCCTCTCCAGTGCTGCCAACAACGGCAACTAGGCTACCAACGGGTATATCCAAATCAACATTGGACAAAGTGGGCTTCTTCGCCTTTGAATCCCAAGAAAAATTCCATTCTTAATTGAGATAGCTGGTAACCTAGGATCAAGTGGCGGGATCGGCAACAGTATTCTATCTTTAGCTAAGAATAGCTCCGCCAAAAGCTTTAAAGACACATTTGCATTTACCACCTGAGTGATTATATTAGGAAGCATGAAGAGGGGAAATCGTAGCACAGCGAACAAGGAGAGAGAAGTTAATGCCCTTGCAGGAGTCAGATCTCCCCCAAGCAAAGTATACATGCCAATTGAAGCCACAGTACCCACCACTGGAATGCTGTTAAGTATGAAAGCATTGCACACTCCTAGAAGTGATGTTTTTCTGAACCATGATAATTCATCATCTCGGATGCTTTGAACTTTACTCTGGAAACTATTCTCCCAAGCATAGCATTTCACAGTGTCCATTCCTGCCAAAATCTCATTCATGAGCCCTATTCTTGTGTCAGTCCGCTGCCAGCCCTCCTTAGACAACTTCTACATCCTGCTTATGACAAATGTCTGTATGGGAAAGAGGAGTACTAACAGTAGTGCTCTGAGAAGTGAAGCAACACCCAACTGGTGATAAAGAGGAACCATTGCAATAACAATACGGAATGGAGCTGACCAAACGGTAGGAAGCGATTGACAAATTTGCTGAAGTGTTTCAGCATCCGTTGTCATTAAGTTGGTAATTTTTCCATACTGGAACTTCCGCTTTACATTCTGACAATACTGAGCTTCAAATATAACACCCAAAAACACTCCAGCAAAGATGGAGAAAGCATAGATGTAATCAATCCAGGCTGGATCATCTTCTTGCATGGACTTTAGCTGCTGGTTCAGGATCAGAGGCCCCACAAGTTGGGAAGCATCATTCCCTATCTTCCAAAAGCCTCCTGATATGCTGACATGTAGCATGAACAATTTATCTCCCCCTTCAGTTTGCTTCATCATGGACTTCAGCCCAATCAATCCTCGGGTTAAGCTGGTATCTCCCTTCAATGTCACCCATTTTCCCCCCTCCCGAAACTTCATAGTCAAATCAGCCCAATTAATCACCACCTCTCCCAAAGTTTGTAGCCATTTGACCCCTAGGATCAAATCACATCCACTGAGGTTCATAGGAAGGTATTCCTCACTTATTTGGTACTGCTGATCTTGTAAAGGAACTCGCCTACAAACTCCCTTACTCTTTATGGTGACCCCGTTCCCCATAACTACTCCGCATCTTTTAGTCTCCTCCAATTCTAATCCCAATTGCTCCACTAATTTCAATGAAATGAAATTATGGGAGGCACCCGAATCCACCAAACAAATCACCTCCATATCTCCTCACTTTCCCCGTCATCTTCATAGTCTTTGGCATTGTCAATCCCACCACCGAACTCACTGCCAATTCAGCACTCCCTTCTTCCTCTTCCTCACTCTCAGTTTCCTCCTCCTCATCTAACACTAAGAGAACCTGCAACTACCTATTTTTGCATCGGTGTCCAGGAGCAAACTTCTCATCACATTTGGAACACAACCCCCTATCCCTCTTGTCGTCCCATTCCGAAGCTAAGAGCCTTTTAAACCCCGCCTCCCGAACCATCTTCCCGTTATTTTTTTCTCCTTCTCTTCGGCTGTCCCTCTCCATCGACCCTCCTTTTGCTTCCCCCATTCTGCTCATGTTCAATAGTCCACTATTCTGATAATTTCTCATCTCCCGATTCTTTTCTTCTATCCCCAAAGCAGTCTCAATTATCTCAGTCAACCCTCGGGGCTTAAGCAGCGTCAATTCATACCTGATGTGTGGCTGCAACCCTTTGATGAAGGTGCATTTCATTACCTCCGGCGTCAACTCCCGGCAAGACGTTGCTAGGGCCCAGAATCGCTTACGGTAATCCAAGACCGTCCCCTCCTGCTTGATAGACAGAAATTGCTGGCAGGTACTGCCCTCATGGAGTGGTAGGAAATGTCGAAATATCATACCTCTTAGCTCCCTCCAGTCTGGGTTCACCCTCGTGGCCTCAACCGTCCGATACCATGCCAAGGCTTCTTCGTCAAAACTCAGGGCTGCCAACTCTACCTTTTCCTCCTCCATATACCTCCCTGCTGCGAAGAGACATTCAGCCCTGATGACCCATGTGTCTGGGTCTTCTCCGGTGAAGGTAGGCATCTCGATCCTCCTGGGCTTGCAATCGCGCCTCCAGTCCGGAGGTCGAGGATCGTCGACTGCGTGCCCCCTTCGCCAGCGTTCACCAGGCCGATACCCTTCCCCTTCTTGGAACCACCTCCTCTCATCTGGTTCGGCCCTAGCTTCACCGGCGCACCTCTCATCTTTTTTTTCATCATCTCCCTCGCGCCAATCGCTCCTCTGGTTTCGCCCCCTCTCATGCCCTATTCTGTCCCCGACTAAATGTTTAATAGTCGGGTCAGACCCATCTTTCATCTGGAGCTCCACGGGTCACCCACGGTCATACGGTTCCAACCCGACCCACCCAGCTTCTCCCCTTTCGTGAACCGTCTCCATCCTTGTATAAACTTCCTCCTTAGCCTCCTCTTGTCGGACTCTTCTCATACCCGTCACTAAAGACTCCCCTTCAAACAACTTCACCGAGTGAAGCTGTGGCAGTTCGGGACGAGCTTGGAGGGTGGTGATCACCTGCATCAGCTGGTCGAACCTCCTACTCCTTTAGCTCCCCCTTCACCCCTTCGAGCTTCTGATTAACTTCCACCCTCAAGGTCTCTCTCTCCACTTGCAGCCCGACCTTGATTTCTTCCACTTCTTTTTCCAAGACATCCAACCTTGTTTCCTGCTTTTTTGTTGCCATGCCCAGTATCGTATGCTCTGATACCAAATGATAGAACTTGCACAAATCTACCTCCCACAGCAAACACACACACAAGCAGAACACAAATATGGCAAACAACAATGGCAGAAATATAGTCTATATTGATTGATCGTCAAAACCAGTAAAAGAACAAGATAAGTGTGCTAGAATTCGAGGTCCTAGCTCCTCCAGCCTTAGGCTCAACACAACGTAAATGACAGAATCAATTGCCTGCCCATTCCCCCTCACCCTCGTACTGTTTTATTCCCATGTCAGAGTAACTAACTTTCCCTTCCTATGACAACTTTACCCACCCTTGTTTCCCCCAAATGATAAGGTCTACCTCTCTAAGGCATTGGTCTGTCTTCTATGATCAGTGAGCATAATTTCTGGCCTCCTATGGGTCGTATCATTTAACAGGAGAATAACCAATGCCACAAACACCACACAGCATGTCTTAAGAAACAATATGTCACTGTGTTGGTATAAAGTACGCCAGAAACAAAAAAGATAATCATGCTCGAACCATCCATACTTCCAAAGAAATGATACAAGCATTCTCAAGCATCACTGCCTTCAAAATTTCTCCGGGTCATATGTATTCAGCGATTTATAGGCAGGTTAAATGGTTTAAAATGACACAGATGATAGATTATGCGGTAGTATAAGTTCGCTAAAAGAATTATCAACTGTTTAAGCTGGGTAATTACACGCAAAGAGCAAGTAGCAAAATCATCAGAGCTAATATCAATTCGTTAATGACATTCTAAGCAAAAGTTCTTGAATGATTTGAGTTGTTTGAATGTAAACAAATAGTCAAAGCACACTATTAAATCTTGAATCAGCCGTACTATTTTTCTCTGAATCATTTTCCCCTCTTCTCTGTTTACTCTAATTTATTCTTCACATATTATTTATTACCTTTTCCTTCTTTCAGCCAATCCTTATTTGCCGATTTATTCTCATATGAATGACCAAGAAAAACATTTAAACCAACTCAATGTAGGAAACCACCAAAAATTTTGCTTGTTTGTACTTATGGTGAGACAAGGTTAGTGACATTGAGGATTCAGAGTATGAGGTTATGAAATTACAAGGGCCCTTTCCATCCAAACTTGTTAATTATCATGCCTTACATAACTGCAACATTGCAAAAGTGAAATACCAGGACAAATGTAAACCAAGGTTCTATTTAAAGATACATGAAAAGAACACAAGATGGAAAGAAAAAAAAAAACGAAAAGTAGAAATTAAAGCTCAAAGAAAGGAAAATAATGTTCATAAAACTCAAAATGCAAACTGCAAATTTCAAAGGAAAATGAAGAATACCTGTAAGGCCAATCCATAACCACCATTCACATCTTGTTCAAAATACAGAAGCTGAAAGTTACACCAATTCAACACAACGCTTTAACAATTGTAAAGAAGAAACTAAACACACTACGCACTCATCCCACCACAAATTGGAACCTTAAATTTGCTTTGTGCAGTCGAAGTTACTCTCACAATAATCCCTGATTCAGCTTGTTGCTCATTTATTGTGACACCAAAAAAATGGGCACACTGCTTCTCCACCTGCATGGAAAAATAAAATGAGCAAGAATAGTTGGTGTGAAAGACATTGGCTAATATCATTTAGTAAAAAGAATTAAGCACCTTTCCACTAACTGATGTTCCAATAGGAAGAGGTCTCACAGTAACAGTTCCATTCAATGCTTCTTCAAGCACGTTGGCAGAAATTGTAGTTTTGATGGGGACACCGAGCTTGCTGTGAACAATTAAGATAAAAGACATTAAGATAGCTGAAAAAAACACAAGCCTCAAATTTCGACTCAGAATCACCTGAATAATGCAGCAAAGACTGTATTAACGGTTCCCAGATTAGATAAATCAATTTCCATATCCATGCTTTCAGCATCAAGAGCCTGATTGACATTTTACGTTAGTCCATAGAAGAAAAAAAAAATTATACAAACATGAGAAAAAGAAAGAATTGATACAAATTCACACTCCAGCTAAGAAGAACAAAATTAGAATCCTCTAGCACTAAGTCACAGTGAGTATAACTGAAATGAATATTAGTGCTGCTGAGTCCCAAATTAACTTCATATGGCCCAGAATATCCATACATGTGTATGCCAACAGGAATTCTAAAAGTAGCACAAAGAGATCAAGATTTGGAATAGCTTCAATGTTGTCTTTATGCTACTAGATTGATTCTAACCATTGAAAATTTATGCATTTTAAACAGAGATACAATGACAATTTCAGCTCAAGACATTAAAGAGCTCTGCAGAATGTTGGTTTCCTTTGATCTAGAGGCATTACAATTATGATTGAGCAATCTTTTAAATTTTGTCTGATCAAGTTAAATGCAATTTCACTTGGTACCACAAAAATGTAATAGGATTAGAATATCAGAAAGCATCACGTTAATGGATGTAGCATCTGGCATCATTTATATACAAATCACTGGGCATTCCACCACATCAAACTGCAAATGAACAGAGGAAAAAAAGATGTGCCGAAGTACCTCAAATCCTGCACTATCATACTGCCTCTTTTTCTCTGGATCAGATAGTATGCTGTAAGAATATGCAACCTCCTTGAAAAGCTCTGAAGCTTCAGGATTGTTTGCATTCTTGTCTGGATGGTACCTACCAATAGTTTACATTAACATAGAGGCCAAGTCTAAGTGCAAATTTACAAACAGTGCACAGATAACAAGTATATGTTAAAAAGGAAAAGACAAAGAGCCTCAGAAAGCGAATAGAACATTTTCTACTTCAAGAGTGTAACATTTGCATGTTACAGTTTACATTAACAACAATCAATCATAAAAGAGGATCTACCGTTGAAATTGTATCAGTAAATTTCTCTTTTTATTTCAATATATCATCACCTAAACTAGGAAGAAAATGAACTGCGGCATGTATCCCAGATGGCAATATTGCTATGCATTTGGTGCTATTATATTGAATTATTGCTTCAGAATATAAATAAGGAGACTTCTGACTGCACGTGATGATTTCACGTACAGCACAAATGCATCATATGGATTTTTCATTTGAGATAATGTGGTAACTACTTAATCCAAGTTAGCTCACCCCACTCATTCCTAGAAGGGCCGAGACAACAACAGTACATCACCAACCATCTAAATAAACATAAATCACTTCCAACTTTCTTATCCATTTATCACTAATTCATATGTTTACGTTACCTTCACAGAGACAACTTTCTCAGAAGGTTTTGTATTTGAATGTTCAAAGCAATACCAGGCCATCAGAAGAGCTTGGCCCATTCTGATGAACTGTGCTTTACTAATGATCACAACATAAAGCACCTTATCAAAATTCGGATGCCGATCCAATGACCAATCCAACTTCATAACAGTTCATTGCATTATATTTAAAAAGGTAATCAAAGTCAGCTACCCTAATTCTGCAAACAAAATAATCTTAAACAGTAAGCCCAAATGAGAAGTGCCCATTAACTCAAAGAATCGTTCCATCCTGCCAAATTCCAAACCTCCACCCAAACTCAAACAAAAGAGACGAAATAATCGAGAACTTACTTAAGTGCAAGCTTTCTGTAAGCCGTTTTGATCTCCTGATCGGTAGAATCTCTGGACACAGATAAGACCTCATATGGGTCTCTACGAATAGCTGGAGCTGACGTACTTTCATCTTTCTTCGATCCCATGACCGCCTCTCTAGAAAAGCACCTCTCTCTATCTCTCTAAAATCTTTCCTTTTTCACAAATTATTCTTATTCCTCCTCTCTCTCTTTAAAAATCCGTCCTTTTTTTATAAATTCTTCTTCTTCCTCTCTTTATGACCTTGAATCTGAAGAACCTCCTTTGAATACGTATGCAAACGAAGTTCAGAATTGAACCATCATGGAGAACACGATTATACAATAGATGAAAAATCTACGCCGATTTAGACGCCACTTAAAGACATTCCTTGGATCCCTCTCTTTTGTTTCTCGGGAAAACCGAGAGCCAAAATCGAAAATTGAAAAAACGCAAAAACAGAAAACGGGGAACGGAGAAATCCCAGAAAAAAAAAAATCGTCGAGATCTAAATAGTGAATAATAAACACACAGACAATCCAAAAAGAGAAGATTTATTGGCATTGTTTGTTATATAGTCAAGGTATGTAAGCTCTTATTCCAAAAAACTACTATCTTGGGAAATCCGATAATAAATAGCTATATTCTTACTTACTAGAGAAGTAATAGGAGAAGCTAATCACATGTAATGCGCCATAACGAATACTATAAAATTATAAATAGATGTACAAATATATAAAAAATAAAAATAATTAAATAATTAAATAAAATAAACATAAAATGGTAATAAAATAATTAAACGCAAAAGATACAAAATACAAATAAATACTAAAGATTTCTTCACAAAAAAAATAAATACTAAAGAGAAACAATAAAATATAAAATAAGAAATAGATAAGTCAATACAAAATATATATAGAACATATCAATTATTAACAATAAATGGTAAGATAAAAATATCCACAAGAAAAAAAAAACCATACAAGAGTAACTCCAAGCAGGTTTATCTACGTTAATTATGCTAAGTCAAAAACTAACTAAGCTAAACTAACTAGAAAGTAAATACTACACGGTAAATGTAAAGGATACAGTTTAATATAACCTACAAGAACACAAATACTCTCTTTAAAAAAGATTCTTTACTCGTATTTTAGTACACCAAATTTTCCTATTGTAGGTCAAGTCCTTAGTAAGATCCAACTGAGCCATATCATTATTGATCACTTCACTCAGTTCTTTTTAGGTCTTCCTTTTTCTCCTCTTACAGTTTCTAAGTATTATTATTTTCTAGCATCTTCTCATTGGAATGACTAAGTGTCTCCTTGTAATATGTCTGAACTACCTAAGTCTTGTCTCTCTCAATTTTTCATTATTATCAACCACCTTTAATTTGTCTCTTACCATTAGATTCTTGACCTTATCTCTTCTAGTAAGGTTACACATCTACTAGAGCACCATCATCTCCGTCACCAAAAGCTTATTATTGTGTATTTGTTTGATAGGTTAACACTCCGCCCCATATAACATGGTTGGCCTAATCGCTAAATGATATAATTTACCTTTGAGCTTGAGCAGTATCTTCTTGTCACATAAAACTCCTGATGCACTTCTTCATTTGAGACACCCTGATATAATACGATGGGCTATATCTTCATCAATGTCTCCATTGCTTTGAATGATAAACCTTAGGTACTTAAAACACTCCTTCTGTGGTATAACTTCTTATCCAATCTTTACCTCCATATTGATAACCACTTCGTGACCCGAAAAGTTGCATTATAAGTACTCAGTCTTAGTTCTGTTCACTTTAAGACCCTTTAACTCTATTGTTTCTCTCCAACACTTTAACTTGACATTGACCCCCTCTTGTCTCATCCACTAAGACAATATCGTCAGCAAATAACATACACCAAGGCACGTCTCCTTGAATATTCTTGGTAAGCCCATCTATCACAACTACGAATAGAAAAAGGCTTAATGTAGAGCCTTGGTGTAGCCCAATATCAATAGAAAAAATCATAGAATCTCCTCCTATTATCCTTACTATAGTAATTGCCTTTTCATACATATCTCTAGTCACCCATATATAGGTCATAGGAATCCCTTAATCTCTAAACACTTTCACACAATTTCCTTAAGAACCTTGTCATATGCCTTCTCTAAATTAATAAAAACCATTTATAAATTTCTCTGTCTTTTCCTATAATATTTCATTAATCTTCTAAAGAAGTGTAAAGCTTTTGTCGTGGACCTTCTTGACATAAAGTGAAATTGGTTTTCGAATATAGAAGTCTTCTTTATTACTCTCTTCTCAATTACCTTCTCTCATAACTTTATAGTGTGACTAAGTAGTTTGATGCCTTATAGTTATTACAATTTTGGATGTCCCCTTTGTACTTATATAAAGGAATTAACATACTTAGTCTCCATTCATCCAGCATTTTGACGGACTCAAGGATCACATTAAAAAGCTTGACTAACTAATTAATTGACTAACCAATTAAGTGCTCCTTATTTTAAAAGAAATCTCATTTCAAGAGTTTCATTAATGATATAAAATACCAAATATTATAAGTTATGGGTGCAAAACTATATAGACAGGGAAATAGCAAAAGAAGTTCCAATAGAAATACGATGATATGAAAAATAAAAATCAAACGTCCGCTTGGTTTAAGGATATATTCTAAGTTGCATCCACCTTATACTTAGTCATTTGTGATTTTAAATGAATTTTGAGGAACCTTTCTTAGTTTTTGTCTAAAACAGTCATCATTCCTTATTGCGCTCATGTATATCATACAATTGAGGTTTAATACATTTCATAAGGTGTATGAAAGGTACTTATCATAGATAAAGATTACGATTCAAATGTTGCATATTATTGATAAAAGTTGCATCAATCATGTTAAAAATTACATTATTCCAAAAAAATAATTCTAAACTATAAATTGGGCATTGCAACCTTATCAATTGGATAAAAGAGATCATATCATTTTCAAATTAGTTCTTAATTGCAGTGTGTATGTAATTTGGAGGGAGAGGGATATTAGAAATTTTAAGAATTTGAAAGTGAATTAACAGAAAGTGAGTCAAGGATTAGTCTTATGGACGAAGGAAATCTTGAAGTAAGTTGTAATTAATTTAATAGCACAAACCGCCACCTTTTAATATGAAAAATAAAAATATTAAATAATTAAGAGAAACTTTATGATTGAAAAGTTATGTTTTTCTTATAACAAATGGCATAAATTAGATTAAAATTTTCATTTAACACAACAGTTTACATTTTTTAACACATTTTCATTATATATATATATATAAAACCTTTTTATGGTAAAAATGATATTTTAAAGATTAATTAGTACCTTTTATGTGAAAACATGATTAGAAGTATTTGACATAATGAGAGACTAAGAGAGAAAGAGATTGTGACTAAAAATATATATTTAAACGACTAAAAATTATATTAGTTGAACCAAAAGTAGCATTTACGGATAATATCTTACACCTTTTAACATATTTACAACATTCACTTAGATGACTTATATATAGAGACTTTATGATAAAAATCATAATGTTGAGACTAATATATGAAGAAAAGATAGAAAAGAATGTTAGATAGATTAAATGATAGATTTCATAATTAAAAAGTTAAATCTAGCTTATTAGAGGTTGTATATGCCCATAAAATTTACACCTCTTTAACATATTTACAATATTCATTCACATAACTCATATATGGAGCCTCTTACGGTAAAAATGACAATTTTAAGATTAACCAATACCATTTTTGCATGAAAAATGAAAAAATGATAAAGAGTATTGAACATATTTAAATACATAATTTTGGACTAAAAAGTTACATATGAATAACTAGATATTGCGTCATCCAAACTTGACTAGATATTGCATCATCCAAACTAAAAGTTGCATCAATCTATAACAATTTGCTCCCAACATATTGACATTATTTACTTATATGACTTTTGTACTTCCTAAGATAAAAGTTATAATTTTAAGATTACATAGTACCTTTTATGTTAAAAGGATTATAAAGAGTCTTAGACATATTACTGGCCATATCTTGTATTGAAATTTTGATTTTGAATAATTATAAGTTGCATCATTCAGATTAATAGTTGTAATTGCCAACAACTGTTTTCACCCTTTAATACATTTACACTATTTAATCACACGACTTATATATGGAGACTCTCTATGATAAAATTGACATTTTGTAGACTATTTGGTACCTTTGTATGTTTAAATAAATAAATAAGTGATAAAGAATGTTATACATATTAGCCAAAAAAAAATTGTGGTTTGAAAAATTGTAGCTAGATGATTAAATGTTGTCATATTCAAACTAAAAGTTACATATGGCCATAATAGCGCGCCCCCTACCCTTTTATTATGAGAAATGAAATGAAAAGATGATAAAGAGTGTTAGATAGATTTAAGTACATATCATGTAACTAAAAAGTTGCATCATCCATGCTAAATGTTATAACTAACCATAACAACTTGCAGTCCTTAAAACGTTTTCACTAGTCACTAACATGGATTACATTTGAGTCTTTCTACGGTGAAAATAACACTTTAAAACTAATTAATACTCTTTTATAACATATTTACAGTATTGACACACTTGACTTATAAAAAGTCCCTCTACAAGAAAATATGATTATTTGGACACCAAGCATTGTCTTTTTTATATAAAAAATGAAGATAAACACTATTAAACATATTGAGAGAGAAAAGACATTTTATCTTTTCAATTAATGATCAATGTTTTAATTTATGTAATCTATTAGTGTGAGATCCCACACCGACTGGAGAGGAGAACGAAGTACGTCTTATAAAGGTACAGATATCTTTTCCCCATAGACGCGTTTCCCTAGATGCGGGGAGAGCAAAACCGTGAGGGTTTTGGCCTGATGGGCAACCCAAAGCGGACAATATCTGTAGACGGGTGGTCTGACTGTTACAAATAGTATCAGAGCTAGTTCCCGATCCATTGTACCAGCGAGGACGTTGGGTTATAAGGGGGTGAATTGTGAGATCGCACATCGGCTGGAGAGGAGAATGAAGTACGCCTTATAAGGGTACAGATACCTCTTCCCTATAAATGTGTTTTTCCGGATAGGGGAAGAGCAAAACTGTGAGGGCCTTAGCCCGATAGGCAACCCAAAGCAGACAATATATGTTAGTGGGTGGTCTAGGCTGTCACAATTAATATGAATTTCATAGATTTGACAACAATGTAAAAAATATTCTCCTTGAACTTTATAACATTTTTATGAAATTACCAAAATTTATTAGTAACTAACTAATGAAGATTCATAATGAAATGTGACTATATATAAAAGCTACATAGAAAAAGTGATTGTCAATGAATACATGGCTTGGAATTTTTTTTTATATTCTTTTGGAACCAAACCCTTACTTCAGTAATTCCTTGTATGAGAGAGAGAGAGAGAGAGAGAGAGAGAGAGAGAGAGATGTTAAGACTTTTAAATTAGATAAAAATATCTTATACATTTATCTAAACTTTTTAAGCTTAAAAATTCCCTATATCATTATTTTGATTTTTTTTAAAGAAATTATCCTAGTCCAACTTATAAGTTGCATGTTCTATATATTCTAGTTCCTCTTGTCACTATCCTTCCCTTTTTATAATCATTTCTGCTTACAACATTTTTTTTACCATCTTATTTTTGCAGGCTATGTTCTAAAAGAGATTATTAAGTAGTTATTATTTAAGTACTCCTTGATCAATAAGGTTACTTTTTCTTACTTTCTCGGGTTTAAACCCTGACCAAATGAAAGCTTTCTTCCCGTAGGAGATCATTCTTCTTATAAGAGATCCTTTGTTCATTATTTCCTATTTATATTGTCAATGGTGAATTCAAAATTTATAAAATGACGTTTAAGTTGTATGCATACTCTGACAACTTATACAAGCAGGAGCCAAATGCAATTAGGACCAAAGTTTTATCTTCTGCAAGCATCTTAGTTGATAAGGGCCATGTCATGCATTCTTTATAGTTGTCCCTTTTATTCGTGAGATGGCAGAGATCCATCATATTTTTCTATACTTGATAAAAGAAGTTATACTTGAAGAATATATGCTCTTATGTTTCATTGCTTCCTTTATATAAAAAGCATATATTAACCAATATTAAATATTCTAGATAATCAATTGTGGTCATTTTAGCTTTTTCTATTAACCAAATATGAGAGGATACATAAGTTAGTAAATTCTTGACCAATACTAACTTACTCTACCTTAAGAGTTAACCTCTTATTCTCATAAGTTCTTTATAAGATTTATTAGATAATTTACATAATCTCTCATGTTTTTTTCCATAGTTTCCCTTAATGTCAATATTGTGAGAAGAAGATTATAATGGTTTACATTTGACTTCCCTTAACTCAAGCCTATATTTATATATGCATCCACGTCATCTATAATGATTCCTTATCATTCAATAGCCTCCATAATCGTTTATATAACATATTTTTATTGTACAAATTGATAGGAACTATCTCTAAGCCCCCCTCAACTAAAGGCCTACAAACTACCCCTATAATTTCCTTCTCTACCACTTATCCAAAGAAATTGCCTTATTGCTTTCTCAATTGTTTTAATCACTCGTGATCCTCTTTTGCACCTTGTTGGACCTCGTCTCCGAAGCCCAATAACTGGACTCATAAACCTTGTGCTCATTACCTTACAGGGTTACTTGCCATTATTCCACCAGGTTGGTATGCCCACACCAGTCAATCACCCGAATACAACTAGCCTTCATCAAAGAAATTATAGCTCTAAGCCTCTAGTTTATTTGAAATAGGAATCATCTCGTTCGGAGTTCTACAGCTCGGGATGTACTTAAAAAGCTAAAGCGTGTTCATACTCCAATCATGCTCTCTCAACCGACCTCTCACTTACTCTAATTCAAAAATTCTCAAAACAATTCCAAAAGATACAAATTTTTATGGAGAGATAGAAAAAGATGTTAGGAATCCGTTGTTTTAAGAATCACTTCATTTGGAGGTCGGATGAGAAAGTTATACTCTAAAGAATTGAATATGTTTATACCATCAATCAATCAATTTGTACCTATCATGACACAATTGCCATAACTCCCACTACAAATGTCGGATTTAGATGTTTTGAAAGAAGACTTCTAGATCTACAACTTCCATAAAGAACTTGAAGTGAGATTTGGTTTTTAAAAGGATCAAAAATGGAATAGAAGATATTAGGATGAGGCAGAAGGTCAAACTAAGACGGTCAAATCTAAGACGATAGAGATGTCAAACTAAGACGATTCTAAATCACTTTCTATACTCTCCAGAGCATCTCCCTTCATAAGAACCATAACTTTCGACTTAGAAGTCCAAAAATTTCATGCCATATACTACTGGAAAGATGAAAAAAAGACCTACAACTTTCGAGAAGATAATTTTGCTTAAAACAACCTAGATCAACCCAGATATTTCCCTGAAGTCAGTACACGAATTTTCTCCTTATGAAACCTTGAGAAACATGGATGAAAACAAAATCATAAACCATTAGTACTAAAAGATCGTAATTTTACAAAGCTTTAGTGGGCATTTCAAGCCCCTAATACATCAAATATTTCAAAGAAATCCCAAAATACAAAAGATACTTGAACCATAAATTGCCCAAAATGCAACTAAAGCCTTGGTTTACAAGATTTGCTTAAAATACAACAACATTTCAAAAGTGGAGTGATGCCTGGGCCCTTAACTACTCAAATCCCTTGCTCATCACCTGCTTATGGGGAGGAAAATGGGGGTGAGCTTAAAGCCCGTGGGTAACAATTTTATAGTTTGCAACAAGCAAAAACATTCTTAAAACATTTTCAATGCAGAAATTCATGTGTATACAAATCATGAATGCATTACTCCTATCAACTTGTCATGAACACATAAGCACATCAAATAGTTTGGGTAAGTCCAAAACATGACGCACTACACATTTCCAATGAAATGGTCCCGTGTAGTCGTGAATTCTTGAGGGAGTCCTTGAGGGAGCTCCATGCCACTAGCGGGTAGGCGGGAGAAGCCTATACTTGGGTCAACGTGCACGTGACGGTTCTTGAGGGACTACCATAAACCCACATAACACATAGATTTCAAAATCTTGTAAGCTTGATGTCCCAAAAAGGCACATCCTCTTGAAAACTTGCTTTTCATATGCTTGTTATATCTTAAAAATCATTTCTAAAAGTATGATTTTGTAATCATGCATCATTTCAAAGAATCATTTTAAAAACAACTTTCCATAAATCATCACACAGATCATGTATAAGCATATAGACATTAAATGCGCATGAATGAGGTAGTTGCAAAATGAATTTCTGTCATTTATTGACAGAAAACTTTTATTAGCTTATCACCTAACTATAAAAGCAAAACCTACCTTGAAGTCCTTGACTATGGCTTGTTTAACTATGTCTCTCCTCTTGCTCTTCTTGTCCTTCTTTATCCCCTTTTTAACAAAAATACAATTCCCAAAATCAATAGTAATTTCCAAATGAGAACCCAAAGAAACTAATGTATAAAATGATCTTAGAATACTTAAACCCATGCATTTACTAAGGTCTTGAAACCAAAGCACTTCCAAAAATCCAAAGCCTTAAATTGCTCTAACCTCAAATCTTCACCAAACAATGATTTTCTTGGCTCTAATGGAAGCTCTAATCTTCCTCTTCTTTTTTCCCTTCTTGATCACTCTCAAAATCCCTCTTGAAAGGTAAGAAAAATCAAACCCTAGCTTGCTCTTCTTTCTTTCACTAAACTCACAAAACTCTCTCCCTTCTTTTTCTCTCTTGAATTTGTTATTTCATTTCCTTCTCTCCCATTTTCATTTTTCCCCCCTTAAGGAAGAAAACAACACTTCTTTTTCCCTATTTTACCCTTAATAATATATAAAAGCCCACCTTGCCCTTCCTTCAATGCCTTAAAGTTTTTAAACTTAAGTGACTTGCCAAAATTGGCCTTACACTCTCCATTTACTTTAATAGTTCAATGCCTTTAGCCCATGTCATATTATCTTACCCACATAACATATTAATCAATTCCAACATGACTGATCTAGCAAGACCCCAAAATTAATCTAATCATGCTTATAAATAAAAAAAATTCAGGGGCTAACACACCTTCTTAATAAGGAAATACATTCCCTAAAGTTGAGTCTCTCATTGGCCAACAGTATCCCTATATAATTGAAGGGAGCTTGTTTCACTTGTAGACAAGATATAATCAAGAGTTATTATGCCATATATTTTGCATTAGTGAAAATGACCAAGTGACCATCTTCTTTGTTCATCTCCAATTTAGATAGCCTCCTAAAAAATTATAATGTAGTCATAACCTTGCATACTAATCCATCGTCGACTCTGCATAGTATTAAAAGGCCATTAGAAAATGTTAGGCATGATAGATGAAGCTTCCTGTACCTACTGTGAAAGTTAAAAGACTTATCATTATATTAAATCTTACAAGTCTAATAAGTGCTTCCATACACAATAAAAATAGGTTAGGAGAAATAAGGTCCCCTTACCTAAGCTCTCAACCTTCTTTGAAAATATGAGTTAGTTCACCATTTATGATAACTGAGTACAATGCAGTGGTGAAATATAACATAATCTAGTGTCTAAATTTAGTAAGGAACCCAAATACTTCAAGCACTAGAGTAATAAACTACCAGCTGATTGAGTCATATTTCTTATTGAAATCTATCTTGATAACATAATCTTTAGGGCTTTTCTCTTTCCATATCCCTTTAAAAGCTCTTGACCTAGTAACACATTGTCACCTATTTATCTCCTTCCCAGAAGTGCACCTTGAGTTTGATTAACTATATCTTTTAGCAATTTCTTTAATCTCTTTGCAAGAATTTTGGATATTACTTTATAAATAAAGTTACAACATGCTATTGGCTTACAGTCACCTAAGGATGTAGGATTGTTTACCTTAGGTATTAGGTAAATGAATGTCTTGTTAATATCTAATAACATTTTTTCCTTTTGCAAAGACTTCCAATATAACATATGTCACTAATACAACATCATTTTGATAGTTAGTGGCACTCCTTATTGAACATGTTAGGGTTAAAGGATCTTACATACCATTGTCCTTTTTTTTGTAAATGAGAATATAAATATAGTAGGCACTTAAAATAATTATGCCTCATACAACGTTGCTTCTTATTTTTGTTTGTTATATCAAAAAATTTAAACCTTATTGTTTATGTATTCTTTTGACCTTTAATGTTTCTCATTGATTTTTTAATAAAATAAATACTAAATGTTTGATGCGTATGAAACATATTTATTTTTAAAATTTTGAGATATGTTTTAGTGCTATTATCTTAACCCATTCCACTTAATTAGAATGATTAAACTCAAATTTTAAAGGACTTAAAATTTAAAACTAAGTTTATAGATCGAGTTTATGTTTAAAAAATAAACATAAATATTGTAAGAGATAAGATTCAAATATATAAAATGTTAAAAAATTTAAACTCAACCCAATGTTTTTGTAAGTAACTTATCGTTACCTTAACTTATAATTAATGTATAAAAATTACTTCTATTTGGATTCATACAATTATTTTATTTGTTAAATATTATAAAAATTCTAAAATTATTTTATTGTGAACTAGGATTGTCATTTTTATTATGCTTATTTTTAAATTATTTCTGCATATTATTTTTACTTGATATTGTTAGGGAGCCATAGATTCATGCACCACATATGCAGCGAAAGAGTCAAAATCTAAATTCCTACCCATGACTTCCCTGAAATTCCAGAAACACAGATGCATGCATAAACAGATCATAAGAACATAAAATTTAAACAATTGTACCTTTTCAATACTCCTCCTTTCTTGATTCTTCTCCTTGTTTGGGTTGTAGAAAACGCCAAACGCTTCCTTGATCACCCAAGAACACGCAAAGATGAAGAAGCAGTGTGTAAGGGTGGTTAGAACACCAAACTTGATGAGTTCAAGTAGATGTTCAAATGGAGAGATAGATCAAGAACATCTTGCATGCAATTGCATAAATTACATGAAGAAGACTCCCGACCACTTCTCTCTCATTCTAGAACTCTTCCCCTCATCCTCTCACTTAGGTGTGTTTGTGACTTGTTAGCTCATTTGTACATAAGTGAAGGACTCAATTTTGTACATCTGTTGAGCCTTCGGTCACGATCGTAGCCTATGAGCCACAATTATGGCCTACTTAAAAACACCCATACACACTTTGTTTTTCATCCAATCTTTTATGCGTGTGACCCTTAGGTTCCCGATTATTTTAGGTACTTAAATTAACTCTTAATTCAAGCAATGGTTTCGTGCCACTTGAATTAACTCTTAATTCAAGCAAATCATGAAGGGTTTTATGACGCCAATTTATTGGAATATAAGTGGATTAACACACGAACTCTTTGTTAGTTAATTATCCGACTTACAAACATTTCCATAGATAATTACCGTGCAATTCGTCCCTTCATCATACTATACCCCACTTAGTTCAGAGTATGGGATATATAGGAAAATCCAGGTGTGTGCATCATATACACAAGGTGCGGAAAACAAAAAAAACTTATTCCGAGACTTTCCCGAAGAATATTCCCAATTCACATACATGTTCATAATATATATATATATATATATATAGGAATTCATGGCATTTATATAAATCAATCATTCATATAATAACCATGTACCTTGTGTGTAGTCTCTTTCGTTCTTTGATCTTCTACTCGTCGGGTTGTCACAAACCACAATAACCAAAACAGACCATTTCTAACGGTATCCACGCAAAGATCGGAGAAACTAACCGAATCAAACTCTTTGATTCGGAAATGGCTAGAACAAAGACAAGAATCTTAGCTCTCTTCTTTGTTTTATGGAGAGCAACGTGAAGGAGAGGAAGAAGATGATAAAGCTTAGGAGAATGGCTTGAAAGATTGTTTCTAAACTTGTTAAAAACATTTATCTCACGATCATCATCCTTTCTTTCTAGCTTTTTGTTTTCTTTTCTTTTAGTGTTTTTTTCTTTTACCATTTAAAGACAATAAATGCAACTTATGAAAGAAGACTCTCATCTTCCACATTGCACACACCTATATGTATATATATATATATATATATACACATAATGTTGAGGTGGTCCAATCACACTGGGGCAGTCCTATAGAGTTCCAGGTGTGGAAAAACACCAGAGACCTATTTCAGCAATATCAATGTCGTGATCTCATTAGGACATATCCAGATCTCATCGGGATCCATTTAGTTTTATTGTTCTCCATATAATGAATTTCTATTCAAAACCATTTTATGAACCCTCCGAGTCACTCTTATACGTGTGAGCTATTAGGTTTCCAGCAATGTTGGCCACTTAGATTAACACTTAATCCAAGCAAGTCATGAGCGGCATCTAGCAACACATCATGACCCCCAATTTATCGAAAACTAAGTGGTTTGACTAATGAACCTGTGCTCATCACGAACCATCGCACGAACGATCCCATAGACAATTGTTGTGCAATTCGTCCTTTCACTATGCTATACCCCACTTGGTTATAAGTATGGGCAAAGTGTCAACTCTCACTAGATTGACTATGTCAAATCTAATCCAAATGATATCAATTCTCATCCTGGGACTCATTACTCTATATATCAATGAAGACATTCTTCATGACACATATACTCCGGTCATAGATTTTCAAGTAATGACCCCGACAAGAGTTCGTGGGTATTGATTGGACCAAATTTATACTATAAATTAGGCCTGTTTTCTCTAGTAATTATGCAGTTGTTGACTCCTGATTTATGATTTTTATGCTTATTTTGGTCCCGCACATTGAGTTTTGATAAATTGCACATTGTTAGTATTTTGTTGTCATTT
>JANZLC010000200.1:10470458-10488199 GCA_026413385.1 Erythroxylum gracilipes
CGTGCAGCCTTCGGATCCACCAGAGGAGAGAGGAGAGACCTTCGCTGGAGGGGGTCGGTCGCCGGAAACGCTGGAGGAGGTCGGACGCCGGAAACGCTGGAGGGCTGGTCGCCGAGCTGGTCGCCGGGGGAGAGGAGAGAAGAGAAGGCAGTCGGGCGAGGAGAGAAGGGAGGCGGGGGGACGACGATTTAATCTTTTTTTACCGACGGATATAAACCGTCGGTACAATTTAAAATTCCGTCGTAGAAAGTCGGCACCTACCCTAAACCCCGACGACATTTTAAAGTATACCGACGGAATATTTTCGTCGGTAAACGTTTCATTAACGACCCATTTGCCGACCGAAATTAATATTCCGTCGGTAAATACCGACGGTAATAATTCATCGGCATATTTCCGTCGCTATTATTACCCGCGAAAGTGGCCCGCCAAATTGCGCTACGGTTTTCTTAACCGTCGCAATTATTTTGTTCTTCACCGACGGATTGAGTAATACCGTCGCTATTTACATTCCATTACGTGTCCGTCGGTAAATAACCGTCGGTAATTTCAATTTTTCTTGTAGTGATTCTGAATTGTAAATTAGAGGAGCCTATAAATAGCTCATTAGAGCCTTGCTCTATACATGAGATAGAGAAGAGATACTGAGTGCTGTCACAGCATCCAAAAATGAGAAGAAAAAAATAGAAAGAGGGCAAAGAGGGTTAGATTCTTATCTTTATTTCATTGTTTTTGGGATTAGTTTGAGGGTTTGTTGATTCTAATATCAACTTTGGTTCCAATCCTAAAACTGTGTAAGACAACTTGTTGTTGTGGGGGGGTGAGAGATCGACTTTTTCTGTAAATCCTTATTGAGTTTAGTGGATTTATTTGTTAGTTTGTCTCGTGATTTTTTCCTCTACATTGGAAAGTTTTTCACGTTAAATCTTAGTGTTTGTTTCATCGTTTAGTTTCTTATTCCTGTATTATTCTGCTGCTGCAATTTGAAAGTTATTTCTTGTTGTTGATATTTGGTTGACTTTTTAGAGAGTTATGTTATTTTTCTCCCAACAAGTGGTATCAGAGCCATTATAAGAGAAGGTGTAAGCAACTCTATGGTCAAGTTAACGTCATCAAATTACTCGATTTGGAGGCCCATGATAAAGGACCTTCTGTATTGTAGGGATCGCTTTGATCCTATTGATGTGGATAGAGGTGTGAAGCATGATATTCCTTCAAAACTTCAAAAGATGTCGGACAAAGAATAGGAAAAGATAAAGCGGAAAACTTTAGGCATTATAAGCAATGGATTGATGTTAGCATATTCAACAATGTGTCTCAAGAAACATATCCTTTTGAGCTATAGAAGAAGTTAGAAGGTTTATATGAAAGGAAGATTGCTCATAACAAGGCTTCTCTGATTAAGATGCTTATGAACTTGAAGTTGAAGGTTGGGAAATTAGTATCAAAGCATCTACGTAATTTCCAAGACATAATCAACAAGCTGACTATAATGAAAACCATTATTGCTGATGAACTCCAAGTTGTGTTCTTGTTGAGTTCATTACTGGATAGCTGGGAAACACTAGTGGTGACGATTAGCAACTCAACTCTTTTTGGATGTAATGAAAGAGAGTATGTTTAATGAAGAAATTAGAAGAAACGAGATTGAAGTTAACAACATGCAGGCTTTCGTGATAGAAACCAAGGGGAGGAACAAAAGTAGAGTGCCCAATGGTCATGACAAGTCTAAAAATAGTTCAAAGTCTAAAGGTAACAAATACGTAAAGACGTGCTACTATTGCGATAAGTCAGGAACATTAAAAAGTTCTGTTATAAGTGGAAGAGGGATCAAAAAAAGAAAGCTCATCAGGATGAGGGTGATTATGATGATAAGAATAACAATTGTAATTGTTTCAAGTACGGATGATGAGGTGACACTAGTTTGTGCAACTAGTGAATGCTTCCATGTCAACAATGTTGATTCAAAATGGTTAATCATCACGGGAGCATCTTATCATTATGTTCTAAAGAAAGAGTACTTATCAAGCGATAAGAGCGGAGATTTTGGGAGCATCAAGATGGAAAATCAAAGCTCCACCAAGATAGTTGGTATAAGTGATATCTAGGTTCAGATAAATGTCAAATACATACTGACCTTGAGAGATGTGTGACACATCCCCGATCTAAGCTAACCTCTTATCAGTGAATGCGTTTGATCAAAAAGGATTTAAGCACATTTTGTGGATAGGAAGTGGAAATGATCCAGAGGCGCAATGACGGTAACCAGAGGAGAGTTTTGTTTCTTACTGTATAAGACATACTTTAAGGTGTGTGGTGGTGGAGAACTATAAACAACTAAAGAGGAATCTTCACCAAATCTATGGCATCGACAATTGAAACAGATGAGTGAGAAGGGATTAAAGTTGCTATCTAAAAAAATCCCTTGTTCCAATTAAGAACTCACAACTACTTAATCCTTGCGATCATTGTTTGACTGGAAAGCAGCATAAAGTCTCTTTTAATAGAAGATTTGCAAGGAATTCAGAGTTATTGGAGTTAACCCATTCAGATATCTATGGTCCTATTGAGGGTAATGAGTAGGGGGAGCAATGGAATACAACAACTGATGAAACGCAGCTTTGAAAGTCGACAAGGAAGAAAAGACATTCTAAAAGGTATCTAAGTTTTGAGTACTTGTTACTTACTGCTGAGGGGGAGCCTAAGGATGCGGAAGAGGTTTCATTTTATAAAGATGTCAGATATCATTTGTTGAAGAGCAATAATTAATATTGAAGAAGATTTATACATATTTGAATGTTGCTAATATGCTAACTAAATTGGTTCCCATAAACAAGCATGATATTTACAGTAGACTTGTTGAGATGAATCTCAAGTAGTTGATGGAGAATAACATGTCTTCCTATATTTAGGCTAGAGGGGGAGATTGTTGAGTATCCAACCCTATTTTTGGATCTTAGATGATGTAGTGGATAAGATTACAGTAGATAGACATCAACTCTAAAAAATAAAGATTATGGGTACATCATCTGAAGATAGTGAAGTTCTTCGTAGATAGGGATGTATCATTCCTAGTTAAATATAATATTTTATCTTGTTAGTATGATATAGTTAAATCCTATAAGATAGAGTCCTATTTAGATAGAGATGTTATCTTATTGGATAATTTGATGTAATCTAATGAGGATAAGATGTGATCTAGTTAGTTCAGTTCAATTAGGATTTTGAATGGTAAGTCTGGGGAGCCTATAAATAGCTTATTAGAGCCTTGCCTCTATACATGAGATAGAGAAGAGATAGTGAGTGTTGTCACAACGTCCAAAAGTGAGAAAAAAATAGAGAGAGAGCAAAGAGGGTTAGATTTTCATCCTTGCTTGATTGTTTTTGGGATTAGTTTGAGGGTTTGTTGATTGTGATATCAACTTTGGTTTCAATCATGAAACTTTGTGCAAAAATTGTTGTTATAGGGGGGTCAATTTTTTTGTAAATCCTTATTGAGTTTAGTGGATTTATTTGTCGGTTTGTCCCGTAGTTTTTTCCTCTACATTAGAGGGGTTTTCACGTTAAATCTTGGTGTTTGTTTTGTCATTTAGTTTCTTATTCTCGTATTATTCTACTGCTACAATTTGAAGAGTTATTTCTTGGCATTGATATTCAGTTGTATTTTTAGAGAGTTGTGTTATTTTTCTCCCAACATAATGAATAGATTTGAAGTCTTCAAAATACATTTTACATTTCAGTTAATCTATGATCTACAATGATTTGAACCATTTTATTAGATTATACACATTAATGTTTGTAGACCTTTTAATGTTCCATATTTTAATAGAGAAAAATATTTCTTTTCTTATCATTGAATTCTCATGATATGGTTATGTCTATTTACTTAAGGAAAATCTCAAATAGTGGATGCCTTTAAATAATGGATGCACTTAAGATATACACAACTGAGGTTGAAATGTAATTAGACAAAAAGGTGAAAATTGTAAGATCTAATAGAGTAGTGAATACTATAAGAAACGTGATGAATCAGAACAATGTCCATATCCCTTTTTAAAGTTACTTGACAGCCATGACATATTTACACAATCTATTATGCTAGCCATGTCTTAATAAAATGGCGTGAAAGAAAAGCATAATAGGACATTAATAGATATAGTTAAAAGAATGATAATTAACTCTTCACTACTTATGTCTATATAAATGTATGCCATTAAAAATGCTATGTATTTATCAAATAAGGTCCCTAGTAAGATAGTTCCAAAAACACCTTTTGAATTATAGGCTGAAAGAAGACCTAGTTTGAAAAATATGTATGTTTGGGGTTGCCTAATAAAGGTAACAATCTATAATCCAAATGAAAGGAAATTAGATGCTTGAAAGTTAATGATTACTTCATAGGTTACCCAAAGAAGACTAAAGGATTTAATTTTTATTGCCTAAATCATAGTTTTAGAATTGTGGAAACTATACATATCATATTCATTAAAATTGGTAAAGTTAGTGGGAGTAATGAAAGATAAAATATGGATAGCAAAAAAGTAAAGGTAAATGTTCCTTTATCCGTAAAAGCTTCTTCATCCATAGTCTCTCCCATTATTTTTGGTTAATTAAGGAAAATTTAGACAATATTAAACGTTATTTGAATAAAAGATCACACCTATAAGAAACTAACTCACAACCACCTATCATATACGAACCACAAGAAATAACATTTGAGAAGATCTCAAAGAAAAAGAGTTAGCTATTTTAAGTGATTAGTTGGTTTATTTATAAGAGTCAAATGATGATATTGGAATTAATAAAGATTTAGTTTCATTTTTGTAAGCCATAAAATATGTAAAGTTTGAAAAATGGATTAGTGACATGAAAAATGATTTAAAGTTCATGGATGATAATAAAGTTTGGGATTTCGTTGAATTGCTGGAAGATTCCAAATGAGTTAGGTGTAAATGACATTTTAAAACTAAACGCAAATCAAATGGAAAATGTGAACAATATAAGGCTTAAAATAATTGCCTAGGGTTATACTTAGAAAGGAGGTGTCAACTATAAAGAGACATCTTCACTTATGTCAAAGAAAGACTCGTTAAGGATTATAATGGCATTAGTGACTTAATAAGATTTAGACTACACCAAATGGATATGAAAACAACCTTTTTGATAGGGATCTTAAGGAGGAAGTATTTGTGGACCAACTTGAAGGTTTTATTAACAAAATAAATGGTGTGTAAACTTAATATGTAGTCTTAAATAAATTTCTCAACAATGGTATCTTAATTTCAATAATATTATAATGTCTTTTAGTTTTAAGAAAATATTATTAATTAGTTTATTTATCAAAAGATTAATGGGAGTAAGTTTGTCTTCTTAGTCCTACTAGTTGATGATATCTTACTTACTTCTGATAATTTGAGCATGTTATTTGAGACAAAAGATTAAATCTCTAAAAATTTTGAAATGAAAGATATAGAAGTGTCCTATGTGATATGAATTGAAAATTTTTGTGATGGATTTTCTATCTCTCTCTCTACTCTTTTTCTTCTTCGCATGTCTACAAGTTATTGTTATGAAGTTAATTGCTCTTCCCTATAAGGAACAAGATCTTTTGGGATCTAGGTAAAGAAAAGTCTCAATTTTCTGGTAAAAATAAAGTTTCTATCTTTTTCAATTTTTTGTCCTTTTTTACTTACTCGTAATATTGCTCTTTCCTACATACCTTCTTTTAATTTTTGTTTTAGGAGCACTAATCCATTTAAACTTGATTCTCTTCTTTTAATTATGATTCGATTTTTCTTGTACTAGTTTCAGTGACGTATAATTTCGAGATTAGTGAATTTGGTTCTTTAACTTCTATGGTTTTTTTGTCACCAAATTTGGAGGAGTTTATTTCTTTTTCTTTTTGTTAAGTTTGCAAGATCTTGATCAGCTACTTCTCTACACACCTTTGGATTTTCTATTCAAAAAATTATCCTCTCTCTCACTTTCTCAAAAACCAAGCACACTTCTTTACACACTTTTAGATTTTTTATTCAAAATTTTCTCCTCTCTCTATCGCTTTCTTGAAAACCAAGTAAACCCTATTTACCCAATACTGTTGTACTACTATCACTATCAAACTCTACTTCCACATTGTAAACATTGCCATACTTTACTCTACCTTCCACTTTGTTTTTAGTTTATCTTCTTTATAACACCCCTTAACTTTCACTTTGTAGTGTATATGGTATAAAGCTTGTTTGAGATTCGCAGTGCTTCATTAAGATCCTAATATTCTTTAATGTTTTACTTTGCTAAGGTGATCCATTTTGATTTCTTTCCCATTTCTCTTAAAGAATAAGTTATAGTAATTTATTTTTTTATGTTTTCATTACTTTCTTCTTATTCTCTTATGCGTCTAACTTTTAAACTGGAAATATGTTTTCTTTTCCTTATAAATCCTAAGTTTTAGTATCAATTGGTTGCTTTTAGGCTTTATCTTTTGTTAGGTTTCTAATAAAATTTTCAAGCTTTATCATTTACATTTAGCTAGGGCCTTTTGAGAATCCAGCTTTATTCTTCCTTATTGGTAAGTAATTTGGCCAAGAAAATAGTACCCAAATTTTAAACTTCAAGCTTACGTATTTTTATTGACTATAAGTAGTTCCAATCTATGCTCTACAACTGAATCATAATTCTTTATGAGGTGGTTATGATAGCTACTACTTTACCTATTGATGGGTTGATAATCTTCTCAATTCCACTATGAAATTATTTTCTTTTTTCTCCTTTTCGAGTTAGTGAGAGTTCTTTAAACTATTATGCATAAACTTATGCTAGATTGAGTAAAGTGGTGGTGTTCGTACTTAATTATATAGGTTTGAGACTGTGTTTATTTATATTGGATATTTTTTGTGACTGCTCTTTCTTTTAAGAGTTGTTATTTATTTCCTTTTCTTGGCTTTTTAATGCTCCATTTACTGTTTCCTTTCTCAAGTAATCTTACTATATTAGGGACTTATTGTGCTTGTCTTCTATGGCTTGTGTAGGGTATTAGGATAAAAGTGGTGGCTTTGAATTTTAATGATAAAGCAAGGGCTATTCCTTCAGTAAGTTTTGAGTTAGAAGAAGAGAAGATGTTGACAAATAGTAGACAGATTCCTAAAACATTGAGACCCTTATAGGTAAGTCATTAGAACTAGTGGAGATTTATACAAATATAGGATTCATATATCATGCATCCATGAGAAAAAAGTGGATAGGAGCTAAAGTAAAAGAGATTAATGGATTCAAACTTTGGTATTCAAGGTGTTCAAAGCAACAAAATTATGTAGGTATCGTGGTTATTAAGGAACTTATACATCATATTGTGGGGGTAAATAGGACTAATTATAGGATTTTGTTCTCAAAGATTGTGGTAAAAGATGTTGTTTTCAATATGGAATGTGTTTTTACACCCCAAGTAAGGTTGGATGAAAATTTAAGTGTTAATTCTAGGAAGATCTAGATAAGGTGATTTAGCATATTCTCCCTAACAAGAAAGTTATTCTAAGAGGAGACGTCAACGTCCATATAGGAGTAACCTCGGATGAGCATTCATAGGCTCATAGGGGTTTTAGGTATGGAGATAAGAATGATAGTGGGATACTTTTGTGAGACTTTGCAGTAGTATTTAAGTTGGTGGTAGCCAACTGATTTTTGAAGAAAAACAAAGAGCAACAACTCATTTTAGGAGTAAAACTACGAAGACTCAAACTGACTACTTCCTCATAAGGTGGAGCAATTGACCTAGTTGTAAGGATTACAAGGTGATACTTAACGTTTGCTTGCTAACTCAGCATAAATTGTTGGTTATAGATCTTATAATTAAGGGTTAGTAAAAGAAGAGAAGACTTTAAAGGTGTATTATAGTTAAATGGTGGAATCCAAAAGGGAATACAGTAGAACAACTTAGGGATAGAGTAATGCAAAGAGAAGAATGGGAACTATAAAGAGATGATAGCCAGATGTGGAGAAATTCACAGCTCTTTTAAGGAATACAACTAAAGAGATCGTGGGAGTTTCTAAACGACCTATGGTAATAAGATGGAGTCTTAGTGTTGGAAAGAAGATGTATAAGAAAGGTGAAGATCAAGAAGTTTGCACATAAAGATCTATTGGATAGAATCACAGATGTAGAGAGGGTAGTCAACAGAGAAAGTTATAGACTAGAAAAGAAAAAGGCAAAGAAGATAATCTTAGAAGCCAAAAGTAGATCTTAGGAGAAATTATACTAACGATTGAAAACTAAAGATAGAGAAAGGGATATATTTAAGTTGGTAAGAGCTATGAAATGGAAAGTAAGAGACTTTAATCAAGTTTGTTGTATAAAAGATGAAGCGGGGCGGGTGCTCGTTGTTGAAAATGACATCAAGAAAAGATAGCATAGATATTTCCATATCCTTTTTATTAAAGGCAAAGATGACAACATATCTTTGGGTAATCTTAGCACATCTGAGAGGTATCATAACTTCACTTATTGCATGTATATTGCAAAAGAAGAAATTAAAGGAGCTTTAAAGGAGATGATGAGTCAAAGGGCAATAGGACCTGATGAGATACCCATAGAGCTCTAGAAAAGCCTAGGTGAAAAGGGTCTTAATTGGTTATCCAAGGTTTTTAATATGATCCTCAAGTCTGCCAAAATATTTAGTTAGTTGAGACTTAATGTTGATTCCTTTATACAAGAACAAAAGAAACATCCAAATATGTAACAACTATAGATGCATCAAACTTCTTAGTCATACCATAAAGTTATGGGAGATGGTGATTAACAAGGGAGTGAGAAAGGGCATCTATATTAGAGAACCAACTTGGTTTCACGCCAGGAAGCTCCACAACAAAAGTTATACACTTCTTTAGAAGATTAATAGAATATTATAGGGAAAGATAGCAAGATCTACATATGATTTTCATTGAATTAAAGAAGGCTTATGACAAGGTACCTAGGGAAATTATGTGGAGGTGTTTAGAAGTTAAGGGAGTTTCTATAACCAATATACGAGTTGTTAGAGATATGTTTGAAGGTGTTAAGAATAAGGTAAGATGACATGAGGAGATATAAAGCATTTTCTATCAATATCGGGCTACACCAAGGCTCCTTATTGAGGCCCTTCTTATTTACAATAGTGATGGATGAGCTTAGCAAGAATATCCAAGGGGATACACCTTGGTGTATGTTGTTTGCTGATGACACTATTTTAGTGGATGAGACAAACGAGGGTGTCAATGTCAAGCTACAACTTTGGAGGCATATGCTAGAGTCGAATGGCTTTAAAATGAGTAAAACTAAGACTAAGTACTTAGATTATAACTTTTTGGGCCATAAGGTGGCATCCGATGTGGAGATAAAGATTAGTTCAGAAATTATACCATAAGAATAGTATTTTTAAGTACCTAGGATCCATCATCCAAAACAATGGTGAGATTGATGAAGACATAATTCATCATATCAAATAAAGGTGGCTTAAATCGAGGGGTGCATTAGGAGTTTTATGTGACAATAAGATACCACTCATTATAAAAGTATATTATACCATTTGGTAGTTAGGTCAGCCATAGTTTATGAGGAAGATTGTTGGTCCATCAAACAGGTGTATAGTCAGAAGTTAATAGTGGTGGAGATGAGGATCCTCCATTAAATATGCAACCTTACTAAAAGAGATAAGGTTAGGAATGCAGTGTTAAGAGACAAATTAAGGGTGACTAACATTGATGGAAAATTAAAGGAGATAAGGCTTATGTGGTTTAGACATGATAAGAAGAGAAATCTTGATGCCCCAGTGAGAAAAAGATACGAGAATATTGTACTTAAAGACTATAAGAGAAAAAGATAAAGAACTAAGAAGAACTAGGGGGAGGTGAAATGATATAGCTCTACTGGAGTTTAGTGAGGACTTGGCCCTCATTAGAAAACTTTAGTGAACTAGAATATAAGTAAAGGATCTCATATAGAGAGGCCATTCCCTTTCTTATAAGTCCATTAATCCTTTTCTTTCATGTCTTGAAGTCTTATATTTAGCCTAAACATTTTATCTATAGTACTTCCAATTAATTATTTAGCCTAAACTTTTCCGTACTTAACCTAAACATTTTTTTCCAATTGTTTGTTTATTTTTTTATTTATTTGTCTTCTTATTTATTTATTTATTTACTTACTTATTTTATTTTTATTCTTTAACTTTTTATCTTTAATGTATTATTTATTGTATTACTTATATTTATATTTATATTTTACATATTTATTTATTTTTACTTTTATTTTTATTTTATTATTTTTAATATTTTTGTTATTATTTTCTAATTTTTTAATTTCTTTATCTTTTTATTTTAATCTTGAATGTCTGTATTCTTTTCTTATTTTATCGTTATTTTTATGTAATTATTTGTTTATATTTTTGGCTTTTGTTTTATACAAATAGTTCTAAAAAAATTCTTTTTTCTTTTTTTTTTCCAGTGAGTCTATCAGAAACAGCCTCAGTACTAGTTAAGGTAAGGTTATATACTTCTGGACCTCTCTATATCTCACGTCTTAGTGGGACTTCTACTGGAATGCAATTGTTGTTGTTGTTATTATCATAAAGATTATTTAGACTATCTTAGAAAAGCTATACCAAAAGAATTTTAGAGAGATTTAATACATAAAAGTATTCAGCAGGAATTGTTCCTATACAAAAAGTGGACAAATTTAGTCTGATGCAATGTCCAAAGAACAATGTAGAATGAATAGATATGGAATCAACTTATGCTTTGGTTATAGGAATTTTAATGTAATTGCAAATCTATATAAGACCAAATATCAATTTTACAGTTAAAATATTGGGAAGATATCAAAGCAACCATAGAATTGTTCATGAAAAAGTTGTAAGAAAAAGTATTAACGGACTTGCAAGGAATGAATAACTAAGATCTAATCATCTAGAAGTGATTGGATATTCAGATTTAGATCTTTTTTGATGTTCTGATAGTAGAAAATTCACATTTGGTTATCTTTTCTTTTAGGAAATGGAGAAATATCATTTGAGAGTGTTAAACAGTTTATCATTATTCCATCGTTAGTAGAAAATTCACATTTGGTTATCTTTTTTTTAAGGCATAATTTCATACATTATGATTATAGATTTTTATTTTAGACTTGGGTTGTTGACACCATTACCAAGCCACATAAAAAAATTGTGAAAATTTTACAATATTTTTCTCTAAGAATAATAAATATTCGAAAGGTTTCAAATACATAATTAAAGTATATTGTCATTAAGGAGAAAATTCAAAAACAAAGAGTGTGTTAAGCATACTAATACTTATATGATGAAAGAAAATATGTTAACTATAGGTTTACATCAAAAGACATTTGAGGAATATGTATATAGAATAGGTCATAGTTGTATTATCGAATCACATTTTTCTATTACGATACTAACACTCTAACCTCATTTATATGTTTCTAACTCTACATTAATAATTTATTATTTTATAATAGTATACTTATTTATGTTTTGATATTTTAATAAGAAAGTTTATGAGACATAATTGTATACCATGATGAAATTTGTCTATATTATTTAAGGATCTAGTGTAATAGGTAACAAATGTTATAGTCTATGAAAGGAAATATGTTGCACAAATAATATACAACTGTCATACCTCACATTTGTTTTTTTATTATCCAAAGTTACTATGGTAAACTTTTAGGATTTACTTTTTGTGCGCTTGAAATTATGATATTCAATTTTATGATTATCTTATAATTAGGTCAAGTAGAAGAATGTCTGAGTATGAACAAATATTGGGGTAACCAATTATGTTTAAACTCATTGAATAATTAAATAGATAAATAATTATATCCGTTCATTTGGTTATATAATGGATGTATTTGATGAAATTATAAAGGATATAAATTTGTCCTTTTCCTACCTAATATAGTTTATAATTAACATACTCAAACTCAACCATTAAAAGGTATCTATAAGCAAAATAAGGTTAAGGGGGAGAAATCAATTTGTTTCAAAGGTTTGCAACATATCAGTTTCATCAAAATTTTCAAATATGTATGACATGATTTATATTATGAGAACTATGTGTTTTAAATCCTTTGATAAATATGTTTTTTAGTTAATTAAACTTTATTTTCCTATAAACTTAAGTTTTACTACTCTTCCTTTTCTTATACCTTTGGATTTAACAAATTGTCTTCTATTGTCATTATTACTTGGAATTTTGATGATGCCTCCATATCTGGAACATTAGGATTTACTATTATGGATTGGTTCTTCATTTAGAGTGTTGATCCTATGATAACTGAATAGATTGCCAAGAGATTTTCCATGCTCTTCTTCGTTAATGCGCCTTAGTGGTAATATGGAGAGTTGTTTCCAAAGTTTGTAAAGATTTGAACATTATGGTTAATGTCTTATGACCAATTGGTTAGTTGTAGTTTAGTGACATTATTATTTAAATTTATTCTTTATCTTATACATGTTTAACTGTATATGATAAAGTCTATGGAATAAATGTACATTACAAATGAAATTATAATGAGATCATAATTATAAAATTCATATTGCATTTATGTATTATCTTTTAATTGTTCCTAGTAATTATTATATTAAGATTAGACATTAGTAGAGTGTAGAAAGACTAACACGTTATGTTTTTTCCTTTTAAAGGAAGCAGTTAATCTCATAGACTAAAGTATAAAGATACTGAATAAAGGTGTTGGTACTTATTAAAGAACAAGTTCATTGAGCTTACTCCACATGACAATTCCATTTGAAACATTGCTTATATGTTCATGAAAATTCTCGTTGTGAGGATTATATAAGTAATCATTTGACTTAAGATCTGCAAAATATCTCATATAAGGATTGCTATGTTTTAATGTTACTTATGACCTATTCTAGTCAAGGGTAACTTAATTGATAGTTGTTAGATATAGCATGAACTATATAAAGATAATTAAGTGATTACTATAGGATTTAGCATCCTAAAGTGATTAGGAGAATATTCTATTGGTCTCGATTATTATTGATTTAGGAAATCCTTGGCTAAGGAGGAATGGTACTTTAAAAATAGTTTTTAAATATCATCAATAAAATTAATTACTAATAATAGAGAGTTAATATAATTGGACTCAAATATAGTAGACCTCTATCTGAAACATCGTTTGATGAAAGGATTAAATTATACAGTAAAATCATACACAAAAGGTTAGTCAAAACAACCTTAATATTCCTAATATTTCAGTGGTGATGATGTGTTGCTGGGTGTCAATCTTAATTTATGGATATGATTTAAAACTAAATAAGTTTAATTTATCTAATCATAAATATGATTGATAATTTATATCCATTGCTAACATATTTAGGAACCTAATGGTCATATATAAAGAATGGTTGAAGAAAGAAAAATGTGCTTTAATCAAACGGGACTTGAATGTAAAGACTAGAAACTTCATGATTAAATATGAGATATTTAATAAATAAGGACCAATAAGAGACATTAGATCTTATTTAGGTCTAATTGGTAATTAAGTAGAATTAATTCTAATTCTAATTAAATGTTAGCTAAAATTATATTTATTTAAATTAAATTTCTAAATTTCTAAACCTATTATAAATATGCTTAAGCTCTAAAGGAGCTAGAACTTCTCACCAATCGTAAAATTCTCTCGACATATTCATATGGATACTATTAGAGGCAGACATGTATGTGGCTAGAGTGGCTATAATGAGTTAATTTTAGAAATAGTTCAAGGAAAATGATAAGAAAAAGGATCATTCTACACAACAAGGTACAAAGTTTTAATTTATGTTTTATTGTGTTCATACATTAATCATGTTATAAAATTTAAGTGATTTTGACTTTTACAAAATCAAATGAAAAAGTTTGGTCTTATTCTACTGCACGGGGATTAGATATTGTCCCGACTTCCCATCAAAACATTCCCTTACTTAACTAAATTTGTATAATTTGGATGAGTAACTCAGATCATATCAATTTAATGGTAAGGTTAGGAATAACATATAAGATACGCTTTGACAAGAATTATCACTTAATGAATTTAGGACTTATCTAATATATGATTGATAAGGATGTTATCTAACTAATTTAACTTTAGTTAGTTTATTGATTGACTCAAGTTTAACTAAATTTAAATGAGATCCTAGCTTACTAGAGAGATTAGAGTAATATTTCCAAATAGTAATGACGGATATTATTTTGAATAAAATCAAAGGAGTAAACAATTATATAATTTAAGTCTTAATCTTATTTGGTTGTCATAGTTCATAACCAACTACTTGCTTACTTTATATTTATAATGATCTAAATAGAAATTACCTTTGTTTAGTATAAGTAATACTAAGTTTTAGTGAACTAAATTTTTTGGACATAGGTTATGTTAAGAAGAGTTCTCAAAGTTAAAAAGAAAACTTGTGTGTCCATTATGCAATATTGCCATTAATCTTTATTAAGGATTTTGGTAACAAAGTTTGAAAGATATGTCAATATCATATATATGACAAAATATGGTGACATTTTAAAATTGACTAATGTCTGATAAAATTTAATGGCAACGTTTAAGGTATATGTCAACACCATAATAGCACGATGCAAAAGGTTGCATAATGTAGAGTTGAAAGGTATAGTACCTTGATTGTTCCACTTAACAAGCCCAAATCACCTAGGCCACTTAACAACCTTTTGGTATGATCAATGGCATCTAAGGGGACCACTTTACAAAATTAGGGAACTTTAACCATTAAGACTCTTAATCACTCACAAAACTTTGGTTCAAGAGTTGACCACAAATAATTAGTGGATTTGGCCTTTTCATTTCAAATATAATTATCAACAACTTACCATATTATCAACTTGACTCCTCTAAAAAAAACTGGCATAGTGGATAGCTAATAAATCCCACCGCTTCTCCACTAAGGAATGTATGAGTTAATCTTTTACCCTTATCTTCCCACAAAGCGCAGTGGTTTCACTTAGTTTGGGATCAAGACGTAAGGCTTGCATACGCTTTCTTATTGTGGCTCACTATAGAAGGTTGAATTCCTACCAAGAATAGTGTAAAGTTCACCATTGAATCCTTACACTATGAACTAAGTGCAACTCAGTTAGAGAGCATTGATCACCTATACTTTAGGTGTGATTAGTCATCTCAAATATGGCATAAAATAGCATTTATACTAAATATTAAATGCTCTACAAATGACTGGACATGAACTATAGAATGGGCCTTACATCTCATGATGAAATGTGTAAGCTGATTATAAGTTACTCAATATCAGTTTGTCTACTGTGGTTTATATCCTATAGAAGGAAAGGGATTCTAAGGTTTATAGGGGCAACTTATGAAGAGTTATTTTATAAAATAGTAATGATAATCGAACTTACTATTTTAGCAAGGGGATGACAACATAAAATTTCACAAAACATGAAGGAGAGATGGTATTTAAGAAAACTTTACAATCTTATGAATACACTAGATATTATCTTATAAGGTGTAAGCTACTTTATTGAAGATAGTTAGATGGATATGTATAGTAATGTATCTTTTATACTACCTATCCATTATAAATTAATCAATTTTTTAATTTTTATTTTATTACTATACCTAGTATAATAACTTGCCTTTGTAAGTTCTAATTAAATCAATTAGCAAGGTTCCATATTAGATATGGAATGTTAAGACTATAAAGAGTCTAAGTTAATGATTGAGGATGTGCTGCTTTATTGAAGCATATGTTATCTTATAAGTCTAGACCTAAATTAAATAATGGAAAGGTTACGAGATATCAAAAAGGTTATATATGATCTTATGTTCCCAATAAACAAAATGTTTGTTTTAATGAATACTTATAGGAGAATGGTTCTCAAGATAAGTAGTAAGAGTAAGATGAAATTTAAGAAAGTTCAAATCTTATTATAATACATCCAAATGGGACCAGTACCATTATAGATATATCTAATGTATATTCAAAAGGTTATGAGACATTACAAGATATACTTTCATAATGAATTCAAAGAGTTTTTTTAGATGATTATGAATTTATCATGTCCATAAGAAGGTTAGTAGAAATATAGTTATACTCTTTAGTGGGAGTGTAAAGAGACATACTTCATATAAAAAACAAAAATTCATATTTTTCTATTGTTGAATATATGATAGCTTAAGAACAACTCTTACTGGATATAAAAGGGTAAACATTTAATTATGGTAATTAGATCTATAGAGATGGATATAAAAGTTATTTTCCTATTATAATTAAAGTACATAGATATTATACTGAAAATGTTTGATATTTGAGATATCTAATAGTTTTGCAAAGATATCCATTACTCTAGAGTTGATATTTAAGTTCAAGGTTATATAGAAACTATCCTTATAAGTAATTCCTAATTAAGGTATATTTTACTTAGAACTATTATTTTGATATTGGAAAGGTTCCAATATAGAATTAATTTCTAATCAAGCCAAAAATATGTTTTTTTTTTAAGTTGAAATGATTAATTGGATTAAGAATTTCTGTATTAAACTTGGTATAGTTACTTATATTGTTCAGATAGTAATGTACTATGAGATATTAGAGCCATTGGACATGCAAAATGAGATAAGGTCTCATCAAATTTCTAAGTATATACTTGGATAGTTTCTCTTAATTATGATGATAATTAATATAAAATTTATAAGATTTAAGCTACTACTCACTGTAGAGAATCTTATAGAATTCTCTCACTAAATCACTGTCCTAGTAGTAATATGATTGTCATATAATGATATAATATAAGATACTTAAACAAGTAGCTTAATGCAAGTGGGAGATTGTTGGTTTATATTTTATAACCAATTGGGTGGTTGTAGTTCAGTAAGATTATTATTTAAAGGCATACATAATCAAATTAAAGTCCACTGGATAAATGTATATTGTAAATGAAAATATGATGAGAATAAAAATATGAAATTCATATTGCATTTATGCATTATCTCTAAAATGTTCTTAGTAATTGTTATATTAAGATTGGAAACTAATAGAACATACAAAGACTAACACACGTTATGTTTCTTTATTATAAAGAAAGCAGTTAATCTCATAAACTAAAGAATGGAAATACTTAAACAAATATGTGGGTACTTATTAGAGAACGAGTTCCCTAAACAAACCCTTTATGACAATTTCATTTAGAATATCACTTATATATATATATATATGGAAATTCTCATTATAGTGATTATATAAGTGATCTTTTAACTTAAGAGCTCCAAAGTATCTCAAATAGGAATTGATATGTTTTAATACTGCTTATGAACTATTTTATTCAAGGGTAACTTAATAGGTAGTTATTCAATATAACATGAACTATATAGAGGTATTTAAGAAATAAATATATAATACATCAATCTAAAGTGACTAAAGAGAATGTTTTATTATTTTTGATTAGTATTGATTCAAAAAAATACGTTTCCGAGGTGGAATGACACTTTAAAAAGAATTTTTAATTTTCATTAATATAATTAATTACTAATGGTGGAAAAATAATATAAATAGAGTAATTTTATGTCTAATCGGAATATTGTGTAACACCCAAATACCCCCTGGGAGGATACATGGATGCCACCCAAGACAGAACAAACAAACTGAAACATTTATCAGACATGTATTTTTAGAATTTACACTTAACACGCATAATATTACATCTCATAATTCCAGAAACAA
>JANZLC010000200.1:10497399-10510286 GCA_026413385.1 Erythroxylum gracilipes
TGTCCGAATCAGTCCGAAGTTTCATTAAACCAATGTACCCGGAAAATGCCATGAATGCATGCCAAAATACTGAAGCATAAGTGCATACATATTCCATAAGCAAGAGCAAACGTAATTTGTCTTAACTTCATTTACTATTCTAACCCCTAATTTGGGGCGTTACACTTTTACACTACATAACTTTTCATCACATTTTAACAAATACATCTTGTACATAAACATTGCATATCACTATATTTGAACAATTTAATAATTCATCGCAATCATTCATAGTATCTAATCCCAACAAGTATAGCTTGTATACAACCATGTTATAACACTGTTTCAAAGCAATTCAATAATTCATTTCAATCATTCATATGATACATATCAAGTTACATATGCAAATGCACATGTGAATCCATTCAATTTTACTTTGTTGTGACCGAGCGCCTATTTACTGTCCGGTACCCATTGTGGGTACCGGGCTCATTTTATTTATTGTCTTGTACTCATTGTGGATACTAGGCTCATTAATAACTGAGCCTATGGCTCTTTGTGCACATTCTTAAGCTTTAAGCTCTATCTCACGTTGGTCACAACTCCTTTATCTGATCATATATTTCAATATGATGAAATGCATCAATTCGCATATTATGCTATCAATGCCTTTCATTCAATATGCCCAGTCATTTATCATATTCTTCGGATCTGAGTCCGACATTTAACATTCAGTTGAGTACACAATTTCCATATTCACATACAAACAGAAAGCACTTCCAATATAATCCAAATATCAAACTCCTTGGGCCAATAATGTTTGGAATCATGACAATCATATACATAGCAGTTTAATAATTAAAAGTCAATCTAAACAATTTAATCTTAGTGAGAAAACATCTAGGTTAACTCACAGTACGCTCCAGTTAAGTTATTGCCTTGATGACCTGACAATGTCTGAATGCTAACAATCAATTTGTGCTTCTTTAATCATGAAATACACACATAATTCACATATTACTAATTTGATCAATCATATAATTATTTAACCATGCACATGTACATGTGTCATGTCTAATACATACTCAATTGACTTTTCTTAGGTATGTATCCTTAATCACAAGTCTTAATCATTCAAATATTATAACTTGTACATAACTTGTTTGTAATTAGGTTATGCCTTAAGTTTAATTTTTTAAATTCATCATTCATACATTCACCAATCCTTTTCTAACATTATATATTCATACAATTTTCCCAATTCTCATTCATTCATACCTAATTCACATGACTCAAATCCTTTAAATCACATTTACATTCATAAGAACACTTTTGTACCTTTAACAACTCATAAATTTCATATTTAAGTACATTGGTATCAAGACAATCCATTCCTTAAGTTATCACATCAATTAACAACCTAGACTTATCAAAGCTTTAACCAATTAATCCAAAATCAAACTTGGTTCATTTCAAACTCCAATTAAGTCCAAATGCACCAAAGTAAAGTGACTTATCTTTAGTTAGTTCAATAATCGCACAAAATAGAAATTTTCCATTTCAAAGCATTGCCCACAATCGTGGGGTGAGTGACCCGAAAGTTTTCTATCCATTTTCCTTCAATTCTTTTCAAATTTTTACATCTTCATACCAAATTCAAAGTACCTTCATCATAGTCCATTAATTATACCTTAATTATACTTCAATTCCTCATCAATTTCATCTCCAATTTAACTCAAAATTATCCAATTGGCAACTCATAAACTATCTTTCTTTCATGTATCAAAAACCAAAACAAAAATTATCATTCATTATCATACATATAGTTTTAGTTTTTTTTTTCTTTCCAAATTCAAGAACACTTCACTATTACCTTTCTTTAGCATAAATTCACTTTCATTAAAATTCAAATCTCAATCCAAATCATCCATATAACAACCTTTAACCTACTGCTCTCATGCATTAAAAACGAAATAGAAAAGTAACCAATTCATCCATTTATTTTCGCACAACCTCATCATCAATACCTCATGTAATTAATCCCAATTAATTCATCATAAGATTTTTATCACACAAGCCACAAAGATTAGAATTTTCACTTGTTTAGCTCTAACTCCACCTCAATTAACAAGCTATCCTAGCCCTCCAAGCTTGCAAGCAAAATTCCAAAAACAATGTGGGATTAGAGATGAGTTTCAGTAACAAGATGAAGACAACAAAATATTGGAGTGGCAAAGTACAAAATTTGGGGCAAAACTCTAAGTTGTGAGGGTTGAGTGTGTATGTCGGCAGTAGGAAGGAAGAAGATGATAGCATGTAACAAAAACAAGAGAAAAGATGGTCATTCATATGTGTGTGTGTCGTGGATGTAGGTGTGTGGCAAGGGTTGAGACACTTGGCGAGACACTTGTCATCTAAAGGAATAAGTTACATGTCCTCTTTTATAAGCTACCAATTGTCACTCCATAACTCGCCCATTTGTCTTATAGTTTCCTAAGCCAGTTGCCACCCAATTACCTAAGCCTTTTTCACTCAATTATCTAAGTCATTTGTCTCTCAATCCTACTGCCACTTATTTCTACTACCATGTGTCAACTTGTCTTCCCATTTGACATTGTTTTCCTAGTCTAAATGTACATATCAATTCATCAATCTCTCAATTGTAACAATTAATTCCAAATTGCTAATTGTAATCTATCAAACCAAAATTCAAGACATAAACAATACACAATGATATCATAACCATTTTAAATCTTTCATAACTCAGAATATGTCAATTGAGTACCTATACTATCCTTGCAACGTTTCTAAATCATGATTCATATGTGTATGTGAATATTATGCAAGTAAATGAAATGCATTTCATAAATTCTCAATGATATTACTCATTTGCAATAGTCTAAGATTCTAACCCTTAGTATAGAAACAAGTTATTATATTAAACATCTCTTAATATTCATACAATGTTTTTCCAGTGAATTGTCTTATCCCACATATCTCCTTTCTAATATTGGTTGCTAGTGATGTAAGAAAGAACTTCTCCAAAAACAACTTTTTATCTCATTCTATAGTGGCACTAAGCTAGAGGGAAGATAATATAGTCAACCCTTTACCTTGTCTTTCAATGAGAATGGAAAGATTCTAATATTAATTTATTCCTTGGTCAGTCCTTGTAGCTTCATTATAGAGAAAACAAGATGAAATTATTTTAAGTGTTTATATGGATCTTTACCTACAAGATCACAAAAAATAGGGAGTAAGTGAATCAAGCCAAATTTCAATTTAAAATCTACCTAAAAAATTGAAAATCATATGCATAAATGTTGTTGATTCAAATTTGGTGCTACTAACTCTCTCAATGTTCTAGTGTTAGGATTTGCCATCTTTTCTTCAACTTTTTGGAAATTAGAATCTTCCCCAATTGTTAGGTCCATCTCAACTTTCACTTCTAAAGGTGAATGATGGATTCCTTGCTTAGTCTCTTTTCTTAAATGATGTATTGTCTTCCTAATTTCTAGATTATATTGCAATTCACCTATTTAAGAAAAATGAGTCATACAAGATAAGAGACTGGTAATAAACCATAAAATAATGCAAAGAAACTAAGTAACTAAAATGGTTACTCAACAATAACGTTAAAATTTAATTAGATTTTCAAAGCCCTCAAAATTTAATTTTATTTCTTAAACTCTTGTAATAGTCGTGGAACTAGGTTAAATCTAAGAGAACTAAAAATTAATTTCTTAATTTCAATTAACAAAACAAAATGGGAGTTTATGATTAATAAACTAATTAACTAAAATTAACAAGGAATAAAACATCAACTAAATAAAATTTAAGAGTACTTAACTCCAATTCAAGGAAAAGATCTTATCTAATTATAACATGAATTAATGGTCTAAAAATAATATTTTTCACACTTCAAGCAATTAGTTCAAAACATATTAACTAGAGTTTTGAATCCCCTTGGAATAGAATGTTTGGATTTAACCACACATGTCTTTAGTTCCAACACCAATAATAAAAGAAATGATAAAATATTGAGAGAAAATTACAAAGAAATGAAAAATGAATGATGTGTGAAAGTGCTAGATATATTTTTTTCCTTCTTTCCCTCCTCAAAACGTAGTTTACTTCTATCTTGCAAAGATCCCTATCTAAAACAAGTCCAAATTCTTACATAATAAGGTTGGAAATAAGTTTGTAATTGAATTCTAGCTCTGAAAATGAATATGACATTAGGTATGATCTCGTCTTATCCACTGCAGTAATCTGTTCACTTTTTCTAAAATTTGTGATTTGACCAATAATAGTCCAACTTGATCTCCAGATGTCACCTCCTAAAATAAAACAAATATTAAGTTTCCTATTTAAGCACCAAAATATAGTCAAAACAAAGAGAGAATTTCAATTAACATAACAAAATAATATCTTATTAGTCATTATACTATTTATTGAATTCTGTTTAAAGACCTACCTTAATATTCTTTCAACTAAATTTAGAAAAGTTAATAGTTGTTCAATTTTTCTCTTCACTTTTTTAACCATTAAATGAGATTAAATATATTTCATCATTTATACCCCATCATTTTTATTTATTTTCACACAAGCATTTAACTTATTGTCCAAAGCATTTATGATCTCTAAAAAATAATTAAATATATGTCTCATGCAATAATTTGAAAAATATATACCAAGGTTAATGTTAAATAAAAATGAGTAGATAGTATTATTTTATGGACTTTACAAAACATTATAATATATATACACATTAATCTATATGTATCAATTAACGACTAACTAATTTAATGAACTGTTATCTTCTTTTGCGTCTTTATCAAGAATATGTTTACAAAGATTACTCCTCCTATAGCATAAACCATTTATAACGGAGCTATAAATATATTCATCAAAAACAAAGCTTTAAAAATTGCACCCTTAAGAATTTCCCTTAGCATTATGTATCATACCCATTTTGCAATACCCATGAATAATAGTATTATAAGTAAACTATCAAGCTCTAAGCCTACATTAACCATTTTATATAGATAGGTAGAGATAATGTTGCGTATTATCATTTCTTCTTGGATACACCCCTTCTTGTCTAGTGTACATGTAAGCTTGTTAAATGCATAAATGAGAGGTAAAAATCCTCGACATGAGCATCTTATAAACCATTCGTATTCCCAAAGCTGACAATTATCTTCAGAGGACCCACTAATTACTGTACAATGTGCAGTTGCATTATACTCACACCCTTGACAAAGCATATTATTAAGGAGCTTCAAGGCAAGGCAAGGTCGTTTTTTCTTACAAAATGACTTCATCTTAACTATAGAAGTGTAGATACTATGAGTAGCGCCTTTATCATTCGTTCTCAAATAAAGTTTATGGGCTTGATTGAAGTAGTCATACTCGACCAATATATTTGTAACGACGACATTACAAGATCATACAAATGGTTCACAATTATAGAAGTCCATTCTTTCAAATATGTTAGTAACTTCTTGAACCTTTTCTTTCTTTCCATAACTTGTCATTGCTTCAATATTTATTGTCTCCATTAAAGTTCTATCAACAGCCATCCTTTTTATAAGCATAAACTCTATGTCTCTAACTGCCCATGAATCCAAGCTTGTCAACTATGCACTTATAAGTAATAAACGTGTGTGCAAATCCATCTTCATCTTTAATAGAAATAAACATTTCAAATGCTTTAAGAGGGCACTTTTGGTATTCCAAGACAAAAGTACTGTGGAGCAACTCTAAACCAAATAAAATCCTGACCAATGGTAGTAAAAAGTTATGAAAAAACAAGTAAATTAGACAAATAAACTAATAGCTTCGTAATAATACTCAAAAATCAACAACCGCATATTTAAGGTCCTAACAAAAACAAGGGGATAACTACATCCTAAGAGACAGGTGGACAACACCAATGACACAAATATTATACTCTTAATATAGAAACTGCTAGTTTGAAATATACCGTCACAATGATGTGCTTATTCTACTAGCTTGTCTCGTTTCAGCTTCTCCGAAATGGGCCTTCACTTGCTTTCGGTTGTAATAACCAGTTGAAAGAGCAATCCAACTAAAAAGAGAAAAATAAATAGTGATTTGGTGCGGGTTGAACAAAGAATGAAATTACAGAAAAGAGAGGGGGGAGAAGATGAGAACTCGTAGATTAAGGTGGCTGGAAAAGAAAAGAGAATGAAGAATGAGGTAACAGAAAAAGAGAAGGAAGAAGGAGAGAAGACAGGAACTCACAGATGAAGGTGGCTGAAAAAGAAAAGAGAATCAAAACGATGTGGTGTGTCCAAAAACTTTTTATCCATATCCAATCAAAACAATTTTAGTCCAAAAACTCTCAAGGTTTCAATGATGAAGGAAATGTTTGTACGATAAGTGTCACTAAAAATTATAAAGCCTACAAAGAGAATATAGTTGAATTAGGAAACCTAAAAGCCTAGAACTTAAAGAGCGAATGACCGCGCGGGAGTCTTCGAACACTGGGCGATGGAGTTCACTCGGCAGACTTGAGGTGCGCTAAATAATTATTTTATTTTCTTTGGTATAATTTAAAGGTTTACTTATAGAAACTAAAATTTTCATAATACAATTGGATTTTGTTGTTCAATCAGAGAGTGCTACCCTTTGAAATTTATTATAATTTCTTAGAAGTAAAAGGTTAGGTATTAGTCGTATGATTACTTGGGCTAATGTAATTCTCTTGAATACGAGTCTGATCATAGTAGTATTTATAAACATTGGCCAACTATTAAAAGAGAAGGGTAGAGTGGTTCCTTGTGGCCTCTAGATTCTGCATACAAGCTTCTCATTCATATTTGTAGTAGTACTCGCAATACTACTCCAGAAGACTTCGAAAACTCTCTTTCTTGGCAATACCATATTGAGTCCATTCCTAAAGAGCACATATTGGCCTCGTTATAGTAGACTTTTCTTATTGGCATTGAACACTGTGGAAGCTAAAACAACTACGCATATCCAACTTCTTGTAAAGTTATTACGCTTGAGTAGGGGGGAAACTGTGCTCTATATAATCATATATAATTGCCGGCATAATCACTATAAATATAAGAAGAGCAGGCCACCACCTCCAACTGTTCATCAATAACTAATCAGCTTCGTAGTCATGATCAATTTTGAACGTCAATTTGCAAGCATTTTGTTGTTCTAATTTTTTTATTAAAAAAACCTATTGGTTACCATAAAGATCATGACAGGTCACCGAGAAAAAATGAAATATTATTAAATTCAATGCCACTTAGATGAGTTTCCCAAATCCTTAAAAATATTTAGCTTTTTAAGTTAACTTCTTGCAAGCTCCCTTGTTATTGGAAGAATAACTAATTTTCCAACGAAAAGCAACAGATCCCAAGAGTTGGGCCATGATAAAGCTAAAATCCCCAAGAACCAACGAGATGAACCACTCCTTAAGTCGGCAAAATTGGAGGGATCTCTTCTTAATCATCACGTATTATTTATGTAATCACTTATTTGTATCAAATGTTTTGTCTCAAATTAATACACAACAAAAAGACGTAAAGACAAGGACCCTTTTATGACCTTGTGGAAGCATATCTGTAAATGTAGTTTAGACACCAAGTAATAGCCAAAGGGAGTCCCATTCAGTCTTTTTAAAAGGTACAACAAGATAGCCACGATCAATGTTAAAGAATTTTAGCCGATGAAAAGAGAAGAGAACATGGGATGGTCATGAAATGAGGTATATCTTGTTTATCTGCCTCCAAAGCCCTTAACTTTTTCGACAAGCATATGTACAGGAGTCAGCATCTTCCGGGTTTTTTTTTCTTTTTTTTTTTTTAAGTTTTCGCTTCTCCATTGACAAATCATTTTAACCCATCACATATTTTCTCGAGATCTAGTCATTTCCTCCTTGGAATTTTCTTTCAATTTACGGGCATTATTGGTCACATGCCGATCCCATCAACCAAAACATTATAGACAGCTATAAACATCTGTACCACGAAAAGCTCCAGTTGTAAATGTAGCTAATCCAATATTATCATCTTTTTTTCTTCTTAACCTTACCGTTACAAAACAGTGAACCAATACCGAAGAGATTTACAGTTCCTCTGGAAATGTAAGGAGATGGTATGTTAAGAACGGGACTAATCCTAATCCCATTGCCATAGGACTTACACTTCCTTAATGGAGGATTCTTCTGTGATGAATTATAAGGATAAAATGCACCAGAACTGGAATTAGAAAGCTTTCTATTTGGAAGAGAAGGTTGTTTCTGCAACTTTGGTCTCTGTGTTTCCTTTGATAGAATTGATTGTTTGGCAGGATTTGGAGCTGACCCCGTAGAGTTGCTTCTTGACAGAAACTGTAGCGAACGTATCAGAGCTTTGCTTCCAGAACGGTCAAAATTCAAACTACTGCTTCTCTTGAACTGCCAAAATGATTTTGGTGCAGGTTTTTCTTCTGGATCAAGACTCATTGACAAGAATTCTTTCAGTAGCTTCTTTTCTGTTGTCTCCGTTCTTTTTTGCTGGGGACGTGAAGTTGGCATTTGCTTCGGTTGATCGTTTTTGTCTTTCGAAAAGTTAAAGTTTTTCTTGATTTCCAGAGGACGGATCTTTCCATTGGCGAAGAGCTCATCTGCAGAAGATAGTTCTTGGACGAAACTGTTGGCAACGCAGAAATTGAAATCTGAATCCAGCAGAAACGAGTCTAATCTACCATGATGCTCTTGAATAGATACAGAATCTGTTGTTGGGTTGAGATCATGAGAAAAAGAGATTCTTGGACTAATTCCTGCACTTGAAATCTCCGGACCGACATCTACGGCCATGAACAGATTGATAAGTCACTTGCAACGAAAAACAAGAATTTGACTGGGAAATAACAAAACCCTTATGTCTCTAGATGTGAAACTCAAGAAAGCACAAAAAAGTTTTCACATGTCCAACAACAAGAATGGTATTAAATACCCGCAGGTTCTGAGACAGAAAAGAAAGTGAAAGGAAAAAGGATTAAAGGAGAAAGGGAATAGAAATACTGGATTGAGTAATCAGAAACAGCAGCTTTTAGCTTTTGTTTTTTGTCTAAGCTACTGCCATCAGAGGATTAGAGTATGATAACAAAATCAGCTGTGCAGGATTGAGACATAGCAGCAATATGATGCTCTACTCTTGGAAGCTGTCAAAGCAAAAAAGAAAGAGAAAGAATAAAGGATAACAAAGCAGGAGGATTCAAGCACCGAAAGGCTACAAAAAGCACTCTAGGATGGTTTCCAATGAAACTTTTTTCACTTTGGCTACAATTTGTGAATGAGAGTTTGAGAATGTATGCAGTAGACAGCTACTATAAGATCAACATGCATATATACGTGTATATAGAGAGATTTAGCAAAGTACACAGCAAGTGACGAGACGACATTAAAACTTGTGGGGCAGCCGTCTGTTTGTCAAGGATTAGTTAGTGTTTTGTCCGAATAGTGCCAAGCTTGGTTAAGGATATAACGCAAGTTTGATTATGTTGCTTCAGATCTACAGAGTAAGTACTCATATTCACATTCACTACCATTCCTTTTGGAATCTAATAATTAAGAAAACGAAGCCATCACTGCGCACACAAGGGTTGATAATTGAGATGAAAGGCTAACCAATTGCATTTCATGCCAGGTGGGTCCATTTGAGAAATAATTGACTTAGCCAAACACATGATGATGAACAATCACTTAACAGAGGGTACAAGTAATCAAACTTCGTATGTTGGACATGGTGATATAGACTATGAAAAATCGACAAGCCAAATTCTACAGAGACACAAACGTGACATGTCCTTGAAATCAACTAAAATACAAGGAGAATGATATTTCCGGTGAGGGCTCTTATCCGGCACCGACAAGAAGTTATTGTCATCAAAACTCTCTCTCTCTCTCTCTATATATATATATATGTATATATTGGCTCCCAGCCCAGGTCACTTAATGATGTTGCCACCATCAAACTGTATCAAACATCAGACATGAATTATAGAGGACGTATAAAGGTCAACAAAAGGAGGGGTGCGTTTTTTCGTCTAATATTATTCTGACTTATTTTATCTGTTGAATCTTAGCCATTTATTTATGTAAATTTTATGTCTATTTATATGAGCCTCATATAAATAAATATTTAAGATTCAAATGGACAGAATAGAACAGAATAATTGAGCCTCCAACAAAAATATACTGTAAAATTAGTGAAGGGGATCAAAGTAAAAGTAGGCACCATCAGGTTATTAATTAGTGGCAAACGGGACAATTTGAATATTAACTTAAATCTTAATTTTTAATAGCATTTACAAAATTTTAAAATGATATAACTGTTTCATTTTAATTTTATATTAACTAAAACTCTAAATTTCGACACGAATTTTAAAAGCATATTTTGATATTTAAATATTTATAAAAAATCTTACATAGTCAATCTCTTGTAGTTGACTCTTAGAAAAATTTTAGAAAAAGCTCTGTCGTTTGGAATTTTCAGAAAAAGGCTATGCAATTTAAACTTGTGATTTTTTGAAGTTGACTCATGTTAAAAAAATTAACGGAAATTCTGACATGACAAAGATGGTCCACATGGACCAATCACAAATGGTTTTTGATTTCGACCAACTCAACCCGAAGTTTTACCCAACCCAACCCCTTAAAGTAACCCAACCCACCCACTCGGCTCTCTTCACCTCCTAAATTAACTTTTTTCCCCGAAATCACATTCTCTTCCTTTAACCACAATCCTTAAAATTATCCACAGTTGACGAACAATCGAGAGATTGTGAAAGAAGCAGGGGAGCAACCGGAGGAGAATAGCGGACCAGGCGATAGAGAATAGCGGATCAGACAGACATATTCGCAGGTCTTCCAACTAAGCATTTTCCCTAACTCTTCGCAACTACCAACCATATTACAATTTCAGCAGGGATATATATCAACAGGATAATCCCCACTGTTTAAAGTTCCAATAAGAGAAAGAGAGAGAAGAGCAGGGTTGAGAAATTAATGAAAATCACAAACACAAATATTCAATCATACCCGTGGATTCTGCTAAGGACATCGATGTTGCGAGCTTGGCTTCATCGAAATAGAGCGATGAGTAAAAAAGTTAGGTGTGAGGATGGGGTACTTTAATTGTTATTTTATGCCCTAATTGCTTGGATGTAATTTAGTGTTAAAATAATTTAAAGACATTTTTTATTTAATACATATTTTAGTGATAAAATAATTTAAAGACATTTTTTATTTAGTATATGTTTAGATATATATGATAAAGTTTATGATATAATTAACAATACAAATGAGATTATAATTATAAGATTGATATTGTATTTATGTATTATTTCTAAAATATTCCTAGTTATTGTTCTATTTAGAACGGGCAAAATTGGCCCGAGTTGACGGGCCCCGACCTATGACCCGACAGAAAGGTACAAAACGACATTGTTTTGTAAAAAACGGCATTGTCAGGCTGCTCGGGCGAGCCACAGGCCACAGGCTACGTGTTGGCAAGCTCGTGGCCACTCCTGGCTCGGCCCGACCTAATGCTATCCCTAGTTCTATTAAGACTGAACATTAATAGAGTGTAAAAAAACTAACACATATTATGTTTTTCCTTAAGGAAAAAGTAGTCGATCTCATAGGCTAAAGTATGGAGATACTTAAACAAATGTGTAGGTAATTATTAGAGAACAAGTTCATTGAATAAACTTAATATGAGAAATATATTTGGAACATCACTTGTATATCTATAAAAATTCTCATTGTGATGATTGTATAAGTGATCATTTGACTTAAGGTCTCCAAAATTATATTATATAGGGATTGATATATTTTAATACTATTTATGACTTATTTAATCATAAGTCATTCAATTGGTGGTTATTGGATGTAATATGAATTATATGGAGTTAGTTGAGTATTAAGATATGATTCATCACCATAAAGTAATTAGGGAGAATGTTTTTTAATTATCGATTAGTGTTGATTTGAAAAATCTTTGGCTAAGATAGAATGACATTTTGTAAATATAGTTTACAAATGTCATTAATTGAATCAATAGCTAATGACAAAGAACTAATATGATTGGACTCAAAATATCGTATATTCTATGTCTAATATGAACATTATATGATGAAAGTATTGAATTATACGAAAAAATTATGCACATAATGGTTAGTCAAAATTACTTTAATATTTTTAAATATTTGAGTGGTCATGATGCGTTGTTATATGTTAATATTAATTTATGATTATAAAGTCTTTAATTGAAGAGTTAAAATAAATAAAAATTAATTTATTTAATTCTAATTAGAAATTAAAATTAAAATTAAAATTTATAATTATTGGTATTATATTTGAGAATACTTATTGAAACAAGAAGCAGCATTGAAGCCTCTCCCTACACACCAAAATTTAATGGTTCGAATTATTAATACTGCAATTCATATAACCTTGGCATTTAACTAAAAAGAAAAAGTTGCCAAATCACTTCTTGGCAGCGTAGCTTTTAAACCTTCCACCATGAAACTGTTAGTGCATCACCACCGCTGTCCTAGGTTTCTTGTTCAGTATTTGACAGTCATGACACAACAATGATCCAACAGAGAAGGCTAACAATGGTCATAATGTCAACGATCTAGAAGGGGGGTTGAATAGATCTTTAAACTTTTTCGTAGAGTTCTACAATAAAATCACGGAATTAATATACACAAAACAATTTAATCAAATTAAACAAAGAGTATAGGGAAGAAAGGAAAACGCTGTTTTTATAGAGGTTCGGTGCTAAGACCTACGTCCTTTACCTAAGCTCCCACTTAGGATTTGGCAAACCACTTTACTACACTTTTTAGTTCAGTGTGAACTACTTGACTTTCGG
>JANZLC010000200.1:10535443-10552658 GCA_026413385.1 Erythroxylum gracilipes
TATTATTCTTATTATAACCTATTATTATTATTATTATTCTTATTATAACCTATTATTATTAATAATAATAATATTATATTATTATTATTATTATTCCCTTTAATTACCTAATAATATTATTATTATCATTAGTATTATTATTATTATAACCTAATATTATTATTATTATTATTATATGAGAGGGTAAATTGGTCATTTCTAATTCTTGTTCGACGAACAAAAATTTCTATACCTCAATTTTGAGTGGAACAAAAATTTATGTCCCCGTCCTCTAAGGACGGAACAAAAATTGATGAGGACGGTAAGCAAACACGCCGAAGAACAGATCTTTTACGTCCTCGTCATCCGTCCTCACGTCCGAGGACGGTAACCAAACACAGCATAAGATTGGAAAATTACCTTGGATTTTCTAAATGCCAGGGACTCACTATTTTTGTATTCTTTGACAAAGAAAAAGGTTAACTATTGTGTAGTTCCAAAATGAATGCAAAAAGTTTTTAGTATTTTAGGTTAAATAACTCGGGTGAATTTAAGGGAAATGGATTAATACTGACGTCATGAAATATATTTATAGAAACCATTTTTAATGTTCTAATTAAGTTAATATTTATTTGTCATATATAAAGTTTTTTTGGTAAACGTGATATCTAGAAGCATTATTAACACATTACGGAAAAAAATTGTCTTTTAAATAGATGAAATGATGTTAATTTTTTTTACGTAAATACGTAGTAGTCATGAGATAACAGAGAGACCTTATGTACAAACAAAGTTAATCTATTTAAATCAATAAGATATTTGTTAAAGCTTGTTATTAAAAAATTAGGAGTCATTTTATTGAAAAATGGGTAATAAGTATTTGTATTTTGATATAAATGCTATGGTTAAAATTTTATATTTATTAAAAATAAATATAACAAATATAACTATAAATTATTTGCAATAATTTCTTTTTAATTCTTGTCTTTTAACCGTTAATCAATTTGGGATTTAGATTACCGCATAAAGATACGTGTTTACTTTTTTACCCCCAACCCATCCACGCCCTTCTTCGTTGCTTGTTCCCGGACAAAGAATTAGGAAGTTTTTTTTGACGAATACAACATGGGAAGTTGGAGGTCACAGTTACTGATAACTAGGGACTAATAGGACACCAAAATAGACATTTCAAACATTTCTCTTTCTCAAACAAACATAGAACTCTGATAAATCCCTAAGCAGAATAAGAATCTTCTTTCCCATGATAAACCCCTAATATCACACCGCACGCACACTCCGACATTGGTACAAGTCTTTTTTTATTTGTCTGAGGCCCTATTCTTCTAAGCCAACTGTTTTTTCTCCGCTCTAAGACATCCACACACCACATCCTCCGTCACCGCCGTCTCTCGCCCTACAATGGTTGTGAAGGACGACGACGCCGGAGGTTCCGCCATAGACTTGTTTCTCAAGATCGGTCTCGACGAGAGAACTGCTCGTAACACTATTGCTAACAATAAGGTCACCACCAATCTGACCGCCGTCATTAACGAGGTATGACGATTCGTCATTTTCTTTTATGTCTTTTCTGTTCTGGGTTTTGTTTCATTATTTTAAAGAAAGGATTTTTTTTGCGGCTGAAACTCCTCAAAGTTCTCGTTTTCTTTTTCTTTGGTCTTGCCTCTCAGATGATTTAGTTTTATTAATTGCTAATTCCAATGCGGGTCTATGTATCTATTTTTCAGGCTGGTGTCAGCGACGGATGCAACCGAACTATTGGAAATCTCCTTTACACTGTAAGATATTTCATCTACAACCTTTGCGTTGTGTGTAATTGAAAGCGTCCCAGATGGTGAAGCTTAATTACTTGCGGCCATTTTGCTAACATGCAATCTGAAACTACTACTAAAAATGAACTTTGATGACGTATTATTTTTTATTTTTGTGGTTGAAGTCTACGGTCTCTTTTGATTTTTGTTTTTGCTTGATATCTTATTGATCTCTGGGGTTATTGTTCCTTCTTTCCCTTTTTTTTTTAATGGCACAAAAACGTCTGATACATTGATTCTTTCAAATATGTTACATAGGTTGCCACGAAATACCCACCAAATGCTCTTGTCCACAGGCCTACTTTGCTTGGATATATTGTCTCTTCAAAGGTCTGAGATGCACTATTACTGTTTTAAAAAGAATTTTGTGGTTGCCAACTGAGATTTTCTTACTATTGGTTGCTTATATATTCTATTCCTTAATCAGTTGAATTTGACAAGATTACTAGGGTTTGAGTGCTAACTTAGTTGTGAAGCTTTGCAGATTAAGAGTACTGCTCAACTAGAGGCTGCATTTTCATTTTTGTCTGGAACTGCCTCGGAGAGTCTCCAGTTGAATGAATTTGAAGATGCTTGTGGTGTCGGTAAGTAAACTTTTTAAATGGACGAGTCAAGATGATCCAGGAAAGTCATGTTATATTTCTCTTTCACCATCTCTAACATGGGAAATATCTATAAATTCTTCTTTTTCATCATTTTCATTTTATTCAAATTTGAATAATGGACTGAGATTTAGTTATTAAATATATTTGCCAAGGTTTGGAGATTCAGTTACTTAGCTGACCATACACATTTTTGCGATGATTTATCCTGATAAGTGTTCTGTGCTTGTAACCAGGGGTGGAAGTCTCTTTGGAAGATATAGCAAAGACTGTAAATGAAGTATTTGAATTGAGTAAGGAATCAATCTTGGAGCTGCGGTATCGAACAAATGGTAGGTGTTTAATTACTAAGATACTTGATTACCTCGCCTTTTTTTGCAAATCTTCTTTTTATATTCCTTTTTGGGTGCTTAATTACTCAATGAAATGCGCAATACTGTATTTTACTTGTTTTCTGTTCTTGCAATGTCATTCTGTTGTCATTGAAATTTTCAGCTGAACATTAAAATTTATCAATTCTTTCTTTATATTACATCTTTTGTTTGGGATTGGCTATTTTAACCTTAACACCCTTGCTTTCTTATTTATGTTCTGTTACTTTGTTCTTATCTGGATGCTTTGATTTCCTTTTTTCAAGTTGGTGATTTGTTCGCACATGTTCGTAAAAAGCTTCCATGGGCTGATCCAAAAATTGTTAAGGTGAATATGTTTTTCTTAATTTTATCTATTATCACCACGAATATCTTTGCCTATCTTGTTTGTCAACTTGCATTTGTTTATCTTTTTCTTGTTTGTCAGCAATGCATAGATGCAAAACTATATGAATTACTTGGTGAAAGGACTGCAGCGGATAATGAGAAACCCACTAAACAGAAAAAGGAAAAACCTGCAAAAGTTGAGGTGAGAATGAGGACATTTACTTGCAGCCTTGACACACACGTACATTGGCTCTCAAAAGAGAGGAAAACTAAGATAGGTCTAGATATGCGTTTTGCATACTTTTTTCATTTTTTTTCTGCAGAAGAAAAGAGACTTTAATTCTTTTTTCCCTATACTGCTAAACATTGAAACTTGTGTAGGATAAAAAAGTTGTTGAGGGGAAACCAGTGCAGCCATCTGAAGAAGAACTTAATCCATTCTTGATTTTCCCCAATCCGGAGGAGAATTTCAAGGTGTTAGCAGCTTAGTTTGTTAATTTCTTTTTAGTCCAGCTTCATTTATGACTTAGTTCTGGTTCCTGTGGTTCTATTATTGGTAGTGAGTACATTTTTGAATTATTTTTCTATTTTATTCTGTTGGGAAAGAAAAAAAAGGTCTCCTAAATTAGTCTCTCCTATGGAATGCCAATGAACACTATGTAATATGAATTGAAGATGGAACCTCATGTTGAGATTGAGGCCATCAATTTGTATGAATTATCTTGTCAAACAGTTGCATTTAACAATACAATGTTGGTATACTAAGGTTTGTCAATTATCAAAAAAAAAATAAAAATCAGTTGTTATGATTGATTGGTCATTTATACCCAATCATTTGATTGTTTGTTGAGACCCTCATTTTTACATGAAACATGCTTCTTCATATTATGTGATTCATTCTGCAATATTTAAGTAATGTCGATATGTATTAGTATATTCTGTAATATTATTTGGTTGATTACCAGGTGCATACCGAGGTATTCTTCAGTGATAATTCTGTTCTAAGATGTGCCAACAGTAAGGAAATGCTCGATAAACATTTGAAAGTAACAGGGGGTAAAGTATTCTCACGCTTTCCTCCTGAGCCAAATGGATATCTACATATTGGTCATGCTAAGGTACTTAAAATCCCATCCATTCGTACTTCTTCATTTCGGGTGAGAAAACTTGAGAGGAAGAAAATATTGATTGAGTGGATTTAACACTATCTTGGTTGACAGATATTGGAAAGATTGAGAGGATATGAAATAGTGTAAACAGTTTACTCTTTCCTATAATTTGTTTTGTTGTCGGTATATTCTAAAAGTAGAAATGTGTTTATGTAAAGAAAACTACTGGTCTTAGTGTAATTGGTTTCATCTATCATGTTACTACTATTTGGAGTTCATTTTTTTCATTCTTTTTTCCCTTCTTCCACGTTTTTCAAGAAGGAACCAAAGGTGAACAGAATTAAGGCTTGGCCTACATTGTAATTGTGCTCCCTTTGCAACTTTTTCAGGCGATGTTTGTTAGTTTTGGCCTAGCAAAAGAGCGAGGTGGATGTTGCTACCTTAGGTGAGCATGATTCTGATTCTCTTTTATCTGTAACTAGATGGTTACCTGTTTGATGTGCGGACACATTTAATTACATAAAAGTATTAAATATTAAAAACATATAATATAAAAGATCATAGTGACATCAATATCTTAGTTGTAAAAAATTCTTAACTTAGAAAATTAAACGCAATTAATAGTATTATGAATATTCACAGTTAGAAGACAAATAATTTAGCAATATGTAAAATCAAACTTTATAACACAAAATTAAAACTAAAATTTTAATACTATAGTTACTTTGAATCTTATGTAACATCTAAAATAGAATTAGAATTCTACTTATGTCGTGAGAGTTCTATATATTTAAAATTTAATATAGAACTTACTTTAATTGTGAATTTCATTACTAATTGTCATAAATTTGAGCATATATGCATTTAAGTAGGGGTATTTTAAATGATTCATGTTAGTCCTATATGGCCAAATCATGTTGAAGCATCATCTCTTTTAATATATAGATAGATAGACATCTTAGCGTATACAATTCTAAATTTGGATATATCTAATTGGAGTTCTTATTTGATTGTTGATTCAAGCCTCTGAGGAAAACTCTGTTCCCTCTCTAGTAATTTATTCTTCTTGGCCAAAAAAAAAGAAAGAAAAAAACTTCCTAGGATTATAATCAATATTTTCATTGCTGTTAGGTGTTGGTTGTGTATCAAATATTGAAAATGGTTGAAAATGATCAAAATCAGTGTGGGATGTATCTATAATTCAATATGTACCAGAAAACAGCAAAAAATGATTAAATTCTGATTGAATAATGCCATAAAGGGCTGCCAGATGTTTTCAACTGCTGTTTCTCTGACTTAAACTTTGGCCTTTGTCATTTTCAGGTACGATGATACAAATCCTGAAGCTGAAAAAAGAGAATATATTGATCACATTGAAGAGATTGTGGAGTGGATGGGTTGGAAACCATTCAAGGTTGTATCATTAGCTGTATGATTGGTCTGCATGTTTTTAAATATTTGTTTCTCTAATATCTGTTGAACCTTTTCAGATCACATACACTAGTGACTACTTCCAGGATCTTTATGATTTAGCAGTTGAGCTAATACGGAGGGGCCATGCTTATGTTGATCACCAGGTTGGTTGCACTAGAACTATAATAATTTTTGTTCATGTTTTTGAGCATTTTCAATCATGAGGACGCCATCCAAAGGGAAGGGAAAATGACAGTTTCTTTCAATCATTTAATTCTTCAGTTAGGGGTTGATTCCTTGTAATAACTTCTACTTTCCGTTATTAAAATTATGTTGACATTGAATTTGAAGCAATGCTATTCTAACTACAATTCTAGACACCTGAGGAGATTAAAGAGTATCGAGAAAAGAAGATGAACAGTCCCTGGAGGGATAGACCTATTTCTGAATCCTTAAAACTGTTTGATGAAATGAAACGAGGCATGATTGAAGAAGGCAAGGCAACACTAAGAATGAAGCAAGACATGCAGAGTGATAACTTCAATATGTATGACCTCATTGCTTACAGGATCAAGGTAAACTGCAATTTGATAAATGTTCACGATCTATTTGGTGGTCTTTCTTCACACTTTTACTGTTTTAAATTGTTTTGTTCAGTTTACACCTCATCCACATTCAGGAGATAAGTGGTGTATCTATCCAAGTTATGATTATGCTCACTGCATTGTGGATTCTCTGGAGAACATTACACATTCGGTATGCCCTCTTTTTTATCCCAAGGCAGTCCGTCCTTCTTTTGTATACTATTGTAGGACATGATTTAGGGTTTTCAATTGTTAGCCTTACTTATTAGAAGCTTATCATTTAGGATCAAAATCACAGTCAAAGTGCTTTTAACTTATTTCTGCTTGATACATTTTTTTCACTCATTTGAAAACTTTTGTCTTGTTTATATAATGTTGTTCCTTCAACAATAGCTATTTGCTTGTTTGCTTGTTTATATGTGTTAGTTGGAGTATCATTTCAGTTCTTGTGAATCATGGTTCTATGAGCAGCTATGCACACTGGAGTTTGAGACAAGACGTGCATCATACTACTGGTTGTTGCATTCACTGGGCCTTTATCAACCTTATGTATGGGAATATTCCAGATTGAATGTTACAAACACTGTGATGTCTAAGCGCAAGGTCAGTAATAAGTTAAACAATTTTGCATGGGAAGCTTGTAAATTTTGATCATAATATACTGAACTGTGACAAAGGTAATCTTTATTGATTCCATTATGCTGTGCAGTTAAATTTCTTGGTCATGAACAATCATGTGGATGGTTGGGATGATCCCCGTCTTATGACATTGGCTGGTTTGAGGCGTAGAGGTGTAACTTCAACTGCAATCAATGCTTTTGTACGAGCAATTGGAATCACCAGAAGGTTCAATTTACTTGATTTTGAAACTAGGATTACCAAGTTCTAAAACCTTTATTTTGTACTTATTTTGTAAATATGGGTCATACATGATGCTGCAGTGATTGTAGTATGATACGCTTGGATCGTCTTGAATATCACGTTCGAGAGGAGCTGAACAAAACAGCTCCTCGCACAATGGTTGTGCTGCAGCCTCTCAAGGTTTTTCTTTCATCTTATCTCGTGTAGTTCCTTATGAACTATTTTTCTTCATTTTTTTAGGTAAAATTTTCTGTGTTTTTAGATAGTCATAACTAACCTGGATTCAGAGACAATTATGCATCTTGATGCAAAGAAATGGCCTGATGCTCAAACTGAAGATTCTTCGGCTTTCTACAAGGTATGTGTTTTTTGTTGAACTTTAACACAAGTTAAGTTTAAAATTAGACAGGATATCTATATAATAAACGAATAGCTTTACATGTCCCTGATTTTTAAGGGAAGTGCCAAATTTATATTGCACCTGCTGTATTTGAGTAGTTTGAGAAGTGAATCTTGCTGTATTTTCACCTTGTTCCATTTATTTCATCAGGTATTTCTTTCTACGTGATGCTGTAATAGTTAAGATGTTATAATCACAACAAATGCTGGATGTTCTGAAACGCTTTGTCTTCTTTTAGGTTCCATTTTCCAATGTTGTGTACATTGAACATTCTGACTTTCGGATGAAAGATTCAAAAGATTATTATGGCCTTGCACCTGGTAAATCTGTCCTACTGAGGTGTGTAAAGAGTTCTTTTACTAGCAGCATTACTTAACTGGAATCGAGAATATTCTGACAATCCTAATAGGAAATTGCTGCATCATAGACTTTCCTTATTTTCAGATATGCCTTCCCTATAAAATGCACAGAGGTTGTTTTGGCTGATGATAATGAGACTCTTGCTGAGATCCGTGCTGAATATGATCCTTCCAAGGCGACTAAACCAAAGGTTTTTACTTCTGTTGTTGACTGCTATTTTATAATCACTTTTTCTTTTTCTTTTCTTGGATTTGATTGCTTGTTTAGCATATCTACTGAGCTATATTTTCATTTTTTAAGGGGGTTCTACACTGGATTGCTGAACCTTCCCCTGGGGTCAAACCATTGAAAGTGGCAGTCAGATTGTTTGACAAGCTATTCAATTCTGAGGTTGGCAATTGTTTGGTTCATATTGCCTGATTGATATCCCTATTTCTTTCCTGCAAACAAGTAGGTATCTTACATCTCCATTTGTTGAATCAGAATCCTGCTGAACTTGATGACTGGCTTTCTGATTTGAACCCACATTCAAAAGTTGTGATATCTGATGCATATGCTGTACCATCACTTCGAAATGCTGCCCCAGGTGATAGATTTCAATTTGAACGTCTTGGTAAGTTCCTCCTTTTATTATTTAAGTTCAGAATGGTAAAACTGTTGCTGTTTGAATATCTTGGTATCAATGGTTGAACTGTTGACTTCTTACCTTTTTTTTTTTTTCTGGACCATTCCGTGATATTTCAAGTTTTACTTTGTGGCTAACTATCTTGCTGTGATCTGCAATCCAGGTTACTTTACGGTGGATAAAGACTCAACTACTGAGAATCTCATCTTCAATAGGACTGTAACCCTAAGAGACAGCTATGGCAAGGGTGGGAAGTAAGATTAATGGATACGGAATGAAACAAGCATTGTTAGGTGACAGTCCTTTGAAATGAGTAGTTTTGCATGGCCAGGCTTCCAACATTCATTAATATGTATTTAAGTTCATGGTCTGGAGGTTGTTCGTATCACCAAGTTATTTCAATATTAGGTGCATAATATACTCTCATCTTAATGGACGAAAGCACATGTACGAAAAGGCTTCAACTGGAAAATATATGAAAGCCATATGTACACTGCAGGCGTGTACATCTTACGTATTCATTATTTAGATGGCCATAATCCAATCATAATGTCCATTCCACTCAAAATTGTCACGCCACGCAATATTAGTTCCATTTTTACCTATTTGCTGGGCTCCTTGCACAATATTTGATAATTTCTAGTAAGGGTCTGGTGTTCGTATTACTTTCTCCCATCGTGAGACTAGGAACAAAAGCTTACCATTACCAGGTGTAGAATTAACGCTTTGGTCAAATTTTCATAAAGTTGCTGAGACCATCAATCTGATGTGTGTCTGAGTGTGTATTTTGTGTATGGTAATCTGAAACTTTGAAGGTGTTGCGATCCATTCTACTTGAGTCGAAAACTTAGTTTTTAATGATTGGCGACTACGCGAAGAAATGACGATCTAAATTTAAAGGTTGAGGGGATTTGACATTATGTGACGTTGTACTCATGTCATATCTAATTATATCCTATCCAGCCGGCAGAATTTTCCTCGTAAGACATGACGACCTTGAAGCGTGGCATCTAGTAGTTGCTCGTTGTTGTACCATGATTCCTGTTAAAGTCCGAAAAAGCTCCATGTCATGTTAAATGGTAGTTGGAATTATGGTAGGACATGTTCTAACCCAATCCATAGAGAAGGAAAGTCGCCCATATGGGGTTGAGTTGCCTTTCACTTCATTGGACCTACCACCATTGAATAGCCTTCAGTGCATGCACCGATACAATCTTCAAAACTTGTCACTGTAAAAACTTCTGTAGTGTAGGAAATAGTTGGTACTGTGGCCCCAGTATTCAAGGGCTTTTAAAGGAACCAATAAGAGAGGCCAACATTGCAACTTTTTGAAACTTTGCCAGGTACAGAGCCCCCACCACACCCCCCTCACTCCTCTCTATCTTTGAGAGTTTAGTCTGTTCACGCACATAGGTGACAGTGAAAGGCATTGATTTGATTGGAATTTGAGAGAATTGGGCACACCTATGCCATTTCCTTCACTTGGAACCCCTTTGGCTCAACATGATAACGTAGTTCTCTTTCCTCCCGATGATTTGACTAGGGGACTCCTATTATCTTAACCAATAAAGAAAGACAAGTTGATCCAAGCGCAAGACATATCCTTGAAAATAAGGGAATCATCAATCGTGGGACATATCTTAGAATAAGATACCGCCGTTGTAAACTTCTATAATCAACACCATAGCTTTAGAATTTATATATATGCATATGATCACACACTGAGCTTAGTATAGAATTATGTCCGTGCACTTTCCCTTCCTAGAACCTAGACTTGTCATAAAAACAAGCATATAACTTCTCTTCGCCCTCCACGATTCTTACCGCTTAACACTTTAACCGCATAAGAATAGAATTGAAAGGTCCATTCCTGGAGATTCGTACTTCCTATTTTAAGAGCAGAGTTTTAAATTCCCATGTGTTATAAGCAAAGTTGTGAATTTTGTGCCGAATCGACTGAAAAATGGTACGAAATTTTAGCATAACGTACCGACCAATATTTGAAATATCAGTCAATACTGTGAATTTTAAGAAATTGGAGGACTGAAATGTAAAACAAAACCCTAACAAAAGCTATTCGTTTTTCCTGGCGCAACCCCTCCTCTTTATCGTGACCTCGTCTCTCTAGTCCACCATCCAGACCCCATTCGTCTTAACGTTAATGATAGCTTCAACCATCGCCAATCACGCCATTACCATTCACCAGGTGTGTCATTGCCAATCGTGCCATTGTCTTTTTTCAGTCGCGCCATCGCCATCGTCACCATTTGCCATAGCCAGTCACTTTTAACACCACCAGTCGCTCACAACAGTGCGAGTTGCCATCCATCGTGCATCACATCACCCTTTTGTGTTGTGTTGTATTGTAAAATTGCAGTTTTTGACTTGTGATCTCAAGCCAAGGTTGCATTTTGCTAGCAAAAATTCACCGGAAGTGGAACCTTCTGTGTGTGTGATAACTGAGAATTTGATAATGTGATTGCTTGTGTTGTAGGTTTGTGGACTTGTGGATGTGGTGAATTATGAATTGTCAATTGTAAATTGTGAATTTGTGATTGTGGAATAGTGAACTGGAAGTTTGAATTTGTTTCATTCATAAAAATTAACAGAGTGGTTAGTGTTGTTTAGAAATTAGAATTTGTTATGTTTAAATTGGATAATAAATTTGAAGTTATTCATTTGTTATGTGAAATTTGGAATTGGAATATGAATTTGAAGTTGTTTTTGTCTGAAATTTGACACTGAGATTGAGATTCATTGAAATTTAAATGAAAAGTTAGTCTTTATTATAAATTAGGTTATATATTATAAATTGAATTTTGTAATCATCAAAATGGACTAGTTAATTTATGGTTGAATTATATGATTATTAATTATAAAAATTGAGTCATAGTTGTGTCTTTATATGTCTATGATTGGAATATTTAATCAAGTAATCAATAATCATACAAAATAAGTTATAGTTAAAGTTTATGGTTGAATCACATAATTATACAAAATAGGTTATAGTTGTGAGTTTATGTTTAAATTATATAATTATACAAAATGAATTATATTTGTAATTTATGGTTGAATTACGTGATTACACAAATTGAATTATAGAAGTGAGTTTACAGTTAAATTATATAATAACACAAAATGAGTTATCACTGTGATTTGTGAGTTTAAGATTGCATTATATGATAATACAAAATAGGTTATAATTATGAGTTCATTTTTTAATTATATAATTGCAAAAAATATTTTATAGCTGTGATCTTATGTTTAAATTATGTAATCACATAAAATGAGTTATAGTTGTGAAAGTGCAACAATCAATGTATATATTTAATGTTTGAGTTTAGAAAAAAAAACATGAGTTATTGAGAAAATATTATTGGTCTATTTCTTTATATTTTTTTTACAAGACTTTATTTTGATATGAAGTTATTAAGTTATGTTGATATATGTCTTCATTTATTTTTACAGATAAATGGAAGGAAGTTCAAATGCTCCTGATAATTTAGCTACTTCAGGAAGATTCAATGATCTGGCTTGGGCTCATGTTGGATTAGTTCTCAGAATGAAGAACCATACCATTTGTTTGTATCGTAACAAGCACTTGAAAGGTAAAGGAATCACTAGCTTAAATAAGCATTTAGCTAGGGTCAAAGGTGATGTAGAGCCTTGTAAACAAGTGATTCATAATGTGAAAAGACAAATGAAAACTTTGCTTAAAGAGTATCAGAATAAGAAAGATAGAAGGCAAAGATTAAATTATGAAATTGGTAGTAAAAGTCTTTTGTTGGTGATCAAGATGATAATGAGGATGTTGAAGGTAGTAGTATTCCTATCTAATAAGAAGGGAATGTTACACCAGATATTAAGAAAAGAAGAAGACAAATGTCTAATTTCTTTGTACCATAAACAAATCTTGGAGCTCATCCTTCAATTTGTAGTGTCTTACAATCTAGAGATTTAAATCATAATGTGGACATAACAATAGCTAGATAATGACATGATTCAAGTAGTATTTAATGTTGCCTATTATTAGCCTATAGTAGATGCAGTTTCTTCTTATGGTCCAAGATATAAAGCTCTTTTATCGATGACTACAAAGTTAAACTTCCGAGTGGCTCCAATTATGAAATAAAAAATTATTTGGATAAAACGATAATGAGTTAGGCTAATTTTTGGTGTTTAATTATGTGTGATGGTTGAACAAATAGAAGATAAGAATCTATTATTATTATTATTTATTTTGCAAAGAGGATAATGTTTTGAAGCTATTGATTCATCTGGTCTTGTTATGAATGTTGATACTCTATTTCAAATATTATAAGAAGTTGTTAATGAAGTTGAGCTAGAAAATATTATTCAGTTTATTATTGATAATGATTTTGCTTATAAAGCAACTAGAAGAAGATTGCAAAGTAAATATAATTCTTTTTATTACACTCCTTATGTTGTATTACATTGACCTGATATCGAAAAATATAGGAGACGCTAGATATTTTAGTATTATTGATGAGACTGTACAAAAAACAAAAAAAGTGACCAAGTTCATTTATAATCGTGTATGGGTCCTAAATTTAATGAGAAAGGATTTCAAAAATGGAAGAAATTAGTGTCTTCCTGCTATTACAAGATTTACAACTAATTTTTATCACTTTAGTGTTTTATTATAATGAAGAAGGAGTTGAGGCAAATATTTATAAGTGATGAGATGATTGCATTTCAGCATGCTACGTCCAATATTGGATTAGAGATTTCTAGAATTATATTTAAAGATAATAAATTTTAGTCCTAATGTCAATTTGTAATTCGAGTTTGTAAGTCTTTAATAAGGATACTTTGGTTGGCTGATAGTGATGAGAAAGTAACAATTAGTAACTTTTATGATGCCATAGAGAGGGCAAATGAAGCAATTAAGACCAATATGAAAAACAGGTCTTTTTAGTATACATTTTATTTTGTAGTTATCAATGAGAAATGAGTAAGACAACTTTACTCTCTGCTGTTTGAGTTAAGATATTTTTAAATCTTAGTGGCTATACCAAATCAATTTTTACAAAGAAAGTTGAAGTTAATAGGAAAATGTTATTAACTATTACAATTGTTTTTGCCTATGAGATGATTCAAGATCTTTTAAGCTCACAAATGAAAATTTATAAGGATGATTATGGTGATTTTAGGATGTCTATTATCTATTCTTCAAAGAGACAAATTTAATCCAAGTATATATTTTTCACTTTTGTTACTTATTGAAAATTAATTATTACTTTATTTTGTTTATAATGTTACTTTTGTTGTCTTATAGTTGCTTGGTGGGATCAATTTGGAAGTGGTATTCTAGAATTGCAAATGTTTGCAATTCAAATTCTAAGTTAATGTGTAAGTTCAATAGGGTGTGAAAGAAATTAGAACACATTTGAGTTTATCCACTCCAGAACGACTTGTCTTTTGTGCGATGCAATTTAAAGCTTTGAGAAATATATGTTATTATTATCATTAAGTTGGATATAGTTTCTTGTAACTTCTTAATAATTTAATGTTATTATTTTACTAGGACTCTTAATAGAATAAGCAGTTTTATAGATTCAATTTTCCTTGACCATATTGATCTTTTGGTAGATTGAGTTTCTAAGGAACCTAGTTTGATAGATAAGATTGACTTGGAAGATAATCTTCGATGGAAAAGTATTAACATATCATTTGGTGCAATAAATTTGAATGATGGTGATGATAAGACTCCTCTTAATGATAAAGATTTTGTACCATATTGAATTAGGGTCAATGCGATTTGAGTAGATATTCAATTGAGAGAAGTTCTAGGTTTTTATTCCTTCTCTTCTTTTAATTTCACATATATTTTATGTATATGGTAAATTCTATATATGCAATATAAATATAATTATAAATGTTTTTGTTTCAGGTTTTACTTCATGTTGGTTGTTTCCTTAGCATGAACTCTTGTTATAAATTATAATATTTAGAGCGTTATAGATATTTATTAGTCTTTTTATTTAACATTTTAATATAATTATTATTTATTATATGATAAAATTTTAACATTTTAAGTACTTTGTATTATCCTTAATTTTGTATTTGTATGGTGATTAAATATTTTTAATTAATTGTAAATATTATTTTTATATGAAATATGTAAAAAGTAATATTAATAAAAAATATTGTTATTATTTCAAATTGCTATTATTATTATTTTTAAAGATATAGTTAATATAAAATTATAAATTATACAGTACAATATATTGATGGACTATTTTGTAATTTTTAAAAATAAGGATTATTTTATAAATTTAAAAAATTATAATAAATAGTACCAAATATTGATCGGTACTGATGCAGTATTATATTATGATTAATTTTGGACCGGTACGATATTCATAATATTGATAGATTTAGTTGAAAGTCCAAGAGATAAGAAAATGGTTGTCATTTTATAGTTAAAGACATTATAATTAGTTGTCTTAAGATAAACCTATTATGGTGCTTGGATATGACCTAGATTTTACTTTGATCTCTAGTTACACTTTGCTTAGCTCCTTAGGCGTCAACATGTGAAATATGTAGTGACTTTGTTATTATTATTTTATTTCTCTTATTACATGTACAACTGTATATAAAAGGTCTTTTATATTTAGATAGTGGGTTGCATTTTTTTTCTAGAACTCTCTGTAAACATCGTGAGAGCTAATGCAACAACCATTCTTCATCATTTCTCTTCCTCTCTTCTTCATTTCTTCTTCCTACAATCCTTTCATTTTCTTATGGTATCAAAGACCAAGGTTCTACCAAATCCCTAAAGAATTTTCCATAAATTTGTTGTTTGTTTCCAATTGATTGGCTTGATTCTTGGAATAATTTAATGTTGATAGTTAGGGATTTGGTCTTTTCTTGGAACTTCACCAAGCATTTGTTGATTTTGTTTTTCAATAATGGCTGATTCAGAAGCAGTGGTTAACAATCAACAAGGAGGCAGTTCAGTGAACGATCCTCTTCATGTGATGAGTGTAGATCATTCAGGCATGTCACTCACGAATGTTCCCTTCAATGGAGGTAATTTCTTTGGGTGGAGTCGCACAGTGCAAATGACGCTGGGTGCAAAGATCAAATCGGGATTCATCGATGAATCTTGTCCTAAACCTCTGATCACTGATTATGATTACCAGAAGTGGATTCTTTGTGACTATATGGTGACTTGTTGGATCCTGAATCCTATGGTGACTGAGTTATCAGATGCTTTTCTTTATGCGCAATCTGTACAAGAGTTGTGGAAAGAGATTAGTGAGCGTTATGGTCAATGTAATGGACCATTGATTTACCAATTTGAACGTGATCTGAGTCATATCTCTTAAGGTAATCTCTCAATTGCTCCTTACTTCACCAAATTGAAGCGATGTTAGGGTGAATTGCACAATCTAAATGGAATTCCAGTTTGTAGCTGTGGCAAATTGAAAGAACGTGTTTGTGGTATCATTGAAAAAGTTTTGGAGATTGAAGGTCGTTCAAAGCTGATGCAATTTTTAATGCACCTTAATGATAAATATGAGTCTGTTCACAATCAGATTCTTTCAATGGATCCTTTGCCTGGTATTAATAGAGCATACTATAAAGTTCAACAAGTTGAAAAATAAAAACAAGTAACCACATTTGTAGTTGAGCCTACTGGGCAAAGAGCAATACTGGAAAGTCTTCTTTTGGTGGGAAAAAGGATTTTAAGAAGGGAAAGGATGCTGATAAAAGGTTTTGTACTTACTATCAACAAGATGGCCATACTTATGAGCAATGCTTTGAAAGGTTAGGATATCCAGATTGGTACAAAGGGACGAAAGGAAAGAAAGGCTTTAGATTGGTTGCTCAAGCCAGTGCTGGACCTAAAAATGTGTCTAGTCATGATACATCTTTTGATTTTGACTATGAAGATGAGATAGATAGGGATAAGAAAAATAGTGTGGATCAAAGGCTTGTTGTTGCAATGTGCCAGGAGATGATGAAAATGTTTAAAGTTTAATCTCCTATGGTGACCATACCAGAATGTGGTAATTCTGCCCTAGTGAATTTGGTAGGTATTATATCATAAACCTCTTCTTATTTATCTTGCCAACGTGATGATATGCATGTGTATCTTGATTAGATAGTGGACATAGGGGCTTCAAACCATATGACTCTACATATTACACTCTTTCATACTACAAAGACCCTTACCAAGCCTATTCTTATAACCCTTCCTAATGGCAACACAAAATCTATCATCATTATAGGACAAATTAGATTAACTCCTCTGTTGACTTTAGAAAATGTTTTCTGTGTGCCAGACTTTAAATATAATCTTCTTTCAATTGGAAAGTTGGTTAAATCTCAGAATCTTGTTGCCAATTTTTATCCCATTCATTGTACTTTTCAAGACCCTACAACTAAAAAAATTGTTGTTATTGGCAAGGGTTCTAATGGACTCTACAAATACAGGGCTTTTCCACTGAGGAAAGCTACTAATTCTTCTAAAACAATCTCTAAGAGTAGTAATTTTTTTCTGTAGAAAACCTACATAGTGTTTCTTCTATTGTAGCAAATTTACATACTTTTCATACTAGATTAGGTGATACCCCTTTGTCAAAAATGTCTCATATCTCTCCTTGTAAACATTTTTATACAAGTCATTTTTTCTATGATACTTGTGCCTTTGCTAAACATCATAGATTGTCATTTCCTATAAACACTATATCTTCTGCTCATCCATTTGAATTGATACATG
>JANZLC010000200.1:10552758-10563837 GCA_026413385.1 Erythroxylum gracilipes
TGGTGCACATTATTTCCTAACCATAGTTGATGACAAAACTAGAGCTACTTGGACCTATCTTTTGCACAATAAAAAATAAGTTTGCCGTACCTTCATTGCCTTTATCACATACATACAAAACCATTATACGCCAAACCTAAGTTTGTAAGATTAGAAAGTGGTTCTGAAATTGTCATGATAGAATGTCTGAAATATATATATGTAAGATCAGGGCATCATTCACCAAAAATCCATGACTTATACACCCTAACGGAATGGGGTAGTTAAGAAAAAACATAGGCACTTGCTTGATACAGCTAGAGCTATAAAAATCCATGCAAATCTTCTATAGACTTTCTGGGGTGATTGCATACTTGCTGCTACTTATCTCATAAACAAAATGCCATTACCACAACTCTCTTGAAAAACACCCTTTGAACTTTTATATGGTACACCACCTACTAATGAGAACCTTAAAACTATTGGATGCCTATTCTATGCAAGTGTTACCAATCCAAACTGTGACAAATTTGCACCAAGACAATGTGTTCTCCTTAGGTGTCAACATGCAATTTTAGTTTGCTATTTACAACATATATGGATATACGTGTGTGCGCGGGGGTTAGGAAGGAAGGATGGCTTCATTAAATTTGCACAACATTAGGAGGGGTTATTAGTCTTACATATATACATACATAATAAAACTTTGGTTCCAAGTGCCAACTAAATAAACTTAGGCTTCAATATTCTCAGCTAACCAAGCCTCGATTTAACACAAATTTATTTATTTATAGTGAGAGTGTGAGGACTATATATGTTTCGTATTAAATTAAACCATCTAAGAACAGTTTTATGCTGGTAATTATATATCAACTTCCAGTGCTCAAAAGTTCCTATAATCTTTGCTCAATTTGGAGATATAGTCTTAGATTAATCATATATACCTTAAAATAGTAAGTCGAGAGCACGCCTATCAATCTTCTATATATCAAAACAGACTTGGAAAATTAAAGTGGGGTTGATCATACTGACTGACATGTAATTATTTTGTAGAAAATCTAATATCAAATTCTGAATCATTATTATGTGGTCAAATTTTTATAAATCAATTAAATTAAATAGAGCAATGTTGTAGATGTTTGCTTACCAAGTCTTTATTGATTACAAACAATTCTAATACGGAACGTGAGCCTGTAAAAAGTCTAACATTCCACATGAAATTAATTGGAATCTAAGTATCCTGTAAATGCCAAGATAAATTTGAACATGTAAACTAACGGTGAACTCGTACGGTCAATGCATGGTTAAGTATTTTTACCATTTGGGAACCAATTGACCTGCCGCACCCCCAGAGACCTTTAGCTAAGAATGCTGCAGAAGAACTATCAGTCTATCATATCATTTTTAGTTACTTTAAGAAAAGACACCACTTCTACACCTACGTTTTTTTATAGTTGGTTATTAATTTCGAAAACTGATCAATGATGTCAGGTCCTACTGGTTACATTGTTGCAGATACCCACCCTCCAGAGTCCAAAATCTACCTTCGTCTTAACTAAACACGTATACAGACTACAGACATGACTCCTACTCTCTCTCTCTCTCTTTACTTCTTCTACGTGTAGTCATTCCAACGCTCTCTCTCTCTACTTCTATGTGTAGTCACTTCTTCCCCCCTTTTTATTTTTTCCTCAAATTGATTTTGATCCCCACCTTTGCGGTCTTTTCTTCCTTTCACTAAAAAGGATGACGAAAAGAAATGCAAATAAAAAGTGGATAGATAGATGGTCATTATCGCCATAAAGTACTTCCAACTGTTAATCAACTAAACTATGTGCTAATTATCATGCTCTCTTACCAACAAACAAAACTCAAAATACCATAACAATATTGCGTTAATTAAAATCACAGTGGTGATTACGCTTTATGCTAGTTTTCCAACTGTTGATCCAATTAGAGGTTTAGAATTATGTCTGCGCTCGTCAATAAATGATCTGTCGATGGACCACAACTAGAAGTCCCTGAACTGCCATATATCATCCATGTTCCACAAAGTGTCCGACAAGTCATCTGGTGCCCAGTTGAATTCACCTATCTGGCAATCCCATGTTGAGTTCTCAAAACTTGTCCCAGTTTCTGTCAGACAACCTACATTGATCCCGTCCATGTAAAAATCTTTATCTCCCATGTAGGAACTGTCACCTAGAATTGAGTTATTGCAGAAGACGTCAGCGGTTCCAAATAGGTTCATGTGGTAATTCTCGAGAATGTCATGAGGCTTCTGCGAGTCCGATGTTGCCATGGAATAATTTGTCAGAATTACATCACCAGGATTGGTGTTTGAGCTTAAAATTTCACTTTCACTTTCAAGACTTGGATAGTGACCAAATGTGCTTTGGGGAATATTTGATGAGGTTGAAAAAGACGGAACTGTTGAATGGATTGATGGAGAAGTAACTGTTTGGCTTTGAGAATTCAGGGTTGTTAAACAAGAGGAAGAAGGGGAATGAGAAGTTTGTTGTTCAACTTTCTGAATCAATCTTGGCATCCAGAAACGCCTGACAGCATCAACAAACCTCTTGCTATTTGACTCAATGTTGAGTTGACGTGCTTGTTTCTGAACTCTTGTTCTCCAATAATTCTTGATCTCGTTGTCTGTTCTTCCAGGAAGATGTTGTGCAATTTTTGACCACCTGAATTTATTGAATAACATAAGACCGACATATTACAAGCGAGACTTTCTTAAGTTTAAGAAGATATATAACGCCTTAGTTACCTGTTACCCCACTTGGAATGCAGTTCAAGAATTAAGAGTTGTTCTTGAGAAGTGAGGTTTCCACGCTTAATGTCAGGTTTCAAGTAATTCAACCATCGCAATCTGCAACTCTTTCCAGTTCTTTTCAGTCCTGAAAAATTCAGAAAGCCACACATAAACGAAACTTTCAGCTGATTATGAGTATGGAAATTGTGGTTTTTCAAGTCATTACCTGCACATTTAGCTAACATATTCCAACGACCCTCTCCATGACGAGCAATGTAGTGAGTGAGTAAAGTGTCTTCTTCGAGAGTCCAAGGACCTCTTCGCAACTCAGTTTCTTCTTCAGTAGAATTACACATCCTCCTTGTAAAACAAGACACAGGTGCTCTCATGGTAACTATTTGAGACAAGGGCTGTTAAGGCTACGATCTTGTCAAGTAATTTTGAGTGGGAGTTAAAACTGAAAACACTAGAGAACAGAGGGTTTTATATATAGGCCTCTAGGTCTATCTACACCCTAGAGAATTAGAATATATCTGAACCTCAACAAGAACGTCTCAAATCTCAACCATGTCCTTTGCTTTTATATGCAAATTGAGAGGAATTTTGTTGGTGATCTAGTTGCTGTGCCTGTGCGTGCAATGAGGTGTGATTAATCTGAAAGAAGGGGCTGTGCATGTGGGTCCTAACGAGGATGTAGGACAAGACAACCAATAAAGAAAGACTTAAGTTGGAACATTCAATGGGATTTCTTTCAACCATCAAATCAAGAAAGAAATAGCATGTAAGATGGACCATTCTCATGCAAGTACAAAGTTACTCCCAATTCCTTCATATCCCAACAGCTGTATTATTAAGAACATTTAAGACACCTGGGATATACTTAGACAATTAACTTTTATTTCATGGGTTTCTAATGTATAATGAACAGCTCTTAGATTACGTACGAAATCAGGGAATAGATTCTTTCTCGTGGACTTCTAATATTTTTTCAAACCGTATGCTAAACTAATATAGTTTGATTAGTAAAAGTTTCATATAAACTTATTATCTGGGAAAATAAAATAAAAAGAATTCCCACTTCCATTAATTACGCCTTGTACTTTCACATGTGAAAAGAAACGAATATTTGATCTTTTGTCAATGATAGTGAAATCAAGTGGAGGGCAATATCATTTCAAGTCTCATCGGTGGAATATATATATTATGCATATATTTAAGAATTGGAATTAAGATTACGGACTTGATAAAATAAGATTGTAAAGTTATAATAATCACAAGTTATGACATGATAGTTTCTACACATAATTTGTCTTGGTTCACAATTTATTTGTAACTCCAAATATAAGTTGATGATGACATTGCTAAATCATAATCATATTTTGGTCTTTAGAAACATCTAAGGTTACTACTTTGCAGGGGATAAATGATGATTTCTTATATATTAGCTGTCAAGTACTGTGGGCAGCTAAAGAAGACAAACTTAAACACATACAGTATGGATGAAGTCATTTGTAAGGGAGCCGAAGGCGTTACTTAAAGGGATTGATTCCTTTTATTTTTCTTAGATGCTCCAAGAAACGTGGTTGACTGGACAAAATATATTCTAAGCTACCATACATAACTAAACTCGGTATAACTGGTAGGAAACTACAGTGGTCGTATTGAATAGCTTTCTCTAGCAGTCAAGAACACTGTATTCAGACTGGAAAGTGATACACACGCATTCTGAGAAAACAGTGATTTTCATCCCTAGAGAAGGGGTTTCACACTAATAACACGTGTAGATGCATGGCTGGACTACCAATATTTGATTGTTAGTGTTCCACTTCTGTACTTGCAGATGTGTGTATCGCTCTCAAGTTGAGATGACAATGAATGGTTGGCCTGAGTTTCAATTCTTTTTACTTTTTGCTTGTCAATAGCTTGAAAGTATATGCTTATCAACTAAATTTTAGGTACATGGACGGCCATTAGAGGGGTTCGGGAGGCAAGGCTCGAAAGAAATTGAAAAACAAGACTGAAGAACCAATAATTGAGTTAACTTGGGAAATGTACTTGTGTTGAAAAAGGAGATCAGAGAGATATATACGTGCACAGAGACTGTCTTGGTGGAAAGAGTACTCGTGCGCAGAGGATAAGAGTTTTACTATATTAAGATAATAACTTTTTATTAGTGGATGAGATGCGTTTGTCACTCAACCCATTTTTGCATGTAAATGCTAAAGGCTTCTTTGATGCGAGTTGGAATAGATCAAAGGTTTTGATTACAAATTCTTTCATGGCATAGGATACAATTCCCACAGTAATTTTGGTGTTAAAGAAAACTTGAAGACGATGAGAAATATGTTATCTTATGAGACAGGTGTTTGGGCTGTGGGACTGCCTTTGATAGTTAATGTTCATACATATAGACAGCAAAAGAAGGGTTTGAATGAGTGTAGTTTGATATGTATTGTTGATCTTCATACATATGTGTATGTTAATCAATATTTTCGTAAGCAGATTGGAGCAATGAACAAGGATATTACTATCAATTGAGAACTAATAGTATGGTTTTATATATATTTTTTAAAATACTGATCTGTTATGTAACTTTGTGTTAATTTTATTGAAATTATAAAATATGAAAAAGAAAACAAGATGATAAAGAAGAAAACTTACTTAACACTTTTATCAACAATTGAAAAGCAACAAAAATATAATGATTAAGATAATTCTTTTATTTAATGAAGCAATCTTTAAATATTCCAAAGCAGGAATATAAAAAAATGAAAAACACAATACGACAACTGATTCCAACGTATCAATCCTTCAAAACAAAAGCAATATTATTATCATAAAGTAAAATATAACAATCCTTAACTAAATTAAAGACTTGATTATTCAGTAAAGAGTACAAAATTACGAGAATGAATTAAGCACTTACTACATTTAGCATTCTTTCCTAATGTAGAAATCTCCAACATCCAATAACTCTACTCTCTTACGTACATGCATTTATTTAATGGAAGTGGTTTGGTCAATAAATCAATTACAAGATCATTTGATATTGCTATACTTTATAATGATATCTGCAGGAGTCTTGTCCTATTATAATAGACTTGATTTTTCGCCTTCACTTATTTTTTCTTTACATCATCTCAAATCCTTCACAACCAGAGAGTACTTGACAAGTTGTTGTACCAACAACCATACATCCAACTTCTAATTAAAGAACACAAGACAGTAGAAGTTTGCTTCTCTTAACTTCCAAGAGATAACTTTAGCACCCATAATCACTACAACGGAAACCACCTTTTGCCGCGAAAAAAATCGCCGCTAATAGTTATTAGCAACGATTTTTATTCGTCGTCAAAAACTTATTTAAATCTCTTTAGTTGAAAATTATAAGCGATATTTTTTTGCTAATTGTTGTTAATTTTTTTTTCAATACTTTATTTTTGTAGCAAAAAATTATTAGCGACGTTTTTGTAATCGTCGCCAATACCTTTTGGGTTATTCTTAATTTTTATAGCTAAAAATTTTTATCTACATTTTAAAAACATAGTCAAAAATTTTTAGCTACATTTCTAAAAATATAGCTAAATGTTTTACATTTTGCTATGTTTTAAAAAATGTAAGTAAAACTTTTTAGCTACACTTCGTTTTTGAAAATATAGCCAAATATTTTTAGCTACGTTTTGTAAAATATAGTCAAAATTTTAATATATATTTTTATGAAATATTATACCACATTAATTATAATTATTTATGATATTTTTAATCCATATTATTGTATATAATATTTAGTTTTTTTGTTAATTTATTATACACAAATATGATAAAAATTAAACATTGCATATAAAAAGTAAAATATCATTAAATTATACTAACAAAAAGAATATTCTTCGTATACAAGATTTTAATACAACCTTAAAAATTTTTATAGACAAAATAATAAATATACATACCAGTTTATAAATTATAAATGTCGAGATTACACAAAAAAAAGAAAAAACATAACTGGGACAACTAGCTAGGTTTTCCCATCTTGATGAAAGCAACTTCATACCTCAGCCATCATATACGAAAGATAAGTCATGAAAAATCATGAAAGCAACTTCAATATTAGTATAGTGCTTAAAATTATGCATAATTAAGCTAGTTTGTTTTGAATTAGGAAAGAAAAAAGCCATCATATACTAAAGATAAGCTATCATATAATCAAAATGGACAATAATGAAGCAAATAATGTTTAATTGTATAGCAGAAATGCAAATAGATCCTGGAATATGATTGAGAAGTAACACATATCCTATAGAAACTCCTTGTTACGAATGTGTAAGTAAGGATAAGCCTGTACTATCTAGAAGAGAATTGCCATATTCAAAACTTTTGAAATTCAAATATCAAGAGTAAATCTCAACTAAAAGCTAAGAAAGAAAATTAAACAAAAGAGCTTAAGTCACAATATTAAGATGGTACAGTTTAAGTCACAATATTAAGATGGTACAGTTTTGAACACAACAATGAATCTCTAGACGTTATTGATAAAAAGCAAGTAGAAGACTTACATCAATAAAACCAAAAGCTTACAGGAGGCTCCTCAAAGTGTTGATAACCCTTAGAAAGGTTATAAGGTTCCAAATCCAAATAGAAAAACCCCACTTTTATTATTTCATGATTAAAGATCAATTATACTATCTTTAAGTTCTGCATGCAACCTGGTGCCTTTTCACTTCCATCGAACCAATTCCCCTAATATAATCCTTACATATCTAAATTAAGCAAAGAAGCATTATTCAACTTAAATAGGTGAAAAACCTTGCTCACATTCTACTTTTCATGAACATTTCAATGTAAGTTTGTATACTACGCTAGTTATTACAAGAGATTCTTTTCCTTTTTTGATTCAACTTCTTATTACCATTTAAAAAAAAACAAGGAAGCACATTTATAAGAATTGCAATAAAGAAGACAATGTTCATGCACCAGAAGTATTAATCCCTTTTTCGTTGTCACAAAGCACCTATAACTGGATGCTACGTACTGCCCATAGTAGAAACCTTTTTTCTTCAGCCAGTTTTTACATTTTGATGGTTATTTGTTGTTGCTTCATAAAATGAACATTCTTGAGCAGAACAGTTGAAGAGCACCATCATGAGTTCTAAAATGTTTAGCAGTTAAGAGCCAAATCCAAGTGATCAAGCCACTGGAAAACAATGTACAGGGTGCTAAAAGTGAGATCATCCATTGACAAGACGGAGCCATTATCATGTAAAAGCTCCTTGACTTTTAAGTAAATGAACAATGCTAATTTACCTTACCCATTCTTTCCACCTTGTAATAACAAAGTTTAAATCATAAAATGTGAATTCTCTACAATAGATTTTATCTCAACCAAATGTTGAGTACCTAGCAACCTGTTAGTTGTACCGATCATCTCTTTGCCTACTCATAAACTCTGAAAGCTTCAGTCAAATCCCTCTGTAACTCAGCATATACAACAACTTTAAATCAATACCAAAAATATGTAACACAAGATAATTGAAGTTCTTCTTTCTTACACATTTTTATCCTACGTCCTTCTTCTACATAATATGCAGTTTGTTAATCAAGCAAACACAGGCCCCAACCTACTGAGGAATTGCTGAAGTTGTGATTTATAACAAGGATTAAAGATTCAAGATATCCACGAATTTGGGGTCAAGTTCAGTGCGTTTGCGTAGAGCAATCTTCCTATCTTCACTAATTTCAAGTCCGGAAGGGGATTGCACAGAAACGACGGCTAGTTCGATGTTCTTTGAACGAATCTCATTCTTGAGATTCTCAAGGTCAGTGTAGACCTGAAGCAAACCCAAAGCTACCACCGACATCTCTAACCTAAAGTTAAAGCCTTCTATAATACCTTTCTAAGGACATCTAACAGGTTGCTAGATTTAACCAACAATGACCAAAAGAAGATAAGCATTACTAAAATTTGAGCAGAAACAAAGTTGTTTTGTTTTAGGTATTAGATGAAAGGTTAAAGGCAGGAGAATAATTTGGCATCTCTAACAATAATCAACTCACCAAATGCATCGATGACTAACACCAAGAACAAAATGCAGGTAGGACAAAGCGGCTAAGATTAAATATGTAGAGAAATTAGACTATTTCCACACAACTAGAATGTTAGTAGAACAAACACACAACACAAAATTCGATAACGGAGTTTGACCAAATTGTACTTACGTCTCCGAGACTACTTCACACCTTTTTTATTGGGGAGAAAAACATACACTTACAAATGTTTACACTCAACACACACACTCTCTCAAATCCTTATTCCAATATATCCCAAAAATTACTCACAAAAAATCTACTACTCTTAGTGTTTCTCTTACTCACCAAATGAGAAGAACTAAGAGTTTTACACTCTAATATTTTGTTTTTGTTTTTGGATTTGGATGATTTAAATGGAAAGGGGAGGGGGTCTATTTATAGTTGTTGAGCCACCCTCCTCCCTCACTTACTTTCCATATGGGACAAAGTCCCTTACAAAACTAACAATCTCCCACTTGAAGACTGATTTCAATCTGTCTTCACACTTGGTTGATGCAGTAGCTCGTCTAGATTTTGTTACTCTTGCAGACCAACTGAAGTTGCACAAAATTTCAGTTTCTCGATTGTCACCTCCTTGGTTAGCATGTCTGCAGGGTTCTTGCTTCCAAGGATCTTCTCAAGTGTTAACACTTCATCTTCTAACAAGGACCTGATGAAATGATAACGAACACTGATATGCTTGGTTTTGGAGTGGAATGCTGAATTCTTGGCTAGATGAATTGCACTCTAACTGTCACTATATAGCACATTCTTCTCCTGCTTGAAACCCAACTCTGACAGCAAATTCTGAAACTAAATCATCTCTTTGCTACTTCGGTTATTGCTATATACTCAGCTTTTGTAGTGAATAATGCGACAATCTTTTGAATCTGCGATATCTAACTCACAGCTGTTATACCTACAGTGAAGATGTAACCGGTGGTGCCCCTTTTTCTATCAACTTCACTTACATAATCTGAGTCAACATAACCTTGTACTTTTATTTCACCTTTTCCAAAATACAAACATTTTTTGGTAGTGCCTCGAAGATATCTTAAAATCCACTTTACTGCTTCCCAGTGGACATTTCCTGGATTTACCATAAATCTGCTAACTGCTCCAACTGCATGGCCTATGTCTGGCCTTGTACATACCATGGCATACACCAAGCTCCCAATAGCTGAGGCATAAGGAATCTTTGCCATCAAGTCTCGCTCTTCATCTGTCTTAGGTGACTAATTTTGGGATAGGCAAAAATGACTAGCAAGTGGTGTGCTGACTGGTTGAGCATTCGCCATGTTAAACTGTTGCAAAACACAATTAATGTATTCTTCTTGAGATAATTGCAATTCCCTGTTCTGCCTATATCTGGTGATCTACATCCCAAAAATCTTCTTAGCTGGACCTAGATCTTTCATGTCAAATTCTTTTGACAATTGTTGCTTCAAGTTTCTGATATCATCCATTTTAGGACCCACTACTAACATGTCATCAACATAAAGTAGCAAAATGATATAACTGGACTGATACCTCTTGATATAACAACAATGGTCGACATTGCACTTCTGGAACCTTTCCCTATGCATAAAGTTGTCAAACTTTATGTACCACTACCTTGGGGCTTGTTTCAGACCATATAAGCTTTTCTTCAACTTACACACTAGATGCTCTTTTTCTTTTTCCAGGAAACCCTCTGGCTGGTGCATAAATATCTTCTCATCCAAGTCTCCATGAAGAAATGTTGTCTTCACATCAAGCTGCTTAAGATGGAGATCTTGACTTGCGACAATACTTAACACCGTTCTGATGGTATTAAGCTTCACCACAGGGGAGAAAATGTCGGTATAGTCTATTCCTTCCTTCTGCTGGAACCCTTTAACTTCTAATCAAGCTTTGTATCTTTTGAAACCATCAAACTCCTCTTTGATCCGATATACCCACTTGTTGTGGAGAGCCTTCTTTCCTTTGGGTAACTTTGTTAGTTCCCAAGTCTGATTGGAGATTAAAGACCTCATCTCATCTTTCATTGCAAGCTCCCACTTGTTGGCATCTTCTGTTTGACATATCTCTTTGTAAGATTCAGGCTCGCCTCCATCAGTTAACAATAAATAATCTGAGTATCTCCTGTTTGGCACATGAGGTTGAGAAGACCTTCTTAACTCAGGAACAGGAGAGGTGGTCTGTGGTGATTCAGGCTGGGCTTCTTCTTCAACAGTTTCCTCCGATTGAGGATTTACTTCCATTTGCCTCACTGGAAAATTTGGGACATTGCTGAT
>JANZLC010000200.1:10573028-10599321 GCA_026413385.1 Erythroxylum gracilipes
TTTATTATAAACCTGTTACCCACGAGCTTTCAAGCTCACCCCCTCCTTTTTCCCCACCTTCAGGTATTTGAGCAAGTGATGGAGTGAAAGCGAGTCAAGGCTTCACCCCCAATTTGTTTGTGTAGTGATTCATGTATTTTTGGGATTTGTGAGACATTGATGAATTATGAAATAATTATGTTATAAGAATGATCGGAAACGAGAATTGTGTATGCATGAGAATGAGACTGCTAGCGGCGTAAATGTATTCGATTTTTTTCACGGGCATGACAAGTATTAGCACGCACACGTTTATGGCACAAGGGATTGGGTTCCGGAAACGGGCCCAACATGTTTGGATATCAGAGAAGAAGCGATTGCAAGGAACCACGCACAAGTACGATGACATGTTTGTCAAGAGGTTGGATTTCAGAAACGGGATCCAACATTAGGCAATGGATCTTACCTTTGACTAAGTTTGACCAAGTTTCCATACACTAGTTTTCCTGATTTTCTTCTCCTAATCACTTCCAATGCAATAAAACCTTGATATCATCACATCATAAGGGTGCAATTCACCATCAAAACTAAATCTAAACTATAACACAAAAAATCCAATTTTTGAACAAAACTAGTAAGCTTATCAACCCAATTTCCTCTTCCTCTTCACTTAGATGGTTATGGGATCTTGTTGGATGTTTGATTGGTGTTAGAAGAGCATGAAAAAGTTTTGGGATCACTTCTCCATAGCCTAGACAAACCTCTCTCTTCTCCTTTTTCTCTCCTTTACTTCCCTTTTTCCATCAGTGGTCAACCAAACCCTCTTTAAAGAGATGAGAATTTTGCTCAATCACACTTTTTGCCCACCATTTCCATTAATAACATCTCACAATTACACCTTTACCAAAACTTCTCATATTTATACTTTAACCCATACCACTTGTCAGCATTTAATTGGTTACTTTCCAAACTAATTCATGCTTATGTCATGGAAATTTTGCCGTGTAATGCTCTTGTGGAATTTGGATTCATTTGGTTTGACAAAAAGACCATTTTCTCCCTTTTTTTTGAACTTAATGCATTTTATGCCCAAATAAATTCCAAAAATATTCTATGGTCACCCTAACTTCAAATTGACCATTAAATACTCTAATTGGGCATAAAACATTAAAATTGGTTACCTGAAAAAATTTAAATGGGAGAAAAATCACTAATTCCCATCATTTTTCAATAAAGGGCATTTTAGTCCAATAATTTTGGATCTCTCGAAATATATCTGAATAGACTTATTTTGCTTAAATATAATCTTTTTTTTTTGGACTCTAAAATCTTTTTTGATAAATTTTGATCATTAGGGTCCGCTCGTAAGAAATTTACTGTTGATAGATACTATTCACTAGAAACTTTATTCATCTAGGAATTTTTTTAATTGACTAAAAACTTCCCTCCTAAGGTACTAAGTCTAGGGTTTCACACATATAAACACCTTTAAATCTCAAAATGACCATTTTGCCCTTTACTGAATTAAACCGATAAACTTTTCTAAATAATTTTGAAAAATATTCTATATTATTCTAAACATTAAGTTAACCTTAATATACTCTAATTAAACCTAAAACAATTCAATTAAATGCTTAGAACAATTTAATTAGAACATTATCCCTAAAATCTATTATTTTTCGATACAGTTCTTTCTATTTGGAAATTTTTGGATTACCATAATTCTAATTAAATAACCTCCGTTTTGACCTATTTTAGTTCCTAAGGACTGCAATCCTAATTCCAGAACTTTTCATTGTATTTTGAAATTGTTCGGTAACTTTTTTGGTTGCACAAAAAAATTTCAGATTGGCTTCGAAAATTACCAAATGTCACCGAAATCGTTCAGATTTCATTCAAAAAGCTCACCTAAATTCGCAAAGCACATTTCGGTGCTTTTAAAGCTCGTTCTCATTTCGTAGCTTTTTGGAGTTTTTGAAAATTTTTGAAAATTTTTTAGTTGAGTCCAAAACCATATCTAGTCTATCCGTGATCTCCTTTATAACCTCAATAATACATTTAAATGCTTAAGTTACTCTAATGTACCATAAATAAAGCGTACTCTATAAAATGTATGTACATCATATTACATAGTACAATAATCGAACTAGTATATTACAAATTCTCCCCTCCTTATAAAATTTTTTTCCTCAAAATTTTAAACAAACTTAGTCATCTAATAAAATATGGATATTGACTTCACATCCACTCTTCGTGCTTCCACTCTATCAATCACTTCGTAGGGACCAACATATCGTGTGCTTAAGTTGTCACATTGTGTAAAACACATTATTCCTTTCCATGATGATAGTTGCAAAAATTCTTTGATTTTTAACTTTAAACTCCAAATTCTTCCTCCATTTCTACACCTAGCTCTGCTGTCAATTTTAGGTACTATCACTTTGACCCGAATAATTTTGATCTTATTTGTGGTTATCTAAACTAGTTCAACCCAACTAATTTTCTTTCATCTATCCCATCCTAATATACCTCCAATCACTTACAACTTGATTAATCTATCAAGAGAATACCTACTTTCGATGGTTAAGAAATGGGCAGATTTTGTAATTTGATCCTTTATCTCCCATATACTATTATCTCCACTTAGATTTTGTGAAATTTCTACCATCAAATCCTTCATAATAAGCTTCCATTTCCATTCTGGATAAGGAGTGGCTAAGCAACTTTTATTGGTTCTTTGGCTCTCAACCTTGACTTGTTGATTTAACAAGCATTTGAACATATAATTTGCTATCACCCTTTTCGTACCTTTTTGATCATAATGCACTTTAAAGGTATGGTGCCTTTTTGCATTCCTCATATGTATAGCATACACTGGATTCCTCAGATGTATAGCATACACTGGTTAGTGACTTAATCTATAATTTCTTTCTTAAGTTCAACTATGACTAGTACATGCAATTCTTGACCTAGCACCAATGTAACGTTACCTCTCAATAAATTCCCTTAGAATTTGCAACTTATCTCCATATGAAACTCCTTTTTCTAAATCATTGCATTCACTTTCTCACTAATAATTAGTTTATTCATAGCTTTGCTAACTTAACCATACATCAAACCATCAATTTAACACTATCAAAATTCACATCTACTTAGATTACTACTAATGAAACCTTTAATTGGGGTTCTCCACAAAACAATTGTTCTCATATACTTTTGAATGATAAACATTTTCTTTCTCATTGTCTCTAATTATAAACAAAACTCAATAATGTTTTTCTTGTATTTCTTATGCCTCACATAGACTCTTTAGCTTTCGAATCTCTAATCCATAATCACTAGTGAACTATTTATTGTACCTTTGCCATTTCCCATCATACTCTTTGGAAGCAAATCAATCATTTAAGATCATATTATAAGACACTAACATAATACCTATTCATATAAAAACCATTTAATTACTTCAAAGTTCAAATTTTACTATCTCATAATGCAATTTAGAGTTTATTAAACCTCAATCTCTTCAAACAAGGGGTATACCTCATACTTCCACTGTGCAACTAGGATGTTCAATAAAAATATCTTAACTTGCCCATTTTTAATAGTACAAAACACTTATGTGATTTCAGGTACATCAGAACTCAATCTAGGGCTTTATTAGCTACTAATTTTTTTTTATCATCTAAAATCTCTATGTCATACTTATTCAAAGGTCTCATACATAATTCTTATCATTCTCCCAATTGTCAATTATAATTATCTGTAAAATAATAGCTCTAAATTCTAATGAGGCAATTCTCCATTATGAATCAAAACTTATCACTAAAATTTCCTTGAAAATTTTACCACCATTTTCACTTATCTGACTTTCAAGAAATAAAACAATTGACTTGCATCAAAAGAAACTTAAACTAATGAATGTTTAATACTTAGGATCGATATACTAATATACACACAATTGAAAGCTTACATCAAATTGATCATTACTACAATTAATAACATTAAAAAAAGAATTCTCCCAAAAATATTGTTTAATCATCAATCTTGATTAAAGATTCCATCACAAAGTCATCTATAACATTACTTTGTATGAATCCACAAATCACCTTACAATAAAAAATAAACTTGACCTTAAAAATTTTTTTTATGCCAAGATTGATATTTATTCTAATTAATCACTCTACAAGGTCATAACATTTAAACATATCAAAATTTGGTCACCAATTACTTGTATCAATTATTAATCCTCAACTAATTCAACCGTAATGTGCAATTTTATCCTCCAGATATATTCATAAATTACTTTTCCAGTATTAAAATGCTAAATAACCTAATAAACTTTTGTAATTATCAAGTCATAGAAACTAAATAACTTATATACTAAATTCTTAGTACTTTTCTAGCTATCATGGCTGATATGCTAAGAGACAGAAGCATTTTACATTTCCTGTGAAATATTATATCTTACTTCCCTTAGATGCAATCCACATTGACAAAATGCACTATTAGTCAATTCCCTTCCTAGTATGACTTTATAGTCATGGATGTATAATAAGATCAACTAATTAGAGAGCTTCTAATTCTAACTACTATGTAACTACCTTTATGACCATTCTACGTTGCTAGCGTAGCTTTAGTGAAAGTAGTTATTATCATATGACACTCTAAAAGCTCTAACTTTATACTAATTATTATTATATGACACTCTAAAAGCTCTAACTTTATACTAATCTATCTAACAAAATCTTTTAGAAACATAGTGTATAGTTCTTGGATCTATCTAAATTTATTCATCACTACTGAAACTATAATCGTACCTATCATTATACCGGATGTATCCTCAGCATCCTAATAGGTTACTGCAATTACCTCAACCTATGTAGGTGGTCTCCTTCCATATTAACTACACCTTGGTACTGAGCTCCTAGTATTTTGGGAGTCTCTGGACATTGTAGATGATTTGACTGGCCTCTGACCAGATGATATTCCTTGTCTCATCCTTCTGCCATCAAACCATTTAAATGTATTATTTTTAGCTCGATCTAACCAAATTAGGATGCTTTCGGGATCTTTACTCCCATCGAATGACTTTACACCTCTCTTACAAATACGTTTAATCAAACTCCCTTACACTACTAGGGCCTCCTGCGACTGACGCATCACCACTGCCCATATCTATATTGTTCATTCAAGGTTAAAAAAAATTCCACCAGGTGTTTTTCCAGTATTAGTGATTCTGGGTGAGGTTAATTCGTAAAGAAAAAAATTACTAATCCATCCTTATGTTCGGCCTCCCCAATTGAAGGTACTTCAAGTGTCGAAGCCTCTGGTGTGGCTTTGGGACCCCTAAGGTTTTATTGGTGTATAATTCTTTGAATTCAAAGATAAACTATATAACATTGGAAAATTTTTAAAATCAGATGCATGAAAAAAAAACTTTCTGGGATGCATGTTCAAAAAAACAACGTAAAAACACATTATGAAATCATAACATATATAAAGATAACCCTATTTCAAAACTTGCTCTGATACCACCTAAAAGGACCCATCTTAGATTTCCCCTTTTAGAACAAATTGGAGCTCTCTTGCTGACCCCACAGTAGCCCTCCAATTGATGTCTCTCAAATGAAGGGTTCTCACAAAGCTAAGCCATTAAACTCTTAAAAATCTTTTATACTTTAAAAGTTAAGAGGATGGAAAGTAATGGGATTTATTTTTACTTTTTGAAAAATCCAACAACATCACAACTGCTTTTTTTAGGATTCCCAAATTTCAAAAACCTGCATAACATGATTTAAAATACTCCTAGTATTTCGTATACCATCTTAACTTCTAGAATGGGACCTTATGTCCTCATCACAAGCAACTATAAACATATAATTCTCAACATTTTAAAAACATAATATATAAACATTAATTAAACAATACAAATAAAACATATATATTTTCATAAACATATATAATGTTTCTTAAAAAACGTTGGGCTTGAGTTTGGGATTTCTGCCCAAACACTTACATACCTCATTTTTATTAAGGATCAAAGGCCTTGTATTTCATTAAGTAAACTATATTTACCAGTGTTTTAAAAACCGGACCGAACCGGTCGGTCGGACCGGAGAACCGGTGAATCAGAGTATGAAACGATCCGGTTTAGCCCGTATTTTTTGTGAGTGATTGACCCGTTCATTTCGCGATCGGTCCGGTAAAAACCGTTGAACCGGTGAAAGAAAGAACCGGCCGGTCTATTTAAAATATCTTGATTTTGATGATTTCAAATTGAATAAATATTATGATTAGTGATATTTTTTAATATTTTTGATGAAATATGACTAGAGAGCTTTGTTATCTTATTTTGTGTTATGTTTAGCGAAATTTAAAAAAAAATGTATATTTTGAAGTTTAAAGGTTTAAGTTTACAATTAGATAAATAAATAATTAAATAATATGTTTAAAAATTATCCTTTATATATAATATATATAATAAAAATTTATATATTTATTAATCACCGGTTCAACCACGGTTCAATTCCGGTTGAACCATTAACCCTTGAATCAGCTGCTTCTCCGGTTCAATCACCGGTCCGGTTTTTAAAACATTGATATTTACAATCCCAAAAATATTTACAAGATCACACTTTTAAACCCTTTCCAAAATAATTTAAAACATATATACAAGTAACTAAGCCAATTTCAAGAAAACACATACATAGAAAAAATGACATAAGCACAACAGCACCTGACGATACAACTAATCCTGTGGTGGAATCCCAGCTACTGAAGCACCTATACGCATACCTGGGGTGGTTTATTTAAAAACATAAAAATAGGGGTGAGCTAAACAAGCTCAATGAGTATTAATCATCTTACGAAAAATTAAACTTTTCATAACAACATAATTGAAATATTTCTATACAATAATAAAGCTCCTAGTGAAGTAATTGCCATAAAAATATATTAGTGCAACATAAAATCTGGTAATAAAATAGCATTCCATAAAAAATTAAAATTTTATGAACTACTATTTCAAAATGCTTTTTGAAATTAAACTCATAATATAAAAGTTTCCATTTTCCATTTTCCTTTTACTTAAACAATAAACAGTAGTGGCAGTAAGTTTTCTGAAAACTTTTATAATAAAAATAAGCCAACCATTATAATTGGTACCATATGAACCATATGGTACCTTAGGAATTAAGTCACGGAGCTGGTTTTATATCGCTTACCTGCGATTGGTTAACCACTAGTTATGTAGTTGGTTCTACATCGCTTACCCGCAATAGGTTAATCGCTATAAACTAGTAGTTGCAGAGTTGATTTTACATCACTTACCTGTAACAATTTTGGCTAGCGCTATATATACCCAATACGTGCAAAGGGCGACTCACTAGACTACTGACAGACACAACACCACCCGTTGTTAGTAACTGACACCCCGTAGACACTGCCATGCATGTTTTAGGGTACTCAGACTGGTAAATCTTTAATACCATCAAAGCATACCATACGCTAAAAATTCATTTCATTTTTATCAAAAAATAACATAATTTATATCACCCCTATACGGAACCTACAACCACCCATATACATGGCAACTAAATTCCTGTACAAACAGTCAAGGTATACATTTCTATTCATTCATAAGGGTTGTCATCATACATTTTTCTATTCAGTGCTATACATATACATATTGAAAAGTTTCATATCACTTAACATTATCATTAAAAAGTTAGTATCACATCTTTACATTTACATGATAATCCAAAAGAAAACATTACAATTTCCTTCATTACATGTACAATCATCTTTAACCAAAAAAACACATTTCAAAGGTACTTTTACTCCTAGTGGTTGGCCTTGGTCCCTGCAGATGTTCCCTATACCTCACTCCTAATACTTGGACCTACACTGGTTAACACCCGTGCTAAGCTTGAAAGCTTAGTGGGGAAACACTTAGTTTGGATAACCACTCACAACAGTCATTCACCAAGCACACATATTCATAAACATCATAACTCATATAAATAGTGATGACACACTTAATCAACGTGCATAATGCAAACATACTTCAATATGTTATTCATATACTGTAAATTCACATTAATAAGCCAAACATTGATATTCAACGCTTAATGATACAAATTATCAACACAAATACAAATGCTCATCAATACCAATTATTTATATTGTCATGCTGTATTTCTTATTAATAACCATTTACTTTACTTTTGTGTTAGGCCTGCACATTCCCGTGGGTGTGGATAATAGGAACTGTGGATATATGAAGATATCAAAGCTATGGATACTTGAAAGTATCGAATTGCGGATACCCGAAGGCATCAAACTGTGGAAACACTATAGTCTCGAAATAAAGACATCATTGGTTTCATATTACAGCAGCTGCACTATAACCCTATAGGCATGTCTCTCTATCCACCACCAAGACAATAGAGCGGGCGCTGTAACATTTCCTTTAACCATTTGGCCATTTCATAATTCATCATATGATATTCACTTAAAGTCATAAAATTTGTATTAAAGTGCATACTACATATATAAGAGCAATAAATATGTGTACAAATCATCTATGTACATGTAAATTGTCTTTAGCATGCATTATGCTCACTCTTAAATTCTAATGTTTAATCACCCAATTCATATGTGGTAAGTCCTATTTTAAAAAGGTTCGGGTAAGATACAGTAAAAATCTGAAATGAAAACATGATCACGGTCATGATAGAAGATCCTTCTTTAGGGTCACGATCGTATCTATAGTGTCACGATTGTGATAGAAGAGTTCTCTACTGGGTCATGATCCTAATACACATGTCATGCTCATAACAGAAGATCTTGATGTTGTTTCATGACCATGACAGCCCTGTCATGATCGTGACAAACACTGGCCATTAATACCTCTCTTTTTTCCCTAATATGAATATAGAAAAAGTTTGAATTAGGTTTTGATATCTTCTGGACATTTTTCCCCTTCCAAAGAATGAAAAATCTAGCCATTTTGACTTCTAATTCATGAGATATAGACTAAATATTACAAGCTGTTCCAAAATAGGGGCAACATTAGGTTACCAATTTCAATCTCAATTACAATGTCATAAAGCTAGAATTAAGTCAAAGTCTCTTCTAGATATTTCTATTACTATGTCTTAGGTTTCATATGCAACTAAAATCACCCAATTTAGAGGTCTGTAGGCTAAGTTATGACCCAAACAATGTAACTGGTTCAAACAAACCTAAGACATAATTCCACTACACAATACTCTCTTATCATATTCAACCAATTCCATACAAGGTAACAATAAAATAATACCAACACACCATCCCAATAATCATTCCATATCCAAATGAATCTTTGTATCCATTCAAATATACACACAAAGAGAAATTAAACGAAGTGTAATCCCAAACCTTAAAATTGGCTAAGTAGTTCTTTTATTGTCTTTCCTTTCCTTCTTCTTTGGCTTTGCTTAACTCACGTATTAGAAACACCACAAATATATATCTCAATCCCAATTTCAACCTTATAATTCTAATTATTCATAAGCAAATCAAGAAAAGATAAAGATGAAGAGAAAACCACTAACTTTTACCTTGATTTCCACCTAAGATTAGCTTGATTCCTTACATGCAAAATGATGGGATGAAGAAGATGAAGTGAACAGAAAATGAGAGAGGAAAAATCTGAAATTCAAACCCTAAAATGTCGTCCCTCTCTCCTCTTGATATGTGCATTTCATACACTTTCAAGACTTACACATATGCCTAATTCCTATTTGACATATATGCTTTATTCTTATTAGTCACACATGTTTTAATCCTATTGGTTTATGTGTTGACTTTAGGAAAATTACACATCGGTCCTTCTTCTTCCTTTAATTCCTACATTGGCCTATAATCTAATTAATTAATTTCATTCTCATCCATATTTCATGTCTAAGTATGTATGTCCATGCCAAAATGAACAAATTACCCAATTATCCATTTCTTTTACGTTAAGTACCATTATGTCTCTTATTATGCTTAGATGCTCTTAATTCATTATGTTCACTTCTTAATATACCCTAGACATGCTATAATACTTCTAGGGTATATATTAGGGCCTTACAATTTCAATGTAAATTCAAATCATATAAAATTTAACTTTCAAACTAATATTCATATATTGCTAAAACATAAACTTATACTAGTAACATTCACTTGTAATATATCATTTACATAAAACTTAACATAAATATTCATATCATGATAAAATAAAAACCATTTGCATAAAATCAATTTAAAGTATACTCACTACTTGCTAATTTCCTTTTCACCACTTCAAAATCCTTCAGTTGGTTTTGTTTTTTGATATGAAAACCTAATACAAATATATTAAACTCCTTAATATAGTTTCCAACCAAATACACCATAACTGATTTCAACTTCATTACTTTCCATATATACTCCATATACTATTTTTTTTTCAAATAATAACATATCACTTCATTTAATAATTCCAATGCCACAAATACAGTTAATGACCATCCTTAATTACATTAATATGGTCATTACATTATAACCATACTTTTATACCAAAAATTCCATTAAGGCTAAACTTAACATATTTTACATTAAACTTTTCCAATTCAATTCCATTTGATTTCTAACACTTAAAACCAATCTAAATTCACTTTGATGACATTTTAATACACACATTTAAGTCATAAATTTTCATTAACAATTTTTTTTATAATCACGCACCCTTGGCCAAATTTCAACCCAAACCAATTCTTTTTCATTTCTTTACTTCATTAGCATCAAAATCATACTATGAACGTAATAAAACATCAAAATAGAATTTTGGATCATATCACATTAAAAACCCTAACCATGGCCAAAACTTTATCTAATCATTTCCATGGTTTTTCTTCCATTCTTTCATCATTAAACTAACTTCCTATTGTTATTCATTAATCTTAAATCACCAAATGGCAAAATAAAACAATTTAGGCAATGGATCTTACCTTTGACTAAGTTTGACCAAGGTTACACACACTAGTTTTCTTGATTTTCTTCTCCTAATCACTTCCAATGCGATAAAACCTTGATATCACATCATAAGGGTTCAATTCACACCATCAAAACCAAATCTAATCTATAACACAACAAATTCAGATTTTCAACAAAACTAGTAAGCTTACCAACCCAATTTCTTCTTCCTCTTCACTTGGATGGCTATGGGATCTTGTTGGATGCTTGATTGGAGTTAGAAGAGCATGAAAAACTCCTTAGATCACTTCTCCATGGCTTAGCCAAACCTCTCTCTTCTCCTTTTTCTTTTCTATCTCTTTTTCTTCCCTTTTTCCATCAATGACTGGCCACACTCTTTTTAAAGAGATGAAAATTTGGCTTAATCACACTTTTTGCCCACATTTCCATTAACAACATCTGATAATTACACCTTTACCTAAAATTCTCATATATAAACTTTAATCCATGCAACTTGTCACCATTCAATTAGTTACTTTTCAAAACAATTAATTCGTGCTTATCTCATAGAAATCTTCCCGTGTAATGCTCATATGGAATTTGGGTGCATTTGGTTTAAAAAAAAGACCATTTTGCCCTTTTTTTGAACTTAATGCACTTTATGCCCAAATATAATCCAAAGATATTCTATGGTCACCCTAACTTCAAATTGACCATTAAATACTCCAATTGGGCATAAAACATTTAAATTGGTTGCTTGAAAAATTTAAATGGGAGATAAATCACTAATTCCCATTATTTTTCAATAAAGGACACTTTAGTCTAATGAGTTCAAATATCTTGAAATCTATCCGAATTGACTTATTTTTACTCAAATACAGTCTTTTTTTAGACTCTAAAATCTTTTCTGATAATTTTTTATCATTAAGGTTCGCTCTTTAAAATTACTATTCATAGACACTATTCACTAGAAACACTATTCATCTAGGATTTTTTTTATTGACTCAAAACTTTCCTCCTAAGGTACTAGGTCTAGGGTTTCACACATATAAACACCTTTAAATCTCAAAATTTCCATTTTACCTTTTACCAAATTAAATTGATAAAATTTTCTATATAAATTCGAAAAATATTCTATATAATTCTAAACCTTAAATTGACCTCAATATACTCTAATTAAACCTAAAACCCTTCAATTGCATGCTTAGAACAATTTAATTGGGCACATTATCCCTAAAATCTAATATTTTTCAATACAAGTTTTTTTTTTGGATTACCTGAATTCTATTCAAACAACCTTTGTTTTGACCTGTTTCAATTCCTAAGGACTCTAATCCTAATTTCGAAGCTTTTTTATCATATTTTGAAATTGTTCACTAACTTTTTTGGTAGTCTGGAAGAATTTTCGGATTGAATCTGAAAATTATCAAATGTCATTGAAATCATCCAAATTTCATTCAAAAGTGTCACCTAAATCTCCAAAACACATTTTGCAACTTTTAAACTCGTTCGGACTCATTCCGTAGCTTTTCGTAGTTTTCAAAAGTTTTCTGAAAAATTTCTAGTAGAGTTTATAACCATATCTAATCTATCCATGATCTCCATTATAACCTCAATAATACATATATCAAATGTGTTGTATAATACAATAATCGAACTAGTATATTACAAGCGTACAAGTAATGTTCCAAATAAATTTTTCATATAGGATCATTTAAGTAAACATGTTCTCTAACAAACACCGATACATTTGATTAAGTATCTTCATACTTTAATGTCAAGTTTTAGTAGAATAATGACTAGAAACAATTTAGAGATAATACATACATGCAAATTTGAAAACTAATATTATGCGTTGTTTAATACATTGTTCACAATATTAAAGTGATTATATTTTCATTAAATATCATGTTTGAATTTATGTAGCCTTGTAATATGCCATTTTTATTTTATTAAAAATATGTAAAATCATGACTTTGGTTCTATATATTTGATATAATTTTGAAATCCTAGCCATAATTATACATATTTAACTTGATTTCATCATATATTAGTTTTTGTACCAATTTTCTATTGTTTTTAAACTTTATAAATAGTTCTATTGTTTTTTATTCCTATGTTGATAAATTCTATATTCTACAAACCCTCTGCTTCTCAAATTTTTATACAAGAATATACAGTAGAGCAAAAATTCGTGATAGCTTCATCTAATTCTAGTGATCCACAAGTAGATTTCATTATGTTGATGTAAATCAATTATTCTCATGTTCTTAATCAACTAGAATTTTATCATTATAGGCAATAAATCTTCTAATTTACATTAAGTTATAAAGCAGATACATTATGAATTTGTTGACTACCTTCACATTTATCTCTATATACCTTCATGCATATCATCCTCGATAAGTTTTATGGTAAAATCATCTCCTGCAACAGTTCTTTTTTATTTTCATTTGTCTTTTTTTGTTCTATGAAAAAAAGTTTAAAAATTTGAAGAAATGCAAATTTATTTTGAAGCATAAAAGAACTTTTAAGTGTATATCATTAAAGAGAGATCATAATAGGATCACCAACATAAATAATGATGGTATAAAATACACAATTAATATAGCCAATCTGGGAGAATATTGAAATTTTTTCACAAATTGGGCTACCACTAATTTTTGAATTAAAATAGGCCAATAAAATTATGATTAATTTAGTTATGCATATATGATTTAATGAATAGTTTAAGAATTAAAAGATTTAGTAGAATTAGAGATAATGTTGGAAAATTAGGGTGAGATTAGATCTCACATGTTGTGAAATAAATATGAAATCATTTTGATTTTTCAAAGCCACGATCACTTAAATTCTATAACATCATTAACATATAAAACGTAATAAAGCGTGAAACATAATTTGTATCCTATTCCAAAATTTGATCAATTTCTTATTGTTTCACTCGACCCATTTATGAAATAAACTTATCTCAACTATCATAATTGTACAAGTGTTCGACCTCTTAGAGTATCCACAAAATATGTTGAGAGAACTCTACAATTGTTATATAGGGGGTTACGTAACAAATGTTAGCTCCCTTAGAGTTTAAGCCTATTTATAATAGAGTTTGAGCATCTTTGTAATTTAATTAAATTTAAATTTAAATTTTAATTAAATTTTAATTAAAATTACATTTAATTTCAATTACATAAATTATATCCAAATAAATCCAATATATCATATTGACAATTATTTTATAAATATCTTATATTTAATCATAAAATTTTTCAAACTCTATAATCAAGTCCAACTTAATTATAAGACCTTTTCCTCTCTTTAATATTTTCTTTGTGTGTGTCTTATTAGGTTCCCAAATATATTGACAATACATATAAATTATAACCCTAAATTATATTTAGGATTCAATAAATTAAACTCATTTAATTTATCCTTATTCTCTAATTAAAAAACTTATATCCATAAATTAAGATTAATGTCTAGCAATGCATTATGACCATCCAAATATTTAGAAATATCAAAGTGGATTTGACTAACCTTTTCAGGCAAAATTTTTGATATTCATTCATTTCATCATACAATATTTTGATTAGACATAGAACTTGGAAATAATATCTATTATATTTGATTCCAATCATATTAGTTCCCCACCATTAGCAATTGATTTAATTTTGAAAACTATTTTCAAATTATCATTCCACCTTGTGCAAGGATTTTTCGAATCAATACTAATTAAGAATAACAAAACATTAGATGATGAATCCCTTATTGATCGTTGAATTACCTCCATATAGTTAATGTTATATCCAATGACTACCGACTTAGCTACCCTTGACTAGAATAGGTTATAAATAGTATCAAAATATGAAAAATCCCTCTATAAGATAGTTTAGAGATTTTAATTCAAAGGATCATTTATACCATTATCACGACGAGAATTTTTATAGACATGCACGTAATGTTCTAAATAGATTTCTCATATGTGGGCAGTTTATTAAACTTCTTCTATTACAAGCACATATATGTTTGCTTAAGTATTTCCATACTTTAGTCTATGAGATCAACAGGAAGAAACATAACATATGTTAATCTTTTTATGCTCTAATAATGTCCAGTCTTAATAGAACAACAACTAGGAACAATTTAGAGATAATAATAAATGCAATATGAATCTTTTAATTAAAAATTATTTAATTTGTACATATGTTTATCCCATAGAATTTATCATATACATCAGAAAATATATAAGATAAAGAATGTCACTAAATTATTATGTCACTTGACTACAATCAACCGATTGGATGTAGGGCAGGTATAGTGAAAATTAATCTAAATTTTTATTTTATATAATCAACTAATTAAACTGTCTCTACATTTTTTGGTCAACATAACAAAAAATAATATGATTTATATATATAGTAAACAAACAAGCAGTAAATTAAGAATAAAAGAAATAGAGAAACAATTCTTTATAAATTAGAGACTTCCAAAACTAAATGGAATACGTAGTTTTATATATCAATAGGTTTGATTACTTTTTAAAACTTTTACTTAATTTAAAATAGTTATTTCAAATAGAATTTGAAAAACAATATATGTGGTCACTTATATGAGTTAAATAGTCCAAGATCCAATTATAATATTTTTTGTATCTCTTCCTTATCTAAAGTATCATTTTTTTGTTTTTACAAACTTTTAATTAGGATATATAGTTTCATTAGATAATTAGTATATTTAAGTTTGTAGAATATGAAAACTTTTAGTCTACAAATATTACTCAATAGTTTTGTAAATAAATTTAAAGTTTTGTAAATAAATTTAATTAAATAAATACCATGCAAATTTGAAAACTAAATATTTTGCTTTGTTTAGGACGCATCTTTATTTGACTTAAAGGATTCAAATTCACGAATTTGGTTCTATATATTTGATATAATTTTGAAATCCTAGCCACAATTCTACATGTTTAATTTGATTTCATCATATGTTAATGTACGTACCAATTTTCGATTGTTTTTTAACTCTATAAATAAGTCTATTGTTATTTATTCTTGTTTTGATAAATTTTATATTTTACAATACCCTCTCCTTTTCAAATTTTGAAACAAGAATATAAACTAGAGCAAAACTTCATGATAGCTTCATCTAATTTTAGTGATCCATAAGTAGATGTCATTATGCTAATGCAAATCAATTATTCTTATTGTTCTTAATCAGCCAAAATTTTATCTTAATAGACAATAAATATTCTAATTTACATTAAGTTATAGAGTAGATACATGAATCTGTCAGCTAGCTTTGGCCCAGCTCAACCTATCAGCATCCCTAACATAAATTAATCTCATAATTATAATTTCATCATAATTTCTTTTCATTATACATTTATCATGTAGACTTTACCATATACATCTAAATATGCATAAGATAAAGAATTCCTATAAATAATTAAGTCACTAAACTATAGTCAATCGATTAGTTGTAGAGAATAAACCATCAATCTCTCACTTGCACTAAGTAAATCGTTTAAGTATCTTATATCATATTTCTGTATGACAATTATGCTACTGTTAGGACAATGGTTTATTGAAAGAATTCTACAAGGTTCTCTATAGTGAGCATGTGCGTAAATTTGATCTAAATTATCATGATTATTAAGAGAAACTACCTATATATATATATATATATATATATCCTTGGATCTTTGATAAAACCTTAGTTCCTTTTATATGCTTAATGACTCTAACACTCTATAGTATATGACTATCTTGAACAATTCAAGGAACTATATAAAGTTCATTAAAGTATTTCTAGATCCAAATAATCATTTCTGCTAAATAAAAATATATATTTTGGCTTAATTAGCAATTAATACTACATTGGAACATTTACAATCTTAAAATAATATTATTAAAAGTAAAATAAACCTTAATTACTAATTACTTCTAATGTTAATATTCATATATCCTTGAACTCAAATATCAACTCATTAATAAAATAATAGATATCTTTAATATTACACAACTATCCGATATCATAAATACTAAACAATTTCAGTACATTATCTATATACTTAGACTATGCTAGGTACATAAATTTCATATCTATATATCTATAGGTCTAATTCTTGTTATTAAATTGTTACCGTTTCATATCTAATATAAATTATTCTTGGACAACTATATTTTCAACAATTTAAAATACAAATTGTTATTTTCTGTGAGTAATATGTCTGTACATCCTTCTATTAAAAAGGACAACTATACGACCACAAACTTTCTTATAGACATGATAAATTCACAATCATCTTCAAGGCAAACTCTTTGAATTTATCATGAACATGAATCTTTAAATGTCTAATAGCTTTCAACTACACATAAAATGTATCAATAAAGATCAATAAAGGCACCAGTTTCAATTGGCTACATTTTCATAAGAATTGATCCTTTTAAATTTCATCTTACTATCACTACTTATCTTGAGAATCATTCTCGACTAAGTATGCGTTGAAATAAATAATTTGTTCAATGGGTCTTTAAGATTATATCCAACCTTTTGGATATCTCATAACCTTTTATTACTGCCTCAACTAAGCATACAAGGAAATTCATGCAATCATCTTTCTTTTAATGACAACTATTATGATATTACAACAAAGCCATTAATTGTAATCAATATTTATTCTTTTGGTAAGCTAAATTAAAGGGAACAATTCTATCAAGGTACTATACCTTTCAGCTCTACTTCATACAACCTCTTGCATCTTTGTTATCATGGTGTTGAACTGATGTTTATGAGATGTTAGTCGACTTAAAATGTTAAATCACATGTTGTCATTTGTACGCTATTTGCATATAGTAAAATTGCACAATAAACATCCAAATTTTCAATCTGACTTTAAGAATATGTCCAAGAAATTTAGTTCACTAATCACTTAGTATCAACTATACTAAACAAAGGTAACTTCTATTAAGGACAAAATATAAATGTAAGAAAAGTAAGTATTGATTATATACCATGACAACCAAATTAAGATGAAAAATTTAATAATATATTTGTTACTTTCATTATTTTATTTAAAATAATAGACCTCACAACCATTCAAAAAATTACTCTCATCTTTTTTGTGGGCTAAATTTTCATTCAAATTTTGATTAATTTTGAGTCATTCAATAAAATAACTAAATTAAATTAGGTAAATAACATCAATCGTATGTGACTCATATGATTTGTTAGGTAAAAACTATCGTGAAAACATATCTTTTAGGTAAAAACTATCGTGAAAACATATCTTATAATAAAACCTAACTCATTTAAATTATACAAATTTAGTTAAATAAAACCCACTAATTTAAAATAAAACATAATTAAGTTAAAGAGCTTGAAGCACTAATCAACCTTACAAATTATTATGATTCAGTATATAGTACTTAATTTTTTGATGAGATATATATACATATATATATATATATAATATGCATCCAGTATGTCAAACATGTAAATAAATATGCAATTTATACACTCATAATTAAATCATATGCATAAAATATATTTTTTTTGATTCTTTTCATAATTTAAAATAATATTTCCAATTACTTCCAACTCTTAGATTAAATTATTAAACAAAATATATATTCCAAATACAAAATTAATTTAATTTTTAAATTTAATTGAAAACTATTTTTAATTATTTTGACTCCTTTAACAAATTTAATTAAAAAATCTTCAATAAATGGCTTAATGCCGAAGTTTATAACTATTGCAAAAGCAAATCAAGACAGAAATATATAACATTATTGATTTCTCATTTTTATATCAACACGGATTAACTCACTGGCTTGTCACATCTTTTACTGGACATGTACATCAATGACATTTCGATCCACTTTGGTCTTAGGAATAGATATGTAGAGGACACCATTCCTAAGCTCTGCCTTAATTTTGTCTTTCTCGCAGTTTTGAGGAAGCATAAGACGAGTGTCGTAGGAACTGAAACTCCTAGTCGACCACGAATCATCATCATCAGCATGTTCTTCTTTCTTGTGCTCTCCCTTGAGAACAAGAACATCATCCTCGACGAAAACCTTGACGTCTTCCTTGGAAAGACCCGGCATGTCAAACCTCATCTTGATCTCGTTTTCCTCTTCTTTGATATCCCATGGAGCTCTAACTGCTTCCCCTGACCTCCTGTTCTTACCAGGAAATGCCATTAAAGTATCCTCAAACATTCTGTCCATTGTATCCATCATTTGCCTCATCGTCCGCATAGGCGATAGAGGATCAATCAACCCTGCAATACATACAATCATTGGACTGCATAAAACAAAAATGCAACCAACAAAAGAAAAAAATGAATTGGGATTTTACAGAGAAGATGGACTTACCAAAGGGTGAGAGATGATCAAGAGTCATGCTTCGAGGTCGCTTCTCTACTGCAGTGCCTTGTTTGTTAGTGTTGACTTGAACGTCCACGGCCGACGTCTCCTTGGTATCACCACCTTGCTCAGCTCTTACAAGTGAGTGCCTTGTAGCCTTAGAGAAATTACGTGACGGGAAGAAGACTGAACATGGAGATGACTTAGGGGCTACGCCTTTGCTGGGGAGCAAAGTTGTACAAGGTGACCATGACAATAATGTTGACGAAGCCATGTCTGTTTAACTTAATTAGAGAACAAAGAAGCTCAACTTATTAACACACACTTATTTGATCACAAAGAGTAGAAAGTGAAGAGCTCTTAATTATGATGCCTTGCGCACAATTAATTGACATGGTGATGGCATGGTGAATAATATATATAGAGATAAGAGGGTGGAGGGGCAAAAGAAAAAGGTATGAGATGAACGGCGAAAGTTGGAGATAAGTTTTGAAACTTCTGGACAATACTTTTGGTTGCTTCTGCATGCTCTACTAATTTTGAGTACCTTCTCATGGTTTCGTGAAGCATCCTTAATTTTTACAAATATCATCATCCGTATCCAACCCTTTTTTTTTTCTCTTATGTTGTAAATTAGCAAAGGCCCAATAGAGCAGGAGCTAAGAAAAACCAGATAAAGTATAAGCGTAAGAGGCCAGGCCCATTGGGTTCTTCTTAATTTGACCAGAAGTTGAATCTTATCCAAGTCGAAACAAAAGCCCATTGCAAGTGAGAGAGCGATCATAGCAGCTGAGAAAACTTGTTATGTTACTAGGATTCTGAAGTTTGGTTCTCACCTGGAATGTCAATGTTGCTCAATGCCTGCCTATTTGCATACTACAATTATGTGAGAATTCAACTTGACTAAAGGCACCGTGGAATGATATATGTGGATAGAGACAGCTTATTTAGGCAGATAATGGCAGGTTAGACAAGATGAGCTATAAAGTTTTGAATAAGAATTGATGATATTGGAAAAGAAATTCGAGAGGTTGGATTGCACTAAGTTGAGAGGAAATTAGGAAAGAAGCATATAAATTTAATTTAATCTTCTGTTCAATATTGTGGTTATATAACTTCTTATAAGATTATTGAAATAAAGTGATTTAAAAAACAACAAAATTTTAACAAAAAAACCTAAAAACATAAGATAAAGCAAATTTTGATTCAATTATTTAATAGAATTTGTTCGACTAATTGAATAGTAAATATATAAGTTAATTAACCAAACTTCAATATTTGACTCAACAACGAATATATTAAGCAATCTGTCTTTTTTGGTATTCTTTCTTTTCACAATGCTAGGAGAGTTTAGAGACAGGAAATGACTCTTGAAAATCAGATTGAAAGTAAAACAAAAAGATTTTACTTGAATTTTTGGTTTATGTTAAAAATATTGAATAATAGGATAAACAAAAGAATAATTAAGATATATAATACATAGTCTAATATTTTTATTTTATTATTAATTTATGTCTTGTATGAGTTATAAAGATTCAATAGGCTTGGTGATTTGGTCTAGATCTGGTCCAATTCAATTCGAAGTAGTTGGGCTAAGTTTGATTTTACTATACTTCGGATTGGACTTAGATCTAAGGAATTTCTTAAGACTTGGTTCAAAAAGGCTAGAACAACCCAATTGTTTGCCCAAAAAGATAACGTTTGGGTAGACTTCTCAAAATAACGTCATTTTAAACTTAAGTTTTTATAAACTTAAGATTAAAAAACTTAAGATCAAAACAATGTCATTTTAGGAAGTCTACATAAAATGAAGTCGTTTAGGCTTGAACCTGCAACACGAGCATACACGAGTTTCAGGTCAAGCTTGGGTTTTGTGTTCTTATATTCACCTATCCAACTTAATTTGATCCATTGCCAAAGTCAAGAATTAGTATCGTGTTTGAGTTGGGATGTATGAAGTTAGTCAATTATGCGTAGTTGATGTTTATAAACAAATTTTATGAGTTCTTCTTAATTTTGAAAATATATGTTGGAATTATTTTTTATATAATATAAATATTATAAAACAAAAATAATTCCAACATATATTTTCAAAATTACTATTATAATTTTTTTTAATGTGTTATATGTATATGGTTCATGTGGTTAGTTCTTTAAGTGGGTTATGTCATACTGTAAGTTAATGATATGCTGGGTTAGTGGGTATGAGAATAGAGAAATGCGTAAGGAATGACAAATAATGCTTTGGAAGGAATTATGATTGGATGAATTGTATTTCATTCCTAGTTTTTGGGCATTACTCCATTCTTCTTGATTATGAGAAGAATGAGAGTCATTGCTTGATATATTGGGCGTGCATTGTTGGCGACTTTGTTCTCACACTCCACAGTTTCTTCGATTGAAACCATTTTTGTGATTCTTCATTTGGATTTGAAGACACTAGAGGAACATCTTGTTTAAAACGAAGGAACACCATACGCTACATTGAGAGAGCCACGAGTTAGGTCATCTCAATTTTCTTTTCTTGCTTTATAATCCTCTTTAAATAGCGATTAGTTTCTACCCTTTTTTTGTAATGGTGATTCTAATTTTGGGTTTATTTTCTTCACCTTTTTTCTATTTTAATTCTTCGATTCCTTTTGTCATTTGCAATTTCGCTTTCACTTTTGTCTAACCTCACGTCTGGTCCTTCAATTTCACTTCTCAAAGCTTCAAACTTTCTATCCCTTTGCTTGTGTAAATCATTTGGAGGTGTTACGATGGAGTCGATATCTGTTGGGCATGCAATCTTCCTAACAAGTAGCAAATGGGTTCCAGCGGTTTCACTATTTAATTTGTGAAATGTACACAACAATCAAGCTCCTCTAGCTGTCTCAAATCTATCTACGCACCCTCTTTTCAACTCCTTTCCAAGTAATTATAGAAAATACCCACAACACTATAAACATCTCCTTTACATCTTTTCAACTTCTTCTCTTTTTTCCTTTACACACTGACATCGTCAATTCATGGCCATATCTTGATGGTTTTAGGGTTTAGTAGTGTTTCGAAACGTCAAATCTCTTCCATTAAATCATGCTAGCAATAAGCTCAAGATTCCAAACATACAGCTAAGATGATGCGTGTTCAAGTATTAACCAACAGTACTAGTTCTAAATGTAGTATATCCTTGTCCAAAATAGCGAGCAGCTGTCACCACCGTCTGATCAATGCCATCTCTTATAAGCATGATACTAGTTTTCTTCTTTTTAATGTCAATATTTTCTCTCTAAATACCCTTCTTCATGTATATAATGTATCTTCTATTACAATGACAGTTTTTCAAGCAGGAGTTCTCTTTTGGTTGGTCTTACATCTCCAAGGTTTTTGCTTTTATTTCTTTCTGCTACTTTCTTTGGCAATTAGACACCTGATGGTAGAAATCATATATATTTGTTTACATTAAACATTTGTGGTTATGATGTAGGTGAACGACTCCAAGAATCTAATAAGATCAAGAAGAAATACCCAGTTTAAGTTCCTTTAAGTTCTTCATTTACACTTGCATTTCTTATATTTCAGATCTCCTATTTTATGCACAATGTGAAATGTCTCTATATAAAGAAACATAATTTCTTTATACCATATGATTGAATGTGGAAGGAAAAGGATAAGAAAACTCAATGCGGTGTCTTTTGATTTTCTAGGGCTTACTCTCTAAAGCGTTTTGTCTTTGGGTTGTTGTTGTTTTACTGCTATTGGTGTGTGCATTATCAAGTAAAACCTTCTAGCTTTTAGGAGAACTTGAAAATAATGCATATATATGTTGCATGAAAGATAATGTTTCACTTTTATTTTAGGTGAACCTTCTGATTATATGGCCTTTCCATGAAAGACAATGTTTCACTCTTATTTATTATGAAAATTTCCCCTTTCATAGATGCAACCCATTCCTTCTTGGTTGTTGCCTTATTGAATATAGTTAGTTCAACATCTACTAAGTACGCTCATTCATAAATTTCAATAAAGGTTCTTATTCCCCTAGTTGAAATCTTATGTCAAGTTCATCACCTTATCTGGAACTTCTTCCTCTTTATGAAGTGGTAAAGAGTCATCTCCACAATATTATCACCATTCAGTGACTTTTATTAATTTGGTTTTGACCTATTAATAACATTATCTCAGCTCTTTTAAATTTTCTTTGGTGTAAGCTTAAAGACTTAATAATTTTTGTTTGTGCTAATATACCTTTAAAATGTACCAATTTTATTATTATTATCAAGCTTTTTCTTTTTGACATTTGGAACATGAAGGTAACATAAACCATGAAATATTGTTAGATTTTTGACAGAAAATAATTTACTAAACTATCTAATATGGTGTTCTACTTTCGAGTGTTTTGGTGGGTAGCATATATAGCCAATATACTAAAGTATTAACTCTTTTAATCAAAAAATTCTTAGGTATTACCTACTATTATGCTACTTTGTCACTCTCACGATGATTCTAATATTCTTCTCTATTACTTCATTTTGTTAAATAGTATATAAGGTTATCAATTTGTGAGTGATTTCTTCTCTAGTTACTAAACTATCTAATATGGTGTTCTACCTTCGAGTGTTTTGGTGGGTAGTATATATAGCCAATATACTAAAGTATTAACTCTTTTAATCAAAAAATTCTTAGGTATTACCTACTATTATGCTCCTTTCTCACTCTCATGATGATTCTAATATTCTTCTCTATTACTTCATTTTGTTAAAGAGTATATAAGGTTATCAATTTGTAAGTGATTTCTTCTCTAGAATAATAAGCTTTAAGCTCCTTGGAGACATATTATGAAATATTGTCAGACCTTAATTACTTAAGTGAAAGGTTTATTTCTTTTTCTAGTCTTACTTTCACTTTTTTGAATTTAATAAGCACTTTAACCTTTATTTCAATAATGCAATCTAACTATATCTGCTATAGTCACACATAAATAACACGAAGAATCTACTCTCATTTAGTGAAACCTCACTCATAGGTTAACATAAATCAGAGTGAAGTAGTTCCAATCTTTACTTTGCTCTCCAAGAAGTTTCTAAAAGAAAATCTTGCTTACTTACTAAGCTGATATGGTTGACAATTTCTTAAGTTTTATTCACTTTGGAAAGATCTTGATCAACATCATTGTCATTCATATTTTTTAATGCATCAAAACAAACATGTCCCATTATGTTATGTCATATTACTAATTTATTAATTAATATAGGCAACTTAGCAACATATATAAAAGTATTTTCTTCAAAATACTTTTCTTAACATTCTAATCAACAAAAAAAAGTTTACTCTTCATGCAAATTCTCATCAATTTGGGCTCTTTTAATATCAATTATCACTCATTCACCACTAGCAAAGTTCGTTCGTATCCTTTATTAATCAATTGACCAAAACTTGATATATTTTGATCAAGGTTGGGAACTAGAAGTACATCAGCTATTAACTTTAAACCTTTTAAAGTATGCATAAGAACTGATGTTCTTCTTTTCACTTTCAAGAGTACACCATTGACATATCTCACTTTTCTTGGAAGATTCTATTATTGACATTGAAGGGAAACTTATTATTATAATCCATATGACATAGCTATGAATAGTTGATAATTCAAGCAGAAGGCAACAACAGTAAAAAGAGTTTCTTCAACTTCTTGATCGTCTTTCTTTATTACTTGTGCTTATTGTTTTATCTCCTTTCCACTTATCTTTTCAATATGCCGTATCTATATGTTGGACAATAACTTTAAGGATTTTTTTTATGTAGATCAACATAGCTTGCCCCCTATTCGCAAATGACAACACAAACTAAAGAAACTTTTGATACTTTAACAAATAATAAATAATATAATCGTTTTCTTATTTTTTATCCATTATGTTATCGTTTGTTTATACCTCCAAAATAAGATTTTTCAAATTACAACAATGTAAGGAAAAAGGATTGATAGAATGAGATGGATGCTTAGATTGACTGTGGATTATGATAATGCTTGCATTAGTGAACTTAGTATGGATAGAGCAACCTTTAGGATATTGTGTGATACGGTAAGAGATGTCGGGGGTTTAAAACCCACTAGGAACACATCCATGGAAGAGATTGTAGCAATGTTCATATACACATTGGCTAACCATTAAAAGAGTAGAACAATTAGACTACTTTTTCTTCGTAGTAAAGAAACCGTAAGTTGGCAATTCCATTAAGTTCTTTATACAATTATGAGATTGCATCTTATTTTGCTCAAGAAGCCATAGCCTATTACTAAAGATTGTCAAGATGAGAGATGAAAATGTTTTCAGGTAATTAAACATTCTAATTAACCTATAACATTAATATGAAAGTCTTTATGTGTTAAATCATCTTTTTTTAATTTATAGGGTTGCCTAGTAGCCTTAGTTTCGGACCCCGAATCGGAGCCCAACGGCCCTGAGACATGTGCCTTGCTGAAATTCTTAATATAACTTCATAACTGCCCCCTTACTTGCTTTTCATCAACCCATCTCAATTTAACTCCAAATGAAACAAAAGTTTATGAAGAGATACCTATATGTCTCCTAAATCCATTGGCTCAAGAATCAACCCATTTGGAGGTCGGATGAGGGATTTATGCCCAAAACACTGAACCTAGTTCATTTTCAAAATCAGTTCTGACCTCTCTTGGCGCGAATGCCATAACTCTTTCTGTAGTTATCCAAATGTTTTCGTTCTTATGCCATTTGAAAGCTAACATCCATATCTACAAATCATATTAGAGGCCTCAAAGCGAGATTCGGCCTTAAAAGTGGTCAAAATTGAAAAACACTGTAGCTGACCCGAGCCTGTCCGTTAAACGGACATGCGTGTCCGTTTAACGGACATGAATCGCCCAAACCTCATTTTCACCCGAGACAGTCCGTTAAACGGACATCCATGTCCGTTTAACGGACACACACTGCCCAAAGTGTCCAAAA
>JANZLC010000200.1:10601005-10611157 GCA_026413385.1 Erythroxylum gracilipes
TCAACTAAACAAGTGGTTTCTTGGCTCAAAAGGAAGCTTAGCTCTTCCTCTACACTTTTAATTCTTGAACTTTCTTCCAAAACCTCTTAGATCTCTTGGAAATCACAAAACCCTAACACAAGCCTCCATTTTCTTCTTTCTTCTCCCTTCACGCAAGTCTCTCTTCTCCCTCTCTGATTTTTGTTTCTCCCTCCTAAATGTAAGGTAAACCTCTTATCTCTTCCCTTTTATACCTCCTTCTAATTCACTTAAGCCCAAGGCCCAAGTCCCTACTTATTTCTCCTTTCATTCTTATCCTTCCCTACTACAACTTAAGCCCATTTCAATCAATTCCTCTTCTCTTTTTATTTCCTTTAGGCCCAAAGCCCAACTAACTCATTTAATTTTATTTACTCATGCTACCTACCTTAATTAATGCTATCATATTTAATTAATGTCACAAACTAATTTAATGCTAACTTAATTTACTTAATTTAATCTAATCATGCTTAAATTAAAAAAAAAATCGGGGCTAACAAGTAGATGGGACACTATATAAAGTTACACCTCCTAGTGAAGATAATCCCCGATATCACATCAGAAAATGACGTATTTCAACAAATGTTTTAGGTGTTTGATGCCTAAACATGTAATTCATACTTGTATTGCCTATGTACCCGTTGGTCGTGTGCTTCAAGATGCAAGCTCAAGGCCTTATGATCTACAAGTTCCTCGAGGTAAATTTTTGTTACAACATCCAGTTTGGTTTCTCTTAGGGTTATGTTGCTTAATCATAACTTATTGTTCAATTATGAAGGTTGTTATTACTTGGTTAACTCTGGATATTGCAATGTAAATAAATTTCTTGCTCCATATCGAGGGCAACGCTATCACCTCAAAGAATTCAATAGCCATCGTCTAGAGATAGCATAGGAATACTTCAATATGAAACATTTCAAATCAAGGAATGTTGTTGAGAGAAGCTTTGGATTGTTTAAAGGAAGATGGAAGATCATTGCATCCCTTTCATTTTTCTCAAGTCAAACCCAAGTTTGCATTATAATGGCTTGTTTCCTTCTACACAACTTGATTCGCAAGTTCGTAAGCTTTGATCCACAAGAGTCAATCATTAAAGATGAAGAGGAGAGTGAGGAAGATGAGAGTGATGAAGAAGCTGAAATGGAATACATTACACAAATTAGTCCAACTGATGAGTGGTTGACATTCAAAAATAATATGACAACCAACATGTATAATATATGGACAACTAGATCTAATGACAATGATGTGGATTAGTAATTTAAGATATGTTTGTCTCATATGATTATTAGATTGTTGAAATGTTTTGATTTTGATTAATGTACTTGAATAGGGAACATCTTTGTTTGTTTAGTATTAGCAATATATAACTGAGTTATTCGATTAATTTTGAAATGCACCTAAGTGAACATCTCTGTTTAGTTTACTCTGTGTAAGTGAGATATTGGATTACGTCGTTGTATTCATATTTTTTTTAGCAAAGTTATTTTTGTTATATGTTATTTCCTTCATAACTCTTACATTGGCGTACTTTTATTAGGAATGGCTATGGCTACCCGTGGGAGGGGAAAGAAAAAGCAATATTGGAAGGATGATGAGGTTAAAGCTTTGGTCGACATTTTGAAGGAACTAGCTTACGATTCTTTATGGAAAGTAGATGGGGGGGGGGGATTTAAGAATAATTACATGGTCGAAGTTAGGGATGGCAATGGGTAGGGTTCAGTTCGGGTATTACTATACCCATATCCATATCCATTTTTTATGACTCAACCCATATCTATATCCATATCCATCGATTTTTACGATTTACTACCCATATCCAAATCCATTGGATTGTTTGGATTTTTGGATATCCATCGATTTTTACGATTTACTACCCATATCCAAATCCATTGGATTGTTCGGGTTTTTGGATATCCATTGGGTTGTATAGCACATAAAAATATAACTTTTAAATAGAAAATAGAAAGAGTAGATTTTTGTGAATGCTCCAAATCAAAATTACTTTAATAATAATAAGTTAAGTTTTTGATTTGTATGTCTTAAAAAACTATAAAATTGGAATAATAAAAATCATAATGTCTAGTGCTAAGATGACATATTTTTTTACAATCAAGAACTGGAACAAGGACTGAAATATCCAATGCTTCAAATTGTCTTTGCGTGAACTCCACAACATTCAAAACTCCATCTCCATATCATTTGCATTATTATCATCCTATAAGAAAATAGACTGAGGAGTAAAGTAGGGATTTTAAAGCTGTTTCTTCTCAAAAAATATTAATATTTTATTATATTTAACCATAGATATTCAAGAAAAAAACAAAAAAAGAGAGTTAATAAAAAATGGGTAGGATATGGGTATCGATCGGTTCGGGTTATCACTATACCCATATCCAAATCCATATCCCCATCCATTTTTCAGCATCCATTTAAAATCCATTTTTTAGCTTCCGTGTCCATTTTCAGGTCGGGTAGTGCGGATATTAATCGGGTTGAAAACCCACTGCCATCCCTAGTTAAAGTACACAAGATGTTATTGAGTAGGATTCCTAATTTTGATAAGGAAGTCGATCCCCACATTGACTTTAAGATTAAATGGTTAAGAAACATGTACAAACCAATTTTTGAAATGTGTATGCAAAGTGGTTGTCAATGGGATAATGTTGAGCATAAGATCAATTGTGAGAAATAATGTTTTGATAAATGGTGCTTGGTAAGGCCATCTAACTCAAAAGTTGATTAGGCTCTTATTTTAGTTTTTTATTTTCTTATAATCATAACGTTTTCTTGTTATGAAGTTTTTATCTTGTGTTTCCTGTAATTCTTTTTTATAGAATCACAAGAATGCAATTGGAATATGCATCTTTAAATCCCCATATTTGAGTAAACTGGACATGGTGTGGGGTAAAGATAGAGCCACAGGACTCAAAGCTGAGGATATAGTTGAAGCAAGTGCTAAGGTTAACTACCCCAAGAATATGACAGTGTATTCTTCATCGAACAATGAAGATGAGCTTGTCATGGTCCCTAATACACAAGGATCCCCAGCTATTCCTTTAAGCACACATGTAACAAAAAAGAGAAAAAACTTCTCATCAAGAAAGGAAAGTTTTTATTAAAAAAAAACCAACAACACTTCAAGAAACTATTGACTCAAGGTTAGACAACTTCACTATTAAGTTTGAGTCTATTTACAAACAAATAGCATCACAATATGTTGCTATTATAAATGCTTTGATTGTGGAGACTAAATTTGATTCCCTAACTAAAGAGAAGATGCAAGAGCGTATGAATGAACTTCTTAATATTGGTATATCTCAAATGGAGGTTAGTAAGGCTACTGTGTTTTTTTTATATAATTATCTTGTTAGAGTTTAGGTTTTGTTCACTTTACCAAGTCATTTGAAAAGGTAATTTATGCTTGGGTTCCTCTATCCATCTTCTAGTCTATGAATCATCCGAGGGAGCATATTAATACTTTTGTAAGTACTATGAACTTATGATGTAATTGATGCCTAACCAAGTTATTTTGTATTAGTTGGGAAATTTGTAGTTGTGATGCAAACAAAGCTTGTAGTGTTAACTTAGTTATTTTGCATCAATTGAAGGATTTTGGTTAAGGTATTGTGCATAGCTGTGATATTTTACATCATTTGCATCATCAGGGGGAATGTAAATTGTATTAAACTATGTTACTTGAATTTATTATAGCAATGGAATGATGGATATCATAGTTATGTTGATGAAGTGTACAATATTTTGGATGATTAAACTGTATTTTGAGGCCATGATATGACTGATGATATGTTGATGCAAGAAAATGCTGGAGCATTTTTTTCTTCAATAGCTATTAGAAAGGAAATACTGCAATATATTTGATTTTAAACATTCTGTCATTATAAATGGGGTGCATAAATTAAATATAATTAATTAGAATATATTTAAAATTGGATGTAAAACAAAAATTTAACAAATTTTTATTTCTAAACATTTTTAACAAACCAACTACCATCAATGGTAATGGTAATGGTAATCATTCCTTCGTCTTAACCAATCATCATGATTATAATGATTATATCCATTCTCATTTCTCACTATATTCATTTCCAATCTTATTACTATTGCCTCATATGAACCAAGTGCCCTTAAGTTATTTGGCCCACTACATAGGTACTCCCTTTGCCATGGATGAGAACACTGCCAACATCAAGAGAGTGGGTTATGCTAGGGTATGTGTTAAAGTAAAATACAAGAAAAGTATGCCCGAAAACATTACAATAATAAGGTATAGAAATGGTGAAATTTTAATTGAAGATAAAATGTAATTTTCTTACCCATGGAAGCCTCACATGGAGGATAAAAATAAGGTCTAGATCCTTAAGAAAAACAAAAGTGAGGAAGAATGCAAATGAATAGTCAGCTCACAAAATTCAAAAACTCCTCTGATAGCTAATGGAGTTTCAAACTATGGAGCTCAAAACCAGTAATTCAAACAACTTGGAAAAACTAGTAAAGCCACTAATACACAACAAGGAGACATACCAGATGAAAAAATTAATGATCAGAGTCTAAATGTAACTACTAAGATAACAGTGAAGGTTGGTACAAATCCAGATGTGAATGATCAGCTAGAAGTTTCATCTGACATATACTACAAAGTCCCCAAGATAATCAGCAACTAGCAGTTACTTCTCATACAAACATAACAATACTGCAGGATATATGTGGGAATGAAGAAACACAAAAGAATCAATATTTGACTGATATACCAAATCAAGGTGATGGAGAAGAAAACACTTCACCTACTAACAATGCAGGGATAAATAAGCCTGGCATTGAAACTGAATGTACTAAGAAAAAAATTGATCAATGGCAAGTAATGGGGTCAAGCAACAGGAGATCCAAGAGGAAAACCAAACCAAAACTCCCCTTGCGAAATGCACAATATGGAATGTGAGAGGAATTAATTTTCCTGAAAAACAATTTGCTCTAAAAGACTACCTAAGAGCCAATCATTTGGTATTTCTTGGTTTGGTGGAAAATAAAATATAAAAAAAGAAGTTTTTTAGGGAGGTTTGAAGTTCATACCATCAAAATGGAAAGTTTTAAGCAATCATTCAAAGCATCCAAATTGCAGAATCATGGGTGCATTAGATCCAACTCATTCTAACACTATCCAACTAGTTTGGCACTAAACAACTTATCCATTGTGAACTCATTATGAAAGCAGACAAGATGTCACTAGCAATTATAGTCACATATGCACACAAATGGGAGTTTCAGAGGGCTAGTTTATAAAGGGACATACATACTATTGGATCGAGCATTACAATTCCCTACATGCTTATGGGAGACTTCAATTGTCTTTTTTCTCCAGCTGAATATATAGGGAGAAGAAGCATAACTTATACATACAAAATTGAGTTAACTGAACTTACCTCTTGGCTAGGATTGCTGGACCTCAATTTTTAGGGTCTTATCTACATATAGAGCAACCATCAATAGGAAGATGCTTTGTTGCAGAGAAAACTAGATAGATGTTTGGTGAATGATTGGTGGCTCACCAAAATGACAAAGAGTTATGTAGTGTTCGGGAACCACTTTTTTCAAACCACACTCCAATCAATGTTCACATCACCAGAAGCTCAATGATAAGGAGACCTCTACTTAGGTTCTTCCATTCTTTGCCAAAACATCCACAACTAGATTCAATTATTGTAGATGCTTTTGTTAAAAGATTTCACAGATCCAAATTTTATCGTTGTTTGCAAATTTTGAAGGTCATCATATTTTAATGTATTAAACTATCGAGGGGAGTAAATGATCCTATGAGGACAAATAAAGCATAAGCCATCAAGGAGACTCACTCAAAAATAGTTGGAAAATAACCCTACATAAGTCACTCATCGAGAAAGAGAAATCATTTCTTAAGAAGTACCTTCAAGCACTTGATACTTACATTTCACAGCTGAAGTAAAAGTCTAGAATTCAGTGGATCCAGTAAGGAGACAAAAATTCTAGGTATTTCTTCAGTGTGATTCAAGGTAGAAGAAACAGAAACAAGATTGTGTCTCTAGAAGACAATAATGGCACAGTGATATATGATCAAGAAAAGATGAAAAAGCCAACCATAAGCTACCGTAAAGCTATAAATGGTGAAACTACCCATACCATTTGCTTCTTAAAAGACCTACTCAATAGTATGTTTGGTTCTGTTAATTAGTCTCAACAGTCAAAACTACCCAAGCAAAGCCCTCATGAAGAGATAAGAAGGGTTTTATTCTCCTTTCATCCTAATAAGTCACCAAGATTGGATGGCTTTAATGCAAAATTCTTTCGAGAAAAATGGAATGTCTTACAAACACCTATGATCAATGCAGTGCAAGAATTCTTGAAGATTAGTAAGTTGCTCACAAAGATGAACAAGACTTACCTATTCTTGGTTCCCAAAAGTTCTAATCTTAAAGGCTTAAGTGACTTCAAACCTGATCATTGCAAAAATCCTAGCTTACAGTTTGAAGACTATTTACTTAGATTAATCAACCCAAGTCAAAGTGCTTACATTCCTGGATGAATTATAAATGACAACATCTTATTATCCCAAGAATTGTTTAAAGATTACAAGTCTAAGAAGTAAATTAAGAGTTATGCCCACAAGATAAACTTTAAGAAGGAATATGGGATTATTGAATGGAGCTTCATAATTAACTATTTGCATGCTTTTGGATACCCTTCTGAGTTTATCAGATGGATTCAGGCTTGTATCGTATCTGTGTCTTTTTTAGTGATGATAAATGGAGAACCTACCCAATTCTATAAAGTTACTAGAGGAATTCATTAAGGTGATCCCCTTTCTCCCTATTAATTTGCCATTGCCATGAAAGTTCTTAAAAGAATCACACAGCTTTGTATAGAGGACAACATGAACTTCATATTTCATTATCAATGTAGTGATCTTAGCATCACTCAACTTTCTTTAGCTGATGACTTGTTGATGCTTTGTGCCAATGATCCTGCATAAGTTAGAACACTTTTAATAGCATTGTAGAAATTTCAAAGAAGTGTCAAGTCTTAACTTCAATCCAAGCAAGAGCGCTGCTTGTTTAACTACACAAAGTTATGATGATTCAGTAGGAGTGAAAGAAAATATGGGACTCACTATTCTTCAATTACCACTTACATATTTGGGGGTTCCAATCTCCACCAATAGGCTCAAGGAAGTCGAATACAAGCCCCTCATTGATAAAGTAAACAAGTAAATCTCTTAATGGAGTAACAAATTCCAGTCATATAAAGGTAAAGTGCAATTAGCTATCTCTATTTTTAACAATTTGCATGTTTATTGGTTATCATACTTAGCTATTCCTAAAAGAAATTTGATAGAAGTATTAGGGACTTCATTTGGTATGGACAGAATTCTAGTAGGGGAAGAAGTGCTAAAGTGAAATGGAGTGTCATATGTCTTCTTACGCATAATGAGGGGTTGGGAATCGACTCAGCTAGTAAAATGATCAAGATTCTATTAGAAACGCCTATGATCAATGCAGTGTAGGAATCCTTTAAGATTGATAAGTTGCTCACAAAGATGAACAAGACTTACGTAGTTTTAGTTCCTAAAATTCCTAATCCTAAGGGCTTAAATGATTTCAAACCTATTGCTTATTGCAATGTGTTGTACAAGAACATTGCAAAAAATCCTAGCTTACAAGTTGAAGACTACTTTACCTAGCTTAATCTCAAGGTGCTTACATTTATGGAAGGAGTATAAGTGACAACATCTTATTAGCCCAAGATTTGTTTAAAGATTACAAGTCTAAGAAGGAGATTAAGAGTTATGCCCTTAAGATAAACTTTAAGAAGGCATATGACACTATTGAATGGAGCTTCATAATTAAATCTCTGTATGCTTTTGGATACCCTTCTGAGTTTATCAGATGGAGCAACATTTCCAGTTATATAGAGGAAGAATGCAATTAGCTATCTCCATTCTTAACAATTTGCATGTTTATTGGTTATCACACTTAGCTATTCCTAAATTAAAATTAATAAAAGTATTAATGACTTCATTTGGTATGGATATAATTCTAGTATGGGAAGAAGTGCTAAAGTGAAATGAAGTGTCATAAGTCTTCCTAAGCAGAGTGAGGTGTTGGGAATCAACTCAGCTAGTAAAATGAACAAGATTTTATTACAAACACCTGTGATCAATGCAGTGTAGGAATTTTTTAAGAGTGATAAGTTGCTTACAAAGATGAACAAGACTTACCTAGTCGTGGTTCCTAATATGTTAGCTAGGATTTTTTCAATCATATTGTAATAAGCAATAGGTTTAAAATGTACTGTCATATGTTTTCCTAAGTGGAGTAGATTGTGGTAAGTACTACATCGAACAAAAGAGCATTTGGACAATTACTTAGAAGTTTTCTCAATCCTATACCTTTCAACAGATTCTACACACAAGATCCTTTATGTGCCCTCATATAAAACATTGCATTTGTAATGGAGTAAGCACTGTATCTTGGTTTGATCACTATTATGACCTAGGTCCTCTCTGTAACACTCAACTCTTTTCAGTTTTAGGAGGTTCTGTCCCTGAAGATACTAAAGTGTAGGTACTAATTCGAAACAATAACTTGCATTGGCCTTTGCACTTGAACAGAAGAAATGGATTGATTGTTGAACATTGGCCAGCTTACCTTCCAAACCATGCCAAAGAGGATGAAATCAAATAGGAACTTCATAAGTCTCATGCATTTACTACTCAGTCCTACAAGCAATTTTTACTTGATCCTATAGTCAAATTCGCTTTCCATACTCTAATATGTGGATCGGGTATATCACTAGCTAATTCTTTTATCTAATAATTAGTTTCACTACGAAGAATGGGAATCAGAGATAGAATCAAGTGTCAAATTCTTGATCTAAGTTTCCCTTTATGCTCTAGAGAGAATGAAACATTACATCACATATTCTTCAACTGCTTTTATACTAAGCAGATATGTTATGCATTTCTCAACCTCTTTAGACTACAAAACTGAATCTTAGCTGAATGAATTGCTTAATTTGGGCCAATGATTTAAGATGGCCTAGTAGGAAGGATCATAAAGTCCTCAAAATTGGCTTTGCTATATTGGTGCATTATGTATGGAGGATGAGAAACATTAAAATCTTTGGAAAGGTAAAAGAGTTTAAGGAATATGGATGGATGCAATTCTACCTCAAGCTAAGAATGGCAACCATGGTTACTACTAATCAACAACTCATTTCCAATCATATTAAGATGCAACTAAATTTATAGAAAGTGTTATTATTTACCTAACATTATAGTTAGTAGAATTTTGTATTAGCTCCACCCTTTGGAGGTGTAACATGAATCATTCTATAATTTCCACCTTTTTGAATGATTTTATTACTTAATTTTAAAAAACAAACTATTTATTTTATTAATATTACTTTTCACATATTTCATATATAATAATAACAACAATTAATATGAATAATTATTTAATCATTATTCAAATATAAAAATAATGAAAATTCAAAGTACTTAAAATATTACAATTTTATTATATAATAAATAATAATTACATCAAAATATCAATTAAAAAGAATAATGAATATTTATGAGTCTCTAGCTATTACAATTTATAACAATAGTTCGTGCCAAAGAACTAACTAGAATTGAAACTTGAAACAAAAATATTTACAATTATATTGCATATATAGAATTTAACATATACATCAAATATAAGTGAAATTAAAAGAAGAGGAGAAACAAAAACTTAGATCTTCATTCAATCGAATACTTGCTCAAATCCCATTGACCCTAATTCTCATTTAGTACAAAATCCTCATCATTGAGAAGAGTCTCATCACCATCTGTTGGACCCCGTTACCGAAGCCCAACATTTCATGACAAAAATCTTGTGCTTGTTTTCCTGAAGGAGTCATTTATTGTCATTTCATGTTGGTGGTGACCCCACCCTAGTCAAACATCAAAATCATAAGTTGAATTCTCATGAAATTGTAACCTTAAGTCTCTAGTTCATTTTAAAACAAGAATCACTTCAATTGGTGTTGTATATCTCAAGATATGCACAAAATACCAAACAGTGCACATACTCCAATCCT
>JANZLC010000200.1:10611257-10622166 GCA_026413385.1 Erythroxylum gracilipes
AATAATTGAGATAGAATTAGCAAAAATTGTCTTCTTGGAAGTTGTAGACGATCCTTTTATCTTTCCGACGCTATAAATTTTGTAATTTTTGGATATCGGAATTAAGAGATATGAGTGTTACAAGTTAGGGTGCTGTATATAGATTGTGTATGTGATAGCTTTGATGAATGATTGGAATATGTGGGTTTAATGAATCAATTGAGATGAGATTTGAGAAATTGATGAAATAAGCTTGATATTGAGTTAATATGAAGTGTTTTGGCTTTGAAATAAGTGAATTTGCATTAGAATTAGTGAGTTTTGCAAGATTATAAGTGTTTATAATGTTAGGATGGTTGTAGGAAGCATGAAAAAGGGTTTGGAGGGGTTTGGGAAACACCGACATGGAAGTCCGTTTAACGGACCTTCTCGGGTCAAAAAGGACCCCTTTCCCATTGTATGTCCGTTAAACGGACATGGACCTTCTCGGATGAAATGGTGCAGTTTACCCGATACATGTCCGTTAAACGGACATGAATGTCTGTGTAAACGGACATTCACGGAAAAGATGGTGAATTTTGAAACTGTTAAAGGCCGAATCAGACTTTCTGGTCTTCACGACAGTTGTAGGTCTTGAAGTATACTTTCTAATGGTCCAAAAATAAAAGAAATCAGACATTTGTGGAAAACGTTATGGCATTCGTACCAAGACCTGTTCAAATCGATTTAGGGTTTAAACATGGTTTGTTCTTTTGGGCATAACACCTTCATCCGACCTCCAATTAAAGTGATTATTGAACCAATGGATTTCTAAGACATGTAGCTACCTCTCTATGAAAATTTGAAACATTTGGAGTTGATTTGAGAGATGTTTCATTAAAACAAGTGAGAGGTCGGTTAGGAGAGCATGATTAGGGTTGGAACACCCTTTAGCTTTTTAAGCATATCTTGAGCTGTAGAGCTCTGATTGAGGTGATTCTTGAATAAAAATAAACAAGAGACATAGAGATATGTTATATATGAAGAAGTCAAATTGAAATTCCGATTTAAAGATTTCCAAATTCTGTTCGCAAGCAGGAAAAATTGAGTTCAAGCATGGTGTCTGTTTTGTGTGGCACACCATGGAACAATTTGTAAGCGAAATTTTTGGATATTATGCACGCACGAGAAAAGAATAATAGCTAATGAGGGTTTAATGAAAGAAACCTTCAAGGTATTATGCACGCACGATCGCGTTTCATGATTTTCGCAAGAGGTTGGGCTTCGGACTCAAGCGAGGTCCAACAGATGTATGCGTTTGCAAGGGGGTTGGGTTCCGAAAACGGGATCCAACAGAGAGAATGCTCTAGTAATTAAATTACTTGCCCAAACGATGTTAGAAAAAAATGATCACCGCATTAATGCAAATCTCTAGGATGTTGAAGTCGAAGATGTTTGTTTATATCCTATAGCCAACCAGTTGGCTGTAGTTTGGTAATAATTATTTAAAGATATTCTTTATCTTATGTATATTAATGTGTATATGATACAGTTTACAAGATAAATATACATTACAAATAAAATTAAAATGAAATTATAATTATAAGATTCATATTATATTTTTGTATTATACTTAAATTGTTCTTTGTCATTATTCTATTAATATTATATAGAACATAAAATACTAGTATATGTCATGTTTTTTTTCCTTATGAAGGAACTACTCGATCTTATATATTAAAATATGAAGATACTTTAATAAACTTGTAGATGCTTGTTAAACAAGTTCACTAAACTGACCCTACATAAGAATCTTTTTGGAACATTACTCATATGTTTATAAAAATTTTCATTGTGATGATTGTATAGGTGATCCTTTGACTTGAGATTTCTAAAGAGATAATAGGGATTGTTATGTTTTGATGACTTATTCTAGTCAAACATAGTTCAGTCAGTATGAACTATATAGAGGTAGTTAAGTGATCAATATAAAATTCATCACCATAAGTGATTAAAGAGAATGTTCCATTGTTTTTAATTGGCTAAGAGATAATGATATTTTACAAATAGTATACAAATGTCATTAATTGAATTAATTACGAATAAAATATAACTAGTATCATTAGACTCAAATAGAGTAGACATTAATAACACACTCTGTGTCTAATCAGAACATTATATGAAAAAATCATGCACAAAAGGTTAGTCAAAAGTAGTTTGATAATCTTAAATATTTGGATGGTCATGATACATTGCTAAATGCTAATTTTAATATATGGATATAAATTGTTTAATTAGAAAATTAAAAATATATTAAAGGAGTTTAATTTATCTAATTCTAAATATAATTTAGAGTTGTAATTATATCAATCGGCAACGTATTTGTGCCACACACAAAGAATGGGTTTAAGAGAAAAAAATGTTTTTAATCAAGTTGAACTTGATTATAAAGTTTGAGAAACTTTATGATCAAATATGAGATATTTAATAAATAAGGATTAATATGAGATATTAGATCTTATTTGAGTATAATTGATACCAAATTATAATTAATTATCATTATAATTAATTCAATTAAATTACTAAAATGTCCAAAACCTATTATAAATAGGCTTAAGTCCTAAAGGAGCTAGCACTCCTTACCTTTAAAGGTCTAACACTTTTGCGACTATGATGGTTGAGAAGAGCCAGTTTCAGAAACGGTTCAAAGGAAACAACAAGAAATAGGATCAAACTTCAGAATAAGGTACAAATTATGATTTATGCTTTATTAAGATTAATGTGTTATCCATTTTATATAATTTTGGTGATCTTGGCTTTCAAAAAATTAAACAAGAAAGTTTCATTATTATTGACATGTCTTTTTGTTTACTGTTTGTCTCTCTTCTACCTTATGAAATAAAAACCAATAAGTGATCATATGTAAAGAGAGATAAGTGCTACATTCATGTTATTATATAGTAGAGAATCCAAATTTATTGAGTTGTTTTGAATGAAACTAGATTTGATACTCTATTTTGCTTTAAAATGGTATTAATATGAACCTCGAGAAGAAAGCTTTTCCTTATTATGAAGAGTAGCCAAAACTATTAATTTAATGTAATGTATGAAATCTGAGTGTAGAACTTTATTATGAATAAATTGTAGAAAATCAACTTTAAGAAATTATTAATTACAAATCCAAACCTCTTAAGGAGGGCTCATATAAGTGATCATTTTAAAGCACAACTTTAAGCTAATTCATATATAAGAAACGACGAGTCTCCACACACCATATCCAACAAGTTCAATATTGGAGAGAAAATAAAGCTTAGGATTACGTTGAGAGACAAAAAGCATGCATAAATACAACCAAAAAATGAAAGTATAAAATGTTGGAATAAATTACAATCAATTTGTGAGATTAAATTTATGTTACAAAAATATTGTATATTATGGACTATCATTAAGGTTGAGCCTAATTAAAGTGATTTAATTAAATTTTGGACTTAAGCATCTAATAGGATATAGGCCAGTTTTATATGTGTAGAGACCAAGATAATAATTTCTTATTTGATGATGGGCCAAATTAGAAATTTTAAACCCATCAGGTTCAAGGTTTTACCTATACAAAATAAGGTTATCGTCCCCAAGTTATACGTCTAGGTATTAAGTTTCTTTTGGCATCCCATTTTTAGCAAAAATAAGAAATTAGAAGATCATAATATGAATTTCAACTCAACAATTCACAACAATGGATTTAGGTATGCTTTCGCTTTTATTTTTTATGAAATAACATGAGTTTTATGTTCTAGGTAATAATATATATTGATTAAGGTTTAAAACAACAAATGGTGTTAGAGCTTACTCATGTTGAAGCAGTAAGAATTTAAGATTCTATGTTAAAATGTTAGATTAAATTCAAATTAATTTGTGAGATTAAATTTATGTTACAAAAATATTGTATATTATGAACTATCATTAAGGCTGAGCCTAATTAAAGTGATTTAATTAAATTTTGGATTTAAATCATCTAATAGGGTATATGCCAATTTTAATATGTGTAGAGACCAAGATAACAATTGAAGTAAATCACTTGTTATTATAGGAATCACGTAAAGTATATAAAATACACAAGAAAGGGGAGTTTGAATTGTGTAATCTTTTTGAAAATATTAATCTTTTGAGATTTCTTGAATATCTTTGCAAATATCAGATGAATACAAAAACACTTTACTAAAGTTGATAAGTATTGGAATCACAAGTAATTTTATCTACTCGTCTAACAACAAGAAAATTAAAATGTAAGGGTTAGAGAATAGACGCCGCGATTTTATACTGGTTCACCCCAAACCTTAAGCTATGTCCAGTCCTCAAAGTTTGTCTAAGATTTCACTATACTCTTCAACTTTACAAGTATTCTTTCTATCTTTCTAGAGCCTCTTCAGGTCTCTTTCACAAAGTATTCTTTTTGCTATCTTAGCCTCTCCAGGCTCTAGCTTTTCTTTCTCTCTCTAAGAAAGATATATTTTTTAGCTTTACATTACAGTTGTATTTGCTCTCTTGTTTCGCACTTTGAATACATAATTTCTCTAAGTATTGTACAATCAGAATTTTCTCTCTTATAAAAATGTTATTTTAGTTTTCAACTAGAACTAGTATTTATAGCCTAAGTCTCCAACTGTCTTCTTGAGAAACTGCTTCTTGAATCTTCTAGAAACCGTTATTAGTTGAGTCCTGTAACTAACTCCAACTAACTAACTACCTAACGTTCTAGAATAGTTTCCTTTTCTATCTTCTGGCACTATACTTCTTCTGGTGTCTCTTCGTCTATTGTTACGCTTCTTATAGTATCACTTTGTCTGGTGTCGCTTCGTCTGTTGTCACGCTTCTTCTAGTATCGCTTCGTCTATTGTCACACTTCGTCTGGTGTCGCTTCGTCTGTTGTCACGCTTCTTCTAGCGATGACGTGTATCTTCTAGCGATGACGTGTATCTTCTGGTGATGACGTGTATCTTCTAGCGATGACGTGTATCTTCTCGCGATGACGTGTATCTTCTAGCGACAGCGTGTATCTTCTAGCAATGACGTGCATCTTCTTGGTTTGACTTCGTGTCACTTACATTTTTCTGCACACTTAACAAACTTATCAAAACAACACACACACTTCTAAGATTATTATTATTTGATTTTCATCAAAATTAATAGAAGTGAAATCTTCTTGACCTAACAACTCTCATCTATCAAACCCAGTTTTTCAGAAATCAGATCTGATAAAAGATCAATATGATCAAGGAAAATTGGATCTACAAAACTAATTGTTCTATTAAGAGTCCTAGTAAACAATAAAATTAAATTATTAAGAAATTATATCCAACTTATTAATGATAATAATATATCTTTCCCGAAACTTTAAATAATATCAAAAAAAGACCAAGTCGTTCAATATTTTATGCTCCAATCTATTCCTTTTCTTATAATGGATTAATTCAAATGTGCTCCAATTCCTTTTACACCTTGTTACACTCACACATTGACTTAGAATTCGAATTGCAAACTTTTACAATTATAGAACACCATTTCTGAATTGATCCCACCAAGCAACTGTAAGTTTTAAAACAATAAAAGTAGCATTATAAACAAAATAAAATGATGATTAATTTCAACAAGTAACAAAAGCGAAAAAAATAATACCTAGATTAAGTTTGTCTCTTTGATAAATAGCAATTGGCATCCTAAAATTGCTATAAACATCCTTATAAAACTCCATTTTTGAGTTTAGGATATATTGCATCATCTCATAGGAAACAATTGTTGTAATAACTAATGGCATTTCCCTAATAACTTCAACTTTCTTTCTAAAACTTAGTCTGAGATAGACAATAAGATTCAAAAATGCCCCAGTTCCAAACAATAGAGAGTAAAGTTACCTTTCCTATCTCTTATTGATGACTGTAAAAAATAAGTGTGTATAAAGAAGACCTATTTTTTAGATTGACCTTGATTGCTGCTTTTGCCCTCCCTCATGATATCATAAAAATAATCCATTATTTTCTTCTCATCATTATCAGCCAAACAAAGTACCCCACCCCCCAACCAAATTCAATGCAATATGTAACACAAGAAGTCCAATAAAAAGGATTATACTTGCTTTGTAATCTTCTTCCAACTGCTTTATAAGTGGAATCATTATCAATAATGAAATAAGCAATATTTTCTAGCCTAAATTTATTCACAACTTCTTCAAATATTTCAAATAGAGTATCAGCATTCCTAGCAAGGTTAAATACATCATTAGACTTAAAAAACATTGTCCTTTTTGCAAAAAAAGTAAAAAAATTAATAAAAAACTCATATCTTCTATTTGTCCAAACATCACAGATGATTGAACACCAAAAACTAGCTCAAGTTATTCTTCTTTCATCCAAATAACTTTTTATTTCATAAATAGAGCTACTTAGAAGTTTACCTCTGTAGTCATCATTGAAGGAGCTTTATATCTTAGATCGTAAGAGACAACAACATTTACTATGGGCTAATAATAAAAATACTAAGAAGCATTGGATGTTATACCTAGATCATACCACCATCTAGCCATTGTCATATCTACATTATATGCTGCTTCTCTAGATTGTAAGGCATTACGGATTGAAAGATAAGCTCTAGGAATTGCCAGTGGTGTAAAAAAATTACGCATGTCTTCTTCTTTTCCTAACATCAAGTGTAACATTCCTTTCTTGTTGTGTAGGAATACTACCACCTTCAACATTCCCAATACCATCCTGAGCACCAATGAAAGAACTTTCCAATTCCTTAATTCAATATTTGCCTTATATCTTCAGGTGAAGTCTTCATTTGTCATTTCATCATGGCTCACTTTTTTACAAGGATCTACATCACCTTTGACCCTAATTAAATGCTTCTTTAATATGGTTATTCCTTCACCTTTCAAATGCTTATTACAAAAGAAATGCTATGGTTCTTCATTCCAGGAACCAATCCAGCATGAGCCCAAGCTGAATCATTGAATAGTTCTGATGTGTTTGAATTATAAGGAGTACTTGAACTTCCTTCCATTTATCTGTAAAAATAAATGAAGACATATATCAAAATTAACTTAATAAATTCATACCAAAATAAAGTTGTGTAAAGAAACATGAAGAAATGGATCAATAATAGTTTCTCAATAACTCATGTTTCTTTTTAAACTTAAACATCAAATATATACATTGATTGCTACACTTTCACAACTATAACTCATTTTGTTTGATTACATAATTCAAACATAAGATCGCAATTATAAACTACTTTGTCTAATTATATAATTCAAAAATAGACTCACAACTATAAACTAATTTTTATAATTATATAATTCAATCACAAACTCACAAGTCACAACTATAACTCATTGTTATCTTATTATATAATTCAATTATAAATTCACATATATAATTCAATTTGTGTAATCATATAATTCAAACATAAACTATTAACTATAACTTATTATGTGATTTAAAAATAAGCTCTTAATTATAACTTATTTTGTATGATTATTGATTAGTTGATTAAATACTCCAATCATAGATATAAACTCGCAACATCCATGGTTGAATTTGTATAATTAATAATCATATAATTCAACCAGAAATTAATTAATCTATTTTGATGATTGTAAAATTTAATTTATAATATATAACCTAATTTTTAATAAAGACTAACATTTTATTCAAATTTCAATATATCTCAATCTTAAATTTTAGACAAGGATAACCTCAAATTTATAATCCAATTCCAAATTTCAAAAAACAAATGAATAGCATCAAACTCAAATTATAATCCAATTCAAAATTTTAGTTCATAGTCATCACAAAAAGTCATAAACGCAACCAATTCTAATTTCCATGTAAACACCATGATAATTTTTATGAATGACACAAATTCAAAATTTCATTTCGCTATTCCAAAATCACAATTTCACATTTTACATTTTACAAGCCATCCACAAGTCAACAAATCCACAAGCCTACAAAACAATCAATCACACACACACACACATACAGTTTCATAATCCACAATTCCATACACACTCTATAGCAAAAAGCAACCTTGGTTTAAGCTCACAACACTGCAATTTTAAAATACAACAGTGCAACACAAAACAAAAGGGTGATGACTGGCAGTGACTGGCGGTAGGCAGGAAGAGAAGTTGGCGCCTGACTAGTGAGCTACAAGTTGCGATTGACAATTGGAAGTAAAGGAGAGGAATTGGCAGGCAACAACATATGACAATTGGTGGAGGAAAGGAGCTAACTGGCAACACCAAAGGGAAAGCATTAGGCTGTTGATGGGGCATAAAAGGGTAGGGATACGACAATTGTCAGCTGAGCTTTTGACTGGTTCTCTTCTACTTGACTACTTCTTCCTTTCTGCATCATACATTTGAATTTATAGTTAGTTTTTTTTTTGTATTTGAGTCCATAAACATTTTGAATTTTAAGGTATCAATTGGTATCTGAATTGTAGCGCCCCCTTACCGTAGGGTATATACCAGAATGTCCGGAGGTCATTCCGGTACATATTCTACGATAATGGCGAGCTACGATCGATCACTACATTGCTTCACATGGCATCGTATCTTTAGTCACTTATAAAGCATTAATAGAAAATAACAATATTTTAAAACCAACTTTTCCCTCATTTCATTTCATAAAAGCCGATTGTCTACATTGTGTCTTTCAACATTTTCCATATGTACAGCATCAAAACTTAATACAATAGTACTACACGAATGAGGAAAATATGTGCAATCTAACTAATCTGTCCAAAAATTCTAGCTGACCAAACTTTGAGCTATGACTTCTCTTGCCAATCACAATCTACATGGCTGGTAGAGCCTCTCAAAAGCTAGAGTCGTCTCTCAGTCCTGAAAAGACAACGTTGTAATTTTGGTGAGTTTTGCGAACTCAATGAGGTAACCATCATCGATGATTCACTCAATTCATGCAACATATCATTTCACATAACATATAATCACATATTGCACTTTACATAAGTATCACATTTTCACTTAAGCATAAGCAAATTTCGCATTTCAATTTATCAAAAAAATGCATATGAAATGCTCATGAGATACTTTCCAATTATTACGTTGTTGTGACTGAGTGCCTGAACTGTCCCGTATCTATTTTAGATACCGGGCTCATTAATAACTGTCCCTTATCCAATGAGGATGCAGGGCTCATTATACATAGTGAGCCTTAGGCTCTTAGTCACTGTCTGAGCTCGAGGCTCATTTCCACACATTAGGCTTTAAGCTCTGATCGGTGGCTACTCTGGTCACAACTGTCATTATCTGATTGTGCATTCATAAATGGAATGCATGTACCACACTCAATCACATTATAAAGCACATAGGTCTTCACATTCACATTCAAGCAGTACTTCAATATACATTCCACATTTCACAATCATCAAACCTCTTGTCTGGAAATCAACAATCAAACACATTCATTTATCATTCAAATCATAATTTAAGCAAACAATAATTGAGAGAAACTGTCTAGGTTACTCACCAACTGCTCCCAAAGCTAATGGCTGGAAGTTCCAGCAACGTCTGGAGGTTGACGTTCCAGTTGCTCCTCTATATTAAACAACATACACATGTATTACAATTTGTACAATTATAAGTGTTCAATAATGCACATGTATGAAATGAAATATGTACAATGCATGTTCACGACAATCCCGGGTATCTTACTATCAATTTCATCACAAAATCATTCTCATAACAAAACTCATCTAAGTATAATTTATACTTAGGCTTATGCCTTATTAAAACCATTAAAATCTCTATTCCTTTCTCATTGACTCATTTCAGATTTTTCTAAGTTACACTTTCGGGTCTACTGTTCACATTCAATCAGAAGGTGAAAATGAAGTAATTTGGTCATACTCTCTTCTAGAAATATGTCTTATGTTTCTATTGAAACCAAAATTACTCAATTTGGTTCAGTAATTTGGAAGATATATCTCAAACATTTTCGGGTTGTCCATATTCAAAAATATTGTACTATGCACAACTTTCATTCAGAATTTGAACATTTTAGAGACTGAATCATAATTCGACTTTTTCATATGATTTGTAGCCATATTTCTCTAGTTTACTCTAAATAAAAAATAATCTCAATTGGAATCCTACAGATCCAAATATAATCAAAATACTAAAGTATGCTCAGTAAAAATAATCCTATTTACACTGTTCCAATAGATTCCCACACTTTCATTTGATCAATCTTTTTCAATTCAACACCAATTACTACAAATTTTCATGGAGAGATAGACAAATGTGTTAGGAATCTATTTCTTTAAGAATCAAGTCATTTACAGGTCTAGAGAAGAAGTTATGGTCAAAAGAAGCAACCATGTTTATGTCCTCACTCCTAATGAACCTATGTTGGCACAATTGCCATAACTTTCACAAAAGATGCTGGATTGCTGTCATTTTTCAACGGGTTGAAAGAGAACTTCAAGATCTACAACTTTCATGAAAAACTTGAAACGACATTTTGCCTTTAAAAGGATCAAAATCACGATTTACTGTAGCTATCCTGAGAATGTACGTTTAACGGACATTGTCGAGCTTGGGGTGCTTTCTAGACCCGAGAAGGTCCGTTTAACGGACATGGACTGGTCTGAGGCCCTTTTTAGACCCAAAAAGGTCCATTTAATGGACATATGTTAGACAAAACTCCCTCCAAAGCCTCTCCAATGGTTCCTACATTCATTCTAACATCATATACACCCATAATCTTCTCAAATTCACCTCTTCTGGTACAAAACCACTTTATATCAATTTAAACACCAACTTTGTCTCATTAAATCTTCTAATCTCTACGCAAATGATTCACCACATTCAACTACATCTCATCATTCAAAATTTCTATCCTTTTTCTATAACATATCTTATTCCTAA
>JANZLC010000200.1:10638485-10656654 GCA_026413385.1 Erythroxylum gracilipes
AAAATTATTACTTATTATTAATTAATATTAATAATAATAGTAATTATTAATAATATTATTAATATTATTAATAATTACTATTATTATTAATATTAATTAAGATTAGTATTGATGTTAGTTTATCATTAGGGAGGGGTATGTATGAGAGGGTATATTGGTCATTTCCTGTTTTTGTTCGTCGAACAATAATTTATGTACCTCAGTTTTGAATGGAACAAAAATTTCTGTCCTCATCCTCTGAGGAAGGAACAAAAATTGATGAGGACGGTAAGCAAATACCATAAAGACAGAACTTTTATGTTCTCGTCATCCGTCCTCACGTCTAAGGACGGTAAGCAAACACAACATAAGTCCCTCAAAAACTTTGTTAAGTAATTATTTAATATGGATTTTGTATCCCCTATTATTAAGTTATACAAACAAGCACATTCACGTGACGACAAAATATTTAAGTTGGAGCGAGCCTATCTTTTCTATTTTTCATTTGAAGTTAAAAAATATTCATTATTTTAGAAAAAGAACAATTTTAGTTTTTCTTCTACCAAAGTACTCGCAGTTTTATATTGAAAAACAAAAAAATCAAGTGCACGTAAGATTTACAGGCTCCTCCATGTAATAGGAGCCGACCGACCCGAAGCGATCAATCAGCAACTTATTAATTAATATATAATTTTTTGTACGTAAAATATGCAGATTACGTAAGAATTTTAACAATTTTGAGTTTCAAATTTACCCTTTTTAAAATTTTTGGAATGGAGTCTTAAAGACTTGAGTTAAGATTATTTCAGCAAAAATTGAGATATCTAATCTATATAAAAAATCAAAAAATTAGGAGAAAAAAAGGTTGCATGATTGAGTTTGACAAACGTGAAATAGAATGTATATCCTACGAGACATCAACAGTTCATGGTCACAGTTTAAAATGGCGTCGCGTATCCAACAATAAGACAATTATAATCCTCTTCATGTCTCACTCCACCATCTGTCTACGTTACTGTTGTGTCAGTAGCCGTACAGTGAGCTTCGTCGGCGAGGAGATACGAGGGACACGCGTCAACGTAGAGGGGATTGGACTAAAACTGGTCCCAACAACAAAGCACGCGCCAAAGATAAGCGTAAAACGTGGACGCGTTGAGCCATCGGAGAGGAAGGGGACCACTTCATTTTTGACTTGTCCGATAGCCGCCGGGTTAATCAATGCCATCTGTGTGGTTCCCCCCTCCAAAAGGCAGTGGGAAAAAGTCTTTTTAGTTTTGTGGGACCCACACAGCCCAACTAGGGTAGGCTCCGCTAGAGGCAAGGAAAGAAAATAGGGGATGTGATGCTCTGGTCATCTAAAAAAATAAAAAATAAATAGCTTAGAATCTAATAGGTGAATACACGAAAGCGCGCCAGGGCAAGAAATTGAGAATTTAGATTTTTTGTTTAATATTATGGTGTTTTATTATATTCAATAAATCTCAATTATTTATTTATGTGAATCTCGTATTAGTCTCGCGTAAATTTTATAAAATAAATAACTAAAATTTTATAAGATAAAATAAGACAGACTAATATTAAATAAAAAATCTTATCTCAAAATAGAGGCTTCATGTTCCCCCGTCTAGCGTCTACTTGATCCTTTCTCTCTGTACTATATACTTTATAGGGACGTAGGCCATCTCCAAGTACCAAAATATCAAATTTGATGTTTTGGTGCAAAAAGTTAACCCTAATCAAGACACTAAAATACCAAATTTTTTGGTGCAATAAATAGTAACATATCAAATTTAGTATGTTACTATTCATTGCACCAAAATTATGTGTACGTTTGGTGTCTTGGTTGGAGTGGAATTTTTGCACCTGCCTTGGTTGGAGATGCCCTTAGTGATGATCTAATATTACATTACAAAAAAAGTCACCTAAAGTCAAAAGCTTTTAAATTACTATTAAAACTACTTCGGAGCCTATGCTTTCACGAGATGAGAATAATTACGATAAATCAATAAATATTTTATATTGCAAGGGAAGTATATGAATACTCTTATAGTAATACAGATATTTTAATGGAAGTACAACAGTAAATTTGGAAATACTATATTTTATAATAAATCATAAATTAATAAGTCATGAAAATTTTAGAATATGCTCATACAAATACAGTATAAAATTGAATGGAACTCTTTCAAATTATAAATAATTTTGGTATTGTCGTTTTCTACAAAAAGTAAATATAAGTAATTGTTGATGTAGGTATGTTAACTAATTTAAAAGACTGAACAAGAATACCCATTTCATTAGCAATTTGACCAAACTTCGCCGGGTATTTAATGAGCCCCAACCTTAAGAGGTAACTACCCTTGATAGTCCTTAAGCAAAGCTCAACATAACCTTCTTTTGTTTTCTACCTTAAGCCGTATACTAAAGGATATAAGAAGAAAGGTAGAGTTGCTTTAAGTTGAAAATATAATCATGTTCTACATTTTTGCATATTTGTCATGACTTTGTATTTCTTAGATAAATTTTTATATGATGATGATGATCATCATCACTTTCGACTATAACCAGATGTTGACACGCAGACGGCTAGAATGGAAAAACATTAATTAGGAACGTGCCGTAAGAAGAGGTATATGAGTGAGTCTCTGTGCACAACTTTCAACACGAATAGGCCTAATTGATAGCCCTTGTTGGGTTGGGTGGATTTTACTTGGGATAACTAAACTAAACGCAGGGAAAGATCCTTTCAAGAAATGACAGAAGTTTCTGATAAAATGTCACAGAATGTGTATTTTCGTGACGTTTTATGCACATTTTTTGAATGCGCTGTTTCATAACGTTTTATGGACATTTCCAAAAAACATCACAGAAAGCGCATTTTCATGACGTTTTATGCACGTTTCCAAAAAACATCACAGAATGTCCATTTTCATGACGTTTTATGCACATCCGTAAAATGTTGCAAAAATGTGCATTCTGTGACCTTTTTTTGGAAACGTGCATAAAACATGCATGGAACTTCACGAAAATCACGTTCTATGACATTTTTTGGAAATGTGCATAAAATGTCACAAAAATGCACATTCTGCGACATTTTTTTTAAACGTGCATCAAACGTCAAAAAAAGTCACATTCTGCAATTTTTTTGAAACGTGTATAAAACGTCACAAAAATGCGCAATAAGAAAACATGTATAAAACGTCACGAAAATGCACATTCTGGGACGTTTTTTCATGCAAACTCTGTGATATTTTTTGGAAACGTGCATAAAACCTCACAAAATTGCACATTCAAAAAACTTGCATAAAACGTCACAAAAATGCAAATTCTGTGATGTTTTTTGGAAACGTGCATAAAACATCACGAAACTACACATTCAAAAAACTTGCATAAAATGTCACAAAATTGCACATTCTATGATGTTTTTTTGGATTTGCTATCTTTTTTTGAAAACGTGCATAAAACGTCACGAAAATGCACATTCTGTGACATAAAATGTCACAAAAATGCACATTCTGTGACGTTTTTTGGAAACGTGCAAAAAACATCGCAGAATGTGACTTTTCGTGGCATTTTATGTACTTTTTTGAATCTAGCGTTTTATGCACGTTTCCAAAAAAACGTACGTTTCATGCATTTTTTTAATGTGCATTTTCATGACGTTTCTAAAAAACGTCACAGAATGTGCATTTTTGTGACGTTTTATACACGTATTTTGAATGTGCATTTTTGTGATGTTTTATGCACGTATCCAAAAATGTCATAGAATGTGATTTTCGTGACGTTTCATGCATGTTTTTTTGCACATTCAAAAAACATACATAAAATGTCACGAAAATGCACATAAATGCGCATTCAAAAAACGTGCATAAAACGTCACAAAATTGCACATTCTGCGGCGTTTTTTAGAACGTGCATAAAACGTCCTGCAAATGCACGTCATAAAAATGCACATTCAAAAAATGCGCGTAAAACGTCCTAAAAATGCACATTCTGTGAAATTTTTTGGAAACGTGCATAAAACGTCGTTTCATGCACGTTTTTTGAAAGCGCATTTTCATGATGTTTTATGCACGTTTCCAAAAAACGTCACAGAATGTGCATTTTCGTGACATTTTATGCACGTTTTTTGAATGTACATTTTCGTAATGTTAAAAAATGCACATTCTGCGATGTTTTTTGGAAACGTGCATAAAATGTCATGAAAATGCACATTCAAAAAAGGTGCATGAAACGTCATGAAAATCACAATCTGTGACGTTTTATTCAATAAAACGTCGCGGTTTCTATTTTGTGACGTTTTATCAATAAAATGTCACGAAATAGAAGACAAATTCATGACGTTTTAATAAAACGTCACAAAAAATTGAATCTTTTTGTGACGTTTTTGAAAATGTCACAAAAATCCTGAACAATTCGTGATGTTTTTTCAAAAAACGTCGATCTAGATTCGATAGATTCTGTTAATAAGATAATTATTGCATTGTTTGAAGAAGTTACTGATATTATAACAGATAATGATAATTGAACAAAAGAAGAATTGTTTAGGATCACTTTAATTTTCAATATCTTGAAAAGTTTATATCTTATAAAAGTTTTATTTTATCTCGAGGTTAGATAAATGATATGTTTTATTTGTGATGTTGTGCTAACTAAATTAAATCATATGATATGTGGATCAAATTCTGTGATATGTGTTGGCCTGTGGCAAACGGATTGGTGTCCTATTTGTGAAGATATTCATCATCAAATAGAAGATATGAGAAGACGAATAGATTGGAATAATACGTGTGTATAAGAATTTAAAAAGATATATTCTCATATTAGGCTTGCTAATGGTATTACCTTAAATATTTTTCTAGATTTTAATCAAACTATTAGAATTTATGTAAGGCCCCAACATATACCCTAGAAATATCATAGCATGTCTGGGGTGTAATAAGAAGTGAACATAACAAATTAAGTGCATCTAAGTATAGTAAGGGACATAATGGTACTCAATGTAAAAGATATGGGTAAAAGGGTAAGTTGTACATTTCGGCATGGATATATGTACTTAGACATTAAATATGGATGGGATTGAAACTAATTGATGAGATTATGTGCCAATGTGAGAATTAAAGAAAGAAGAAGGACCATTGGGTAATTTTTCCTAAAGTTAACAAATGGATCAATAGGATTAAGGCATATGTGACCAATAATAATAAAGCATGTGCGTCTAATAGTAAGTAAGCATGTGTGTGAGTCTTGGAAGTGTATGAATGGGCATAAGGAGAAGAGAGAGGGATGACCAGGGTCGTGAATTCCAAATTTTTCCTCTCCTATTTCCTCTCCACTTCATCTTCTTCATCACACCATTTTTCATATAAGGAATCAAGTTAATCTTTGGTAGAAACCAAGGTAAAATATAGTGGTTTTCTCTTCATTTAGTTTTTTTATTATGTGTATGTAATTGTCAATGATGAGTTTTGAATGGGCGTGTTATGTGTAGAGGAGGAGAAAACCAAACGCAAAGGCAAAGAGAAGCAAGTAGAGTGAAGTAAAAAGGTTTTGATCACTTCTTCAGGAGGTATGGGAGTTTTGATATATTTGCTTGAATTATGAACGTGATGTGAGGGGAATTAGTAAAGGAAGTATCTTATTTGATTAAAAGATGTTTTCGGTTAAAATTGGATGTGTTTTTGTGTTACTCTTGCATGATAAGGTCGAAGTTAGTTGATTTGGAATAGGTACCTCACTGAATGGATAGCTTCCACTGAATAAACTTCTGTAATTTGGCCATATCTTGGTCTGTAGATCTTCAAATTAGATAATCCCAATTGGAGATTAACGTAGATATATATTTCAAAAACTTCCATAAATGGACCAAAATCTGATTTTTCCTTTAAGAGTTTTGAATTCTGACTTGAAGTTAAGTTCTGGCTTATGTTCCTTTTTTTGAACATCTTGTAGTGTTTTGAGTATAACTCTTAGAATACTTAACCAAATTGTGTAAAATTTATTCCATTAGAAAATTAAGACATATAGGAACAAATATATAGAAGACCTTAAAACCTAATTAGAAACTTTGCTATATGAATGTAACAAAACAAATAGAGGTATGAATGGTGAGTTTCTGTCACGATGGTGACATGGGTGTCACAATCATGATCCTGTCTTTTTTCACAACTAGGGCATTATTTTCATTTCTGATGCTTACCACATCTCATTCGAATCTTTTTGGATGTCACTAAAGCTTATCAAACCCATTATAAGCAAAATATGAGACTCATCATACATATAATGTGTATATACTTTAATGCTTTCATTGATATATTATTGAAAAGGAATATGATCATAAAGCATATTAAATATGAATAGGCATGATAAACATTTTCAAATTATAACTGTAAGCATAAGGGAATGAATTTGTGTCTTATGAACTGTTGCTCTTTAATGTGACTTTGAAATGTAATTATGATGTTTTGATGATTATTTTTAACCTTCCAAATCTTAGTTGTGGGTAAATAGGCATGCTTAGAAGGATATGTAGCTGCTTCTATTCTGAGTCATTACGGTGTCTTCTGTTTTAGATACTTAAGTCTCTTTTGTTTCTAAGGCTATTGCCTTTTCTGTAGATACCAATCATAGGTTTCTTTTGTTTTGTTCCCGTTATCTATGTCTTAAGAAATTAGTAGGCAATTGTATATATGTTCAGATATTTGTTTTGTTCTTATGCAAAATGATATTTGGGAGAATCTCTTAATATCATGTTCAAATATTATTATGTGATACTTCATGACTTTTATTTTATAATGTATTTTCCACCACTCAATTGTCATAAATCATTCACACGTGATTTTTAGGCGACTGTTATGAGTAGTTGCTATCTTGCATCATTATTTCCTATTAAGTTATATGCTTAACACGGTCGTTTTTCCTTCGTGTAGGTCATGATAAATAGGGTTAAGTTTGGGACAACATCAATGGCCAAAGAAGGACGTGTAAGCTTTGGAAGATCTTATATCTAAACAGTGTGTTGTATTCATAAATATTAAAAAGAAATTTTGTAGTATATATGAATGACCTATACTAACCATAACTTATGATGAGATTTTTTTATGTATGGATGTTATATGTGTAATTTGTGATTTGTGTAAACCACAACAAAATATGAGGTGTGATATATGTTTGCCTTATCTCTGGAAGTTGTTAAATTTCTAGGTTTATTTTGGGTGCGTCCGTATATCCTCCTAAGGGGTATTACGGTGTCACAATTTATGATAATGAAAATTGGCATCTCTCTAAAGAATATAAGATATTACATCTTTGATTTTTTTGAACATTATAAGTTACATCTAGAAAGAGGATATTAATATGAGTAACTATTCTTATTGTAATTATCTACTTTCTGAAGTAAATGAAGTTGATACTCTTGTACGAGAACCTCGGATTGAATTACAACATTTTATAAATAGATATGATTATTATTATTTTCTAATTGCCAGAAAAGGACAATATAATCTATTAGAATATGATAGAAGAAACTGATTAAAAAATGAATAAAATAAAAACTTACAAAAAGAAACTCATTTAAAATTAATCATTTAAATGGAGGACAATAAATATTTTAATATTAAACTTGAAGGATTAAAAATAGAAACTAATATGGTTGAAATACAAAAATAGATATAATATTATGGAAAATCTATTCTTTTAAGTATCACTAATCTTCAAGAGAAAATTACTAATTTACATAATTAAGTAAAAATGATTAATCAAAAGGAAACAGGTAATGGATCTAGTAGAAATCCAGTGGAAAATAGATATCTGATTTAATTATACAAATGAAAATACCTCCTAATCACAGATAAATGGAAAATTTTATACTAGGATTTGATTCAAAGATTGAAGAATTAAACAAATAGATAGAAAATCTAAACTTAGAAACTTTAGTTCATATTAAACCTGATACCTGTAAACAAGAAGTTCATTTAAATCCAAATATAAGTGATATTCCTAGTACTTCTTAAAATCTTCCTAGATATCCGTCATAAAGTTTTAGTAGACCTAATAAAGGATATGTCGGAACTTATATGGTAACAAAAGGTAAAGATGGATCTACCCCTATAGATAAAATGAGAACTAATTCTATAAACCTTTTTGGGATCTATGTAAATATTGATTGCATTCAAGATATAGAAGAACAATTGATAAATGAGAAACTACACTTCAAGTAGCTCTTTGTAATAATAAAATGGATTATGAAACTACAAAGCAATTTTTAGACAAAGCAATATTAAATAGTTTACTTAGATTTTGGAAACATTTAGATGAAAACTTTAAAAATTATATATTCAATTTTGATAACGATGTAGGTAATTTGATAACTCGAGCTATCAAAGAATTTAGATTAGAGTTTACAAGAGAAGAAAATATTTTAAAAGATACAACTACTATAGGAAAATATGATATCGCCTTACAAAGGCTTCAGCTATGTAGCATGTGTGAGATTAATAGATATATTTTTATTTTCCCATATTACTATTATCATATTTATAATGAAGTAGATAATACACAAATTCATTTAAAGATGTTTTATTCAAAGATACCTGACCCTTGGGGAAGTAAATTAGAGGCAACTTATAACCTAGAACTTGTAGATACATTAGGAAAAAGAATTTCTTTCTTAAAAGATAAATTAAGTGAATGGCATGATGAAGCGATATTACTTAAGAAAAGTAAAGGGATAAAAAAGAAATCTTTGTTATGTTACTATGATTTAAAAATGACTACTATGATTAGATGTGATAGTCCTTATTACTATAAAAAGATTAAAAAAGAACTATAAGAAGAGAAAATACTTGAAGAAAAGATATTTTAAAAGACACAAGGCTAAAAAAGAAAAGACGAATAAGAACCTAAAAAATCTATGTTGAAGAGAAATTAAAAAAAAGGAAGATAACTGAATGTCAGTGTTACTATTATCAGTAGAAAAGACATTATGCAAACGAATGCCCTAAACGATTTCATAAAATAAAATTGAAATAGACAATGAGACAAAAATGATGATAAAAAATGAAGACTTTATTCAAGTCAATACTTTTCAAGATTGTTCTTCTGAAGAAATTATTTTTATAATCATTGATACTGAATATAAAGAAACCTGTAAGGCCCCAACATGTACCTTAGAAGCATTATAGCATGTATAAGGTGTATTAAGAAGCAAATATCATGAATTAAGATCATCTAAGTATAGTAAGAGACATAATGGTACTTAATGTAAAAGACATGGGTAAATGGGTAATTTGTTCGTTACGGCATAGACATACATACTTAGACGTGAAATATTATAGAAATTTTTTATATGTTTGCTTGAATTTATGAACATGATGTGAGGAAAATTGGTAGAAGAAGTATCTCACTTGCTTATGGAATGTTTTTGGTTAAATTAGATATGTTTTTGCATTGCTCTTACATGATAAGACCGAAGTTAGTTGATTTGGGATGTGTACCTTGCTACTGGCCATATCTTGGTCTGTAGACCTTAAAATTGGATAAATCAAATTGGAGATTAAACTAGAGACATAATTCTAAAGATTTTATGAAGGAACGAAATTTGATTATACCTCTAAGATTTTTGAATTTTGGCTTGAAGTTAAGTTCTAACTATTGTCCTATTTTCAAACATCCTGCAGTTTTTTTGATATAACTCCTGATATGATTAACCAAATTGCATGAAATTTATACCATTAGAAACTTAAGACATTGGGGAATGAAATTAATTTATAACATTATAGGCCAATGTGGGAATTAAAGGAACAAGAAGGACCAATATACGATTTTTTTCCAAAGTAACACATAGACCAATTGGAGTAAAGCATATGTGAACAATAAGAATCTTGCGTGTGTCCAATAGAATTGTACCAAATGGTATAATAGAATTGTAACAAATGGTGAAATATAACTGTAGCACATGGTCTAATAGAATTATAACACGTGGGCCAATAGGATTGTAACACATGATCCAATAGGATTGTAACATATGGTCTAATGGGTTTGAAACATGTGTCTAAGACTAGAAAATTCATGAAAAGACATATGGAGAGGTGAGATGGATGGAACTAGGGCTTTTAACTTCAGATTTTTCTCCTCTCCATTTTATCTTCTTCATCCCATCATTTTCATTTGGTGAGTCAAGCAAAGCCAAAGAGTAAGGGAAGGAAAGGCATTAGAAGAACTAGTTTGCCAATTTTAAGGTTTGGGACTGTATTTAGTCTAATTTCTCTTTGTGTATATGTTTGAATGGATACAAAGATTCATTTGGTTTTGGAATGGTTTTTGGGATGATGATTTTGTATTATTTTGGGGTTATCTTGCATAAAATTGGTTGAATATGACAAGAGAGTGTTGTGTAGTGGAATTCTGTTTAGGTTTATTGAACCATTCATATTGTTTAGGTCATAACTCAACCTATAGACCTCCACGTTGGGTGATTTTAGTTACATACGAAAAATAAGACATAGAAATAGAAATATGTAGAGAGACTTTGACTTAATTCTAGCTTTATGATATTGGAAATTGAGATCGAAAATGGTTACCTGATGTTGCCCCTATTTTGGATTAGCTTGTTATATTTGGTCTATATCTCATGATTAGGAAGTTATAATGATCTGATTGTTAAGGTTATGGAAACTAGAGACATAGGGGAACAAATTTCTAGAAGACATCAAAACCTAATTCGAGCGTTTTCTATATGCATATTAAGGAACAAGTGGAGTCCGTCATGGAATTTGCTTCTGGACTGATTGTTTGCCTATTTTTAGACCACCGTGGGCTTAGCCCAAATTGGACTATTTTGAGTTTATTTTCATTTTTATTTTTACTAAATCTTATCTTAACTTTTTTGAATATATATGAAACTTTTTAAATACCTAGAAATAAATGAAATAGGACTTACCATAAGTGAATTGGGTGGTTGAACATTGGAATTTAAGATTGAGCATAATGCATTCTAAAGAAAAGTTACATATACATAAATGATTTGTAATCATATTTATTACTCATAAGTGTATAATATGAATATACAAGTGTGATTTTGACACCCTTCTAATTTTGGTAAGTTATGACTTATATGTATAAACACAGATACATATTTTACAAATTAAAATGCATATTATATGATTTGTCAATATATGAATTATGAAATTGGCAAATGGTTAAAGGAAATGTTATAGTGCCTGCGCTATTATCTTAGCGGTGGATAGATAGGCATGCCTATAGAGATACAGTGCAGCTGCTATAGTTTGACACCAATGGTATCTTCATTTTGAGACTATAATGTCTCCACAGTTTGATGCCTTTGGGTATCCACAGTTTGATGCATTCAGATATCCACGGTTTTGATATCTTCGAATATCCATAACCCCCATTATCCATACCTGCGGGAATTTACAGGCCTAACGCAGAAAGGAAAGTAAATGGTTATAAATAAGAAATACAACATGACAACATTAATAATTAGTATTAATGAGCATTTGCATTTGTATTGATATTTTGTTTACATGAGCACTGAATATCAATGTTTGGTTCATGAATATGAATTTATGGTACGTGAGTTGTGATATTTATGAATGTGTGTACTTGGCGGATGACCACTATAAATAGTCATCCAAACTAAGTGTTCTTCGTACAAAGATCTCAAGCTTAGCATGGGTATTAATCCGTGCAAGTCCAGGTCATCGGAGTGAGTATAGGGAACATCTACAAAGACCAAGGCCAACAACTAGTAGTAAAAGTACATTTGGATTAGTCTTTTGGTTAAAGAATGGTTGTTATGTAATAAAGGAAATTGTATGTTTTCCATTTGGATTAACATGTAAATATAAATATTTAATACTACTTTTCAATGATAATGTTAAATGATATGAAATTTTGTAATATGTATATGTGTAGCATTGAATAGAAAATGTGTGATGACAGTCCTTATAAATGAATAAAAATGTATGTTGTGACTCTTTGTACAAGAATTTGGTTGCCATGTATGTGGGTGGTTGTAAGTTCTGTATAAGGGGTGTTAAAAACCTCTCATTCTATAAATGAGTTAAATAGGAGAATCTTCTGATACCTAAAATGATTTTCTCATTACAGATAGTATAATAGAGACAATTGAGCAACATGGTGAATATAGTCAAAAAGCTTTGATTAAAAGAACACTTAAAACGGTTCAAAACACTATCTTTTCTATAAATTCTTATAATGGATTTAATATGAGTTTATTACATAAAATTGGATTAAAATTTAGAAAACACCATTTTTTATGGGATTAATCTTTAAAAAAGTCCTTAAATATTAGTCTTACTTCTAATAAAGTAATAATTCCTTTATTATCAAAAAGAGATATTTCTAGAAAATTGACCAAGTGCCTAAAGAAATTCATGATAAAATAGGATGGGTACGTATTGGTTCAATTCAAATGATAATCAGATCTACCTTTAGGGAAGCAATTGATAGCTTTGTCAATCTTCCTATTATAGATGATAGAATACATAATAGAAGAAAAGCCAATCTTCGAATTGTTAGAGGCAACCTTAGATATCAAAAACTTTTGTTTAATATTTATCTTAAGATATCATATAATATACAAGACAAAGATTTTGACAAGACCCTTTTACTAATTCAAGATTTTAAAAGAAAAGATTTAATCAAAGAAGGAGATATACCATATTATATTATGTACATGATATCTTATGCTTTATCAAATACTCATCATCAAAATGCCTTGCAGGTAAAAATATTATTGACTTTCTTCTGAGGTAGAAAGGATTTATCCTCCATATATAGAAAATATAAAAGATCTTGAAAATGATTTTTCATTATATTTACAACAAAAGCCTTTGCTAACTTCTGATAATAGACTATTGCCTAGATTATTTTATTTTGATAGTGGAGTTTTTAGTACAAGATATAATAATAATATAATATGAGCAGATAAAAAGATAAGTTCCAAATATAAAATAAAAGGGGAATATTTTGATGGAACTACTTTTATCCTTCATCATATTTTGATCGATACTGGTGCAAGTGGAAGCTATATAAATCGTAATTTAACGAATAATTTGATAAAATTTTTGTTAACATAACCTTATCAATACATAAATTTCAATGGTGAGGTACACCATATAGATACTGTTGTTAGAAAACTATCAAGATTGGAGATACAAAAATATTAATAGGATTATTAGTAGAAAAATAAAGGATTTAATCTAGAAATAATGCTAGGAACTAGTTTTCTTGAACAAGTTCAACCATATAAGATAACTTAATATGGGATACAATTATCTTACAATAATAATATCATATATATTCCTCGATAATGGCTAGTTTTACTAATGTATATATAAGGAGGTCAGTGAGCCAGCCCAAGCCCGAGCTGCTCCTGGCCTAGCCTGGCCCAACCACTAGCTGGCTAGCCCTTGGTCAGGCCCATGGCCCGATACGCCAAAGGCAGGCTGGGCCAACTCGACCCACCTTATATATTTTTAAAAAACGTAAAAAATGACAACGTTTTTGAAGTTACAATCGGGCCACTACTCGGGCTAAGCCGGCCAGACATCATCTGACCCAGTTGGGTTGACCACTTTTGACTTATGGCCCGCCCGTGGGCCTGTCAACTCGGTCCAAAATCGGGTCAGATGGGCCTGGCCAAAATTGACGTCCTTATATATATATATATATATTCCTATTGGAATTACCTATAAAGAATATAAAGCTGAATATTTTGCAGCTTATATAGATAACAGAGTAGGTTCTTACTTATGCAAATCTACTTGTTTCGCTTCACAATATCATGAAACTTTAAAACCTATCATAGGTTTAGATATTTCTAACCATCGGATACATTTATCTACTAGAATACAACAACCTCAAATTATTGTAGGATCATTTTTATATAAATGCCCACCCTTTTATTTCTATGATACTAGTATTGATATTCTTCTTGGAAATAAATTTCTTCAGTTGTTCCATAAATTTTTGTTAGATACTCTCAAACACCAATTACATTTCAAAACTCCTTGTGGCCATTGGATAGTCATTAACCATCTTAAACATGCTTATGGTCATTCTACCCTTATTTCTTTTAAACCACGTATAGCCAAGCGTGGTGTAGGTTATAAAGAAAAACCAATTTTTTTCAAAAGGAAAACCTTTGTTATAAATAGAAAAGATTATAGAAAACAAATATAAACTGATTAAAACTACAAAAAAATGGATGAGAAATAGTTAAACAAAAAGTAAGAAAAAATTATTTTGATAATCCTTTACAATTTTGGGATAAAAATAAAGAGGAAGCAAACTTATAAATGATAGATAGACAAAAAAATATTAGATTTATTGTCATGAGATATAATTCGGAAGATCAAAAAGAGTTTCGAAAACAATTTCTAGAATTATAAAATCTTAAGATTATTAGACCTAGCAAATCTCCACATTCCTCTCTAACCTTTATGGATAGAAACCATGCAGAGATACTTAGAAATAAAGCAAAGATGGTAGAAAACTATAAAAAAAATTGAATGATAATACTATATTAAATGGATATTTTTTACCTCACAAAGAAACCCTCATAAACTTAACCAAAGGAAAACAAGTTTTAACAAATTTTCTCTAAATTTGACTGTAAAAGTGAATTTTGGCAAATAAAAATGAATAAAGATAAAATTCCTTATACTGCCTTTTCTACTGCACAAGACATTATGAATGGTTAGTAATGCCTTTTGGTTTTAAAAACTCCCCATAGATATTCCAAAGAAAAATGGATAATATTTTTTAAATTTCATAATTTTATACATTGTTACGTAGATGATATTTTAATCACCAGCAATAATATTGCTCAACATATTTCACATCTTCATGCATTTGTTGATTTATGTGAAAAACATGGTCTTGCTCTTTTTTAGAAGAAAGCTAAGATATGCCAAATTGAAATAGAATTTCTTGGAATGGAAATAGACAGTAAAGGAGCTAAACTCCAACCACATATTCTTGAAAAGATTTCTCAATTTCCAGATCCATTACATGATTAAAAACAAGTTTAAATTTTTTTAGGTATATTGAACTATGCATCCAATTTTATTCAAAACTTAGCTGAGATAAGGAAACCTTTCCAAAAACTTTTAAAGAAGAATGAACAATTTGAATTTTCACCTTATTTGACTGAATAGGCAAAAAAGATTAAAGTTATGTGCTCTACTTTACCTAAACTCTCTTTACCTTATGATAATGATGATTTGATTCTTGAGATAGATGCTTCTAATTATGTATCGAGTGGTGTCTTAAAAAGATAGATTATGACAAAAGTCATGAAAAAACTAATGGGTCTCTTTGTAGTTATACCTCAGGGACCTTTACGGAAACTCAGTAGTGATATCATATAAATGAGAAAGAATTAGTGGCAGTAGTAAAAATCTGGAAAAAAAATTCTATTACCAAAAAGATTTTTTTATTAAGAACTGATAATACTCAAGTAAAAGCATTTATTCAAAATAATATGCCTTTTAAACCTAACTATAAAAGATATATAAAATGGCAAACACTCTTAACTGAATATTCGTTTGATATTGAGATAATTAAATCTAATCATAATGTTCTTGCAGATTTTCTAACTAAGGATGGCCAACCCTAAAGATGAGATATTTGGTTTATTAGATTAAATGTCTGAAGATATAGATACATGCCAAGTACAAATAAAAGATCTGCTAGATATTACAAAATTTCCCTCGATATCATGTGAGATAGCTGAATTACTTCTCTCTTTTTTCCATATGGCAGGCCAAGATAAATCATTTCAATTATGGTGAGCAAAAACTTTATAGATTGCTCAACAAAGTTCAGATAAATGAAGAATCTGAATCTACTAGATCTTCTCTTATATCTCAAAAGATATCCCAGCAAAAGGCTTTTACTCAAGATAATATCTCTTTAAGACCAGTTATTTCTCAAAAATCTCAGATACTTAGAAATGTTATGATGGAAAGTTCTCCCAAAAATCATTCCACTGTTCAAGCATGTTATAAGATTACGAGAGACTTATATTCTCTACAAAATAATGATTTTTGCTATATTAACTTTTCTGGAATATATCCTAGATTGAATTTTTGCAGGGAGTTCATCCTCAAGTAATCCGTGATTGGTATGATTTTGATACCATAAATGCAATTTATTTAACTAATCTAGAGTTTCTTGAGATTTTTCCACTGCCTAAATGGATTCAAGAAGGAATCAAAGATTTTATTTAAACAACCCAACAATAACTCTAAGAGATACTTTGACGTTAAAGATATTATCTATTAGACCAGATTTTTATAAAGACGAGTGATATGATGCCTATCATTTTATCATGGTAGGAAAATTTGAGCAATTTCCCATTACTATCAATGCAAAGTTGAGGAAAGAATTTTTCAAGTTCAACGAAACTGATATCCACTACCGAAGAGACATTGGTATGAGGATTATAGTCTCTGGTATGGAAGCATCATTCAAAAAAGGATTCAGAACTTATGATGGTAAAAACAATTTTTCCTCATTAATGATAACTCCAGCTAAAAGGACTTTTGTGGCCGCAACAATTTTTATGAAAAGGAAGATAAAGATGATTGAAAGAGAAAAAATCAAATCAAACCCTGAAGCACAAAGACAATTTTGTCACCTTTGAAAACACATGGAAAACATTTGTCCCATATGTCACTACAAGAAAAATACCCCTTCAGCGACATTTTAAAAACGTCACAAATGTTAAAAAGCCGTCGTCGATTGTTATTTGTGACATTTCTGAAAACGTCGCAACAAACGTCGATGAAGGTGGAGTAAGGAAACGGTTCCTCGACGTTTTGTAGAAAACGTCGAGGAAACCTAGCCTATTTCTCGACGTTTTGGAAAACATCATAAAATCTTAAGGGAATGGGCGACGTGTGGATTAAATGTCGTGAAAACCTTGACGCTTTATGCGACGTTCATTAGACGTCGTTGTAGCTTGACAATCGACGACGTTTGCTATTAAACTTCGTCGATTATTAGTTTGAAAATTTATTTTTTAAATATATTAAAATAAGTTTATTTCAATAAATTTTCAATTTTATATAATTAAATTTGTGTGATTCATCCGAAATTATTAATAATTGTGAGAATTATTAAAATTAAATTTGAAATTTTATTTGAATTCGAATATGGTTTTAAAATTGAATTTTAATGGAATTATTATTCTGATTTAATAATTAATATTTGGGAAAATTATTATATCTTATTTATTTAATAACTATTTAATATTATATATTGAATTTTTTATTTAGTAATTTATCAATTTGTTGAGTACATCACGGATTTGCGAATGATTAATAATGTCTAACAAGAATTTAATACATGTAGACAATCAGTTATATAATTTAAAATCCCAAACATGTCATAATATAGTAATTAATATGAATAACATGTCATAAGTGTCTAATATATCAGTATGAGTATGTATCTAATCAACGCGAATATTATGTGTAGACCATATGAGTTGCAAGACCTTTTTTTGTTGTTCCACTTCAGTAGTTAATTTATCCTGCATTTCTTCAAATTTTTTGGTCAATTCATCGACTTTAGACTATAAGGCCTCATTAACCTTTTGGACTCTTCTAATTCGTCTCGAAGTCTCTTTCTGACCGAAGTCTTCCCTTGTGGTCAAGGCCCCATTCCCATGCCAACAATGTAATCTATTTTGGTCCCTAGGACTTTGTCGCACACTTCATCCACTATCATCGGATGACCTTGTTAAGTTGAATGTGTCAATTCGTGACACATTAAGTCCTGAAAAAGTAAAGAATTAATTACATACACAATCTGATTTAAGAAATATTTATAAATAAACTATGTACTCACTCATTTTTCTTTGCATTCAGGAGTTGTCCATTGGCCTTTTATTTCATCATAATGAGTGTGATACCATAACTTCATCCGGTCACACTCTTCTCCATCTCTGTCACTCTGTTGTATAGAAATATATAAATAGTAATATTTATTAAAAAATTTGAAATGTCAATAAAAGAAAAATATAATTAAAAACATAATAACTCACAATCTCATGCCGTATCGCTACAAAGGCCTTGGAGCCGGAGTTTGGTCGACATTTGACCTGACTCCTAGCAACTTTTGCTTTTTGACTTTTTTC
>JANZLC010000200.1:10679214-10693925 GCA_026413385.1 Erythroxylum gracilipes
GACCCAAAAATAATTAAACCTACAAACCAACCTAAATAAATCATTAAGCAAATAATAAGTAAGAAGTAAAACAAATCAGGATCCAACATAATGTGTGCTCAAATAGGCAGATCATAACTAATCGACTTGGCATGGATAAACATTGGATTGGGTCAATGTGCTATGAAAGTCCTCAGGTTTGTATGACTTATCATTAGTGGATAGAGATCAAGGAGGAGATCTTGGATGATGAGACAAATAAAATCACAGTAGATATACATTAGCTCTAGATAATAAAGACTACGAGGGAGGATCATCTTCAGGATCATCTGAAGATAGTAAAGTTCTTCATAGATATGAATGTATCTATCCTAATTACATATAATCTCTTATCTTGTTAGTTGGGATGTAAATAAATCCTATCAGATGGAGTCCTAATTGGATGGAGACATCATCTAATCAGTTAGTGTAGTGTAATCTGATAAGAATAAGATGTGATCTAGTTAGTTCAATTCAATTAGGATTCTGAATTATAAAGCTAAAATGCCTATAAATAGCTTATTTGAGTCTTGCTCCTGGGGAAGAGAGAGAGAGGGGAAGGGAATACAATGTGAGAGAGCATTCTTTTGTATACTTTTGGTGAAGTAATAAAGATTGATTTTTACCATAACTATTGGGTGTTTATTGTTGCCTATGATTATTTAATACTTTCATAATATTCTTACTCGAGTGTGAGAGTTAAAACACATTGAAAGTCGTGAGACATTCGAGAACAAGGTTTTATTGGTTAATGATCACGTGGAAAGGTTGAGTCTTGCTTAAATAGACCTAAGTGAGATTGTCGTACAAGGGAGTAGATGCAACTTTGTTATAATTTGGTGTCTGAAAACTTTTGTAAAAATTGGTATTAGAGCCACATTTTAATACGTCAAGAGACAACAATTTAACCAAGCATGTCAATAGAGTGGAGACACTCATAGGGCCAATTCTTCAAGGAAAGGAAGAGGTTACTTCTTACTCATCTCAGATCTATACTTTGTTAGGCACAATAAGCATTGTAAAGGAATGTTCAAATAAAAGCAAGGATAAACTCGACCGAGAGGAAATATGATACGTTGGAGATGTTTCAATGACTAAAGAGTATTTGAGGGAATCACATTCGAAAGAGCACCCATAGATTATTTCGACAAGGGCGTCAAATTCTTCAGATTCTTGAATTGAAAGTGATTTATTAGACCCTTAAATTCTAAGAGGCGAATCAGGCGCAAACTTTCGCCAATATTTGACACTCAAGACCAGGGAAAATGGTAAAAACATTTATCAAATTACTAGAAGTGGTCGTGTGTCAACTCCACCACAAGAATCATCATTATAACGTCTTACACGTGTAATAGTGATCATGAGACAGCCAACGATTCAGGTTCTGGCTTAATGGGAAAGTGGAAATACCAACCAAAACCACTGGAAAGGCCTGTATTAGTTTTACTTAGTTTTTATATTTGACAAAAAGGTACTGATGCGTGACAGAAATAGAAGCCAGAAGGAAAGAGGACATCATTCAGATCATTAACTCGTTTTGTAAATAAGTTGAATTTATTGCTTGAGCAATTAATTTTCATTTCGAATTTCTGCTTTCTTCTTTTTCTAACACCGTTAATTTGCATCGAACTCCAAAAGTTTTAGACCGCTTTCCTGCAGTAATTCATAATGGCCCACAAAACTATAACTTCTATTAAAGAATAACCGATTTAAAATATTTAATTTTTTTCACTTTTTGTCTAAAATTTTAAAAATTTTTAATTGAATGACCAATTTTTATAATTTTAACAATCCAATTCAAAACATTAATTTTTATTGATGTATCTAAAATAACTAATAGATAGACATTTCATGACATTTAACAAATGTTACATTATTAAAAATAATCTTTTAAACTAAATTATTACAATTTTAAAAATTAATCTCTCAATTAAAAATTTTAAAACTAATTAAAAAATGTTAAAATATTAAACACATAAATATGTTATCACTTCTTTATATAATATGACCACAAGAAGATTTTCTTAATGGGATTGTAAAGAATGCGGGATAAACAATAAATGGACAATTTAGGTACAACTGCCGTTGGAATCTTATCTAATGTTGCTCTCTGGTACCATAATCCACGCAAGTAGTGAAAGAGTTTCTTTCTTTAAAATCACCAAAGAAAGCAAGTACCAGTAACAAACAAAATACAGCTAACAATCTCAAGCATCAACATATTGTACCCGGGATGAACAGCACTTAGATGATTGATTTGCATGACAAACCATTAGGATTGATTTGCAGAACAACCATAATAAGTCCAATTTTGCTTCCTGTCAAAACAAATTGCATCGGGTTAAACTATTCCTAGGCTGCACAATTAAGGCTGACTGAAGTCTTTCAAAACTAAACATTAAGCTGTTGACCACGATAAGAAAAAACAGTTAACCAAATAATACAGACCGTCATCAATGTCGGTAAAGAAAAAGAGATTTATAGAATTGCTATTAGGACACTATCTTCTAAAAGTTACAGCAGCAACGCTTATCCTGCAGTAATTAAATATGTTAAACATAATGAGTCTATCGTTCATTTACTTTATCAAAAATGTAGCTGCAGATTTAGCAAAGACTACACTTACCTGCGCTGTTGCTGCTTTACAACAACATTCGAATCAGGGCTTTCATCAATTGAGCCTTTGCTGTGATTGCTGGTTACACTTGACCTATCGAACTCAAGTCCATTCACATCCTGTGAATCTCTTGACTTGCTCAAAATTCTCATATTTGATATGCCTCCAGCAAGATCATAACTAACTCGACACGGGCGATTTGAGTCATCAGATGGATAACTTTTATTTCGGTGAGACTGTGCCATGGGAGTAACAGCTACAGTAGGCAAAAAAGGTGAACAAGATGATGCCGCAGCTGCAGCTGCAGCCGCAACTTTCGCCACTGCAGCTGTAGCTGCTATCATTCCTTGAGCTCCTTCTCGAAGCTGAATATAGTCATCTTCAATAAAAAATAACTGAAATGACAAAATCAAAATTCTCGCCATTATTATCTAAGCTTACACTAACTGCACAACTAAACCATATCCCAAAACTCACTTCTGGGTGACCAGCCACAAAATCATCCAGTTTTCCATACTTTTTCTTGTAGTCATGCCAATGTAAAGGTGCAAGCATCTTGCCCAGCCTATTTGGAAGCTGTCATAATCACCAAATAAAGTTCAGTAGAAGGATTGCATATTCTAAGATCAACCACAATAAAACTTTGTTGATTCACATACAGTGGAATTCATTCTAATTCTTCCACCAGGTGGAATCGTACGAACAATGCAAGCTAATAAAGATCTCTCATCAAGTAGGGCATTTTCAGAAGATTTAGCTGCATTCGCCATATTTTTCTTGCCTGTTGAGACTTCAGATAAAACTGCACCGCTGCCATTGTTGATGGTAGTTTCATTATGATAAGCTGAACGGATTGAATTTTCAGATGGTGATGGACTGGCACCAGAACCTGATTGTTCTTCTGTCAAAACTTGATTTTCAAGTCCTTGATTACTCAACTTTGGAACATTGTGCTCCTGCACAGAGTACAGATTCAACATAAGCCAAGTTTACCTCCTATTCAAAAGCTAAAGAAGCCAGGGCACAGGCTCAAGCAAAGAGATTTGAAACAAAATCAATGGTTGACTCCAGTGCCATACATTTGTTTTGCTGTTCTGCTCAAGAGAATTCAATCTTAAAGCATCATTAAATTGGGAAGATATCTGTTGCAAGCTCTGATCTAGATGTGGAGCAACCAAGTACTCTCTATCAATTTTCTGCAAAAGGATATGGTCAAGAACGACTACAAAGACATATTCATCTTGACAATGACTTAAAGTAACATCTTAACACCGCAAACCTGTTCTTCCCCGGTGGATGAAATTACAGTATTTGGCTCAGTCCCCTGCTTGATGTTAACATCAAGATAGTCTGGACGAAAACCTTGTCCATTGACAGATATTTCATACTTATATTTAGCATCCAATCTTGTAAGATTGTGATCTGAATGGGATGATGTAAGATGATTCTGTACAGACACTTGTCCACCCTCTGGTACAGCCTGAAGAAGAGAGTTAAACAGATACAAATTAAAAAACCATGGATGTCCACAGTCAGGGAAAAAAAAAAATAGCAACGCACAGGAAAAGAAGATACTGTAGAGTGTTACTGCAGCTTATACAAAACATAGAAAAGGAAATGTGGTGTCTCATACTACCTGTTGGTTCTGCCACTGTGGTGGTGACATTGCTGGTACCGAATGAAAATGCCCAACATGAGACTGAGGAAAATGAGAGGGCATGGAATGAGGAATCCCTTGTTGTAGTATGAATGGATGCAGTGCAGTCATCTGTGCAGGTGGCAGGTAGGTAGGCATCCCAAGTAAAGAAGATGGAGCAAATGGGACACCAGCAACATGGTTGCTCTGACAATTAACAAAATGAAGTAACAGAACCAGCACAAGATTTCCATTTACTTAACTGGAAACTGTATTTGAACGAAGTACTCTAACACAGTAATGCAGAATATAGCAATTGATGAGTCAAATCACAAAAGCCCATACATAATACTAGTCTGACATCCGATGAGCTAAAAATTTTATCCACAGAACTAAATCATCTCATATTATCCATTTCAAATATCTTGAAAACTATGTGATGCAAAGGAACTTAAAAGTATATAGAAGAAATAAAAGAGGAAAAATTAGTCAACCATAAGCCTGAATTTAGTGGAATGAAAGATTAGGAATTGAGTTGACAACAGAAGACAAGGGCCGAAATTTAGATTATGCTAGGATTCCTTATTAGACAGGAAATAGTCATAAGTTAAATATGTTATTCTATTTTATATATGTTATCTGTTATTCTATTTTACATATGTTATCCTAGTTGTTTAGAACTTATAAAATTTTTATTAGAATAGGATTTAAATTTGTTAAGAACCTTTTCCTACTAAAATAAGGATTCTAAGAACTCTATATATATGCGTACTCAACCCTTCAATAATAACAAGCAATCTGAAAATTTTTATACAAACTTGAGTTTTCAACTAGAAGGTGTGATGCTTTTTTCTAAGAGTAATTCTTAGACCATAAAAATGATTTCTAGTTTCAAACCTTCCATTCTTTGTGTTTACCACAAAATTCTAGCAACCAAAATTCTAACTTCCAACATATTAAACCTTGAAATCCTACGCCTAAATTTCCAGCAATCAAACCTTAAAATTTCAGCTATACAAAATCTGAAATTTCAACATTTCTAGCCAAATTTTAACCCTGAAACTTGATATTCCAGCAGCCTAATAACTACATATTCTTATTTTGTGATTTTTAGCTACTAGTTAATAATTCTTCTATTTGTCCTACATCAATTTGGTATTAGAGCTTTGGTTCACGATGGTGACATGTAGCGGAAGTGCATATAGAGGAATATTCAATGACCAAGAGCGAGTTATAAAAAGATTGCACCGTAATGACCCTCAATCACAAGGTGCTCCAAGAACTAGTCCAGAACATAATATCAAACAACTATACTTGATGGTAGAGGGTGGAGAAAGTGAAACCCAAGACGAAGAGGTTGACACTAATCAACAGCGAATGGTGTTAGGAAATCAATGCCTACTGAGAGATTCAAGACAAAAAAAACAATCAACAGCACATGGAGAGCACATGCGAACCTTTAAAGGCCAAAATAGAGTTGAAACAAACAACAAACTTGATGACATTACTAAGAAAGTTCGTGTTGAAGCCCCTAATTTTGTAGGAAAGATGGGTCCACATCTGTTCTTAGGCTAGACAGCAGCAACGAAAGTTTTCTTTGATTAGTACCACATGTCAGAAGATCGGAAAGTTCAATTCGCAAAGATGAAGTTAGTTGGACACGCTAAAATCTGGTAGAGATCGGTAGAGGATAGACTTTGAAAAATAGTTCAACCACCAATTGTTGATTGGGAAGAGATGAAGTTGAAGTTATCAGAAGAATACTTACTATTTCAATTATTAGAAAGATCTCAAAGATCAACTCATAACTCTTGGACAAGGGATTATATCGTAAATAAGTACATGAAAATATTTGATGAACTTTCTATCTGATGTAAAAGAATAGATTCGGAACCACAACTTATATCTTACTAAAAAAATAGCTTAAGGGCATAAATTCACAAGGATCTAATAAAGCAAAGGATTTATAGCCTTGAAGATGCCTATCACTTAGCTTTAAGAGCAGAACAATACTTAGGACAACAAGTAACTGAAAAGTTTAGAAGTCAAGTAGAGGAGTTCGGCATGAATTGAACTACAACGGTGCAAATCTTTAGACCATCACCAAATGCATCAAACTATGCACCACAAAAACTATAAAACGTCTTAAAGAGCTAAATTTAAAGGCGAAGTCATAGTTGAGACTGGGACAATGACAAGAAGTACTTCCGAAGCAATGGGAGGGGCCACTTTGCTTATGAATGTCCTAATAAAAGTTTGCATATGATGGGGGAAGAAAAGGAAGAATCTAATGAGTACGTGTGTGATAACAAAGTTGGAGAGAAATTGGAAGGAGACTCTAGTGATGAACTAGCTAGTCCTACAAATCTTAATATAGTAGGAAGCATACGTACAACCCCTAAAGAAAATAAACAAGAAGAATGGCTCCATATATATATTTTTTTTACTCAAGTTAGATGTGGAGATAAAGTATGCAAGATTATCATTGAAGGAGGAGGTAGTATGAATGTAGTATCGGAGAACATGGTGAAACGATTGAATTTGCTCACAAATAAACATCCAAATCCCTACAAAGTTGCTTAGGTAAATGATAGTACTATACCAGTTGCTTGAAGGTGCTTGGTGCCCTTCAAATTAGGAATATATGAGGACTCAATTTGGTGTGATGTCATTTCTATGTAAGTATCTCACAATTTGCTTGGGCGACTATGGCTTTATGGTCGAGATGTGCAACACTTCAAAAAAGTTTAACACTTTTCAATTTATATTTCATGGAAAGAAGATAATTTTGAAGCCTATAAAGGTAGACAAGGTTTAAAAAAAACAAAAAGGAAGTGACAAGACAGCCATAAATGCCAAGAAAAAGTCTCTTAATATCTTTAAAGAGAGAATTTGAAGTTGATAGCAAAGAAAAGGGAATAGTGTTTGCAATGGTAATAAAGGAAATAACAAAATAGCACTTGAAGCACCCTTCACCTTACCAAAAGGAGGAGGAGAATTGTCAGCTGATTTTTCAGACCTTAAACTAGATGATTTACCAGATGAAATACTCCTCTACGAGACATTTAGCAAGCTATTAACTTGGTACCTAAATCTACTCTACCAAATCTTCCAGCCTATTACTTGAATCTTATTGAGAATGAAGAGCTAGAGACAAGTAGAGGATTTATTGAAAAAAGGATTTATTCAAGAAAGTCTTATTCCATGTGTAGTTCTAGTACTTTTAACTCCTAAAAAGGATGGCAGTTTGAGAACGTGTATTGATTGTCAGGGGATAAATAAGATCACAATAAGATATAGATTTCCAATACCTCGCCTTGATGACATGTTAGATATATTGGCTTGAGCTACTACCTTCACCAAGATAGACATACGAAGTGGTTATCATCAAATTAGAATCAGACCTGGAGATGAATGGAAAACGGCTTTCAAGACTAAAGAGGGACTTTATGAATGGATGGTGATGCCATTTGAACTCTCTAATGCACCAAGCACTTTCATGAGAGTGATGAATCAAGTGTTTCGACCATTTATGTGCAGATTTTTGGTGTTATATTTTGACCATATGTTAATATACAAGACTAAAGAAGATCACCTATTACATCTACAAGTCTTGAGAGTTTTGAGGCAAGAGAAACTTTATATCAACTTAAAGAAGTGTTCTTTTAGGCAATCAAATGTTGTATTTTTGGGTTTTATTATATCGTGGAGTGGAGTGGAGATGGACTCCGAGAAGATTAGAGCCATTCTTCATTGGCCTATTCCACAAGATGTACACGAGATAGCACCATAATGGCACCAATTACTAATTGTGTGCAGAAAGGACAGTTTAATTGGTCAAAGGCAGCAACTAAAGAATTTGAAGAAATCAAGAAAAAAAAAAAAGACCGAATCTCCTGTTTTACAACTTCCAAATTTTTCTAAGGTATTTGAAGTTATTTGTGATGCATCTCATGTGGCAATTAGAGGCATACTCGGCCAAGAGGGACATTCAATTGCTTACTTCAGTGAAAAGTTCAAAGAAGAGAAGCAACAATATTCGACCTACAACAAGAAACTTTATGCAATAATACGTTCTCTTCACAATTGGTGTCATTATCTCTCATAAAAGGCATTTTTCCTATATTTGGATCATGAATCTCTTAAACACTTAAAGGCCCAAAAGAACTTGAACAAAAGGCACAACTTATGGAGTGAATTTTTGGAGCAATTCAACTTTGTTATCAAGCATCGGACAGAAGTTGAGAATAAGGCAGTGGATGCATCAAGTAGGAAGAGTCATTAGCAACAATTTAGCGGTAAAAGTTATGGGTTCGATCCACAATGACTATCTTTTCAAAGGAAATCAATTTTGCCTACCTAATACTTCTATAAGGGAGTATGTGATTTTGGGAATTACATGGAGGAAGAGCAGCAAGACACTTTGGCAGAGATAAGACCATCGAAATGGTTGAAGATCACTTTTAGTGGCCCTCTTTAAAGTGGGACGTGTCTAAGGTCATACAGCAATGTTGAACATGTCAATTAGTTAAAGGAATGAAACAAAATTCTGGATTATATACACCACTGCCTGTGCCTCATGGACCATGGCAAGACAAAAGTAAAGATTTTGTCGTGGGAATTCCTAAAACTATTAAGAGGTTATGATACTATGTTTGTGGTGATGAATAGGTTTTCCAAGATGAGTCGTTTTATTCCATTTTCCAAGAATTATGATGTCCATATAACTAAACTCTTTTTCAAAAATGTTGTACGTCTCTATGGATTATCTTAAAGTATCATCTCTAATTCTAACGTAAAATTTATGAGTTATTTTTGGAGAACTCTATGGAAAACACTGAACACTAAACTTCAATTTTTAAGTTCTTTTCATCCGCAAACCGATTGATAATCAAAGAAGATGAATAGAAACTTGTGGGATTTACTAAGATGTTTGGTTGGAGATAATGTGAAAAATTAGGACCTAATCCTTTCTATGGCAGAATTTACATATAACAGTTCTATAAATAGGTTTACTGGTAAAAGCCCTTTTGAGATAGTTTTAGGAGTTCAACCAAGGAAGCCTACTGATTTGGTTGCTTTACCACAAATAACACAAGTTAGCGTTGAAGCTGAAGGTTTTGCACAACACAAGGGACATCTTTGATGAGATACAACGAAAGATAATAACCAACAATTTGTCTTATAAAGAGCATGCCAATCAACATCGTCGATTGGAAGAATTCAATGAAGGAGATATGGTGATAGTTAAGATTCATCCAGAGCATTTTCAAAAAGGGGAATATAAGAAAATTCATTCACGGAGTGTTGAACCTTATAAGATCATCAAGAAGAAAAGTATTAATGCTTATGTTTTGGAATTACCAAGTGACATCAAAATAAGTCTTATCTTTAATGTTGCAAACTTAACTATTTATCATGGACAAGATGAGCAATCCCCTACCGCAACTGTAAGACTTCTAGCCACTCATTATATTAAAGAGGAAATAGAGGATGTTCTTGATGAACAAATTGTAGCCACCAAACATGGACAATATCGACAATCTTTTGTCAAGTAGAAAGGAAGACTGATTTTTGACAATACTTGGATACTAAATCATAATTTCAAAAGTTAAATCTAGAACTATATGAACAGTATTTGTCACATTCTAATTCGAGGACAACTTCCGAAAAGTCAAGTAGAATTGATGCAAAAGAAGTTAGAATATATAGAAGAAACAAAAAAGAAAAAATTAGTCAACCACAAGCCTTGTTAATGGATGAAGATTGAGAATCAAGTTGACAACAAATGATTGGGACTGAAATTTAGATTATGTTAGGATTCCTTATTAGATAGGAAATAGTAGTAAGTTAAATATGTTATTCCATGTTACATATGTTATCCTAGTTGTTCAATACTTATAGAATTTTTATTAGAATAAGATTTAAATTTGTTAGGAACCTTTTTCCTATTAGAATAATGGTTCTAAGAACTCTATATATGTGTGTACTCAGCCCTTCAATAATAACAAGCAATCTGAAATTTTTTCTACAAACTTGAGTTTTCAACTAGAAGGTGTAATACGTTCTTCTAAGAGTGATTCTTAGACCTTAGGAGTGATTTCTAATTTCCTACTTTCCATTCTTTGCGTTCACAAAATTCTAGTAACCAAAATCCTAACTTCCAGCATATTAAGCCTTGAAATCTTAAGCCTAAATTTTCAGCAATGAAACATTAAAATTTCAGCATTCCTAGCCAAAATTCAACCCTAAAATTTGATATTCCAACAGCCTAATATCAGGCATATTTCCTTATTTTGTGTTTTTTAGCTAATAGTGAATAATTTTTCTATTTGTCCTACATCACACTATGAGTCAAGAAAAGAGCAGTCACACTGCTAATTTCCAATATTAGACATGAATGTTATTTCTCCGATCGCTAATCAACTTATGCATAATAGTCCTTGCAAGTTTAAGCACTCAGACATACAAACAGCCCATGAGATTAACACTAATTAGCAGTCCAAAAACAATCACATGCTTGCTCCATGTCAATTTAATACCTCAGAAGAAATGTAGGTAGTGAATTTTTCAGAGGGATGCTAAACCTTTAAGGACTAATTGAATTCAACTCTCATGCATCGCAACCAATGGATTATAGCCCTTGTTCTAGAATTGTATTCATGCACAAAAATGCAAGGGCAAGACATTTCATCAAACTTAAGCAAACTACGCATATGACACCAATAACCATGTCTAATCTGAGATGTTATGAAGCGCCTATATCCTTTTGAGATATATGAAAATTAGCCACCAAGTGAAGGCAAGAAGCTATCATTACATGACTTGTACTCATTCCAAAGCAAATATTCAAGTAAAAGTACAAAAAAAAGAGAGAGTACATATCCCCAGAAATCGTATAAGCAGCCAACCTGAGTTGATACATTTCCACTTGAAGCTAAAGATAAGATAATATCTGTATTGCCATTTGCAAGAGCCACACTATTAGTACTTGATGCACCACTTCCATCAACATCTGGTTGGCTTCCATTTTTCTGACCAAGATTTGGTACATCATTTGACTTTGTTTGTGATATGTGTGTATCATCAGGGTAGGACCCACCTCTTTCTCTGGCTTCGACTAACTCCTTTTGTAGTTGTTGCAAAGAATGCAAATGAAGTCTCTCCATCTCTCCAAACTGAAACCACAAAGCAAAAAGTAAGAAGTGAATCTAAAATGAGATAAAATGCATAGCTCCTTAGTTCTTGTTGAATAGAAAAAATTAATTTAAGTACCTTCCATACAAAACTCCCAAGCAATACATGCTATTAGAAAATGTAAGAAACTGAACTCTATCCATAAGAAACACATTAATGCAATCACTCACGTAACCAATTACACATGAAGAATAGAAACACAAGCACAAAACGTTGTTATGGAATGAAAGAGGGAAATGGAAACCTAAAGCAAAATGACCTGTCTCTGAGAAACACATTAATGCAATCACTCACGTATCCAATTACACATGAAGAATAGAAACACGAGCACAAAACGTTATTATGGAATGAAAGAAGGAAATGGAAACCTAAAGCAAAATGACCTGTCTCTGACAACCCAGCCAAAGCTGATTATATTGTTCTGTACGCTCTCGAATTTCAGCTTGTAATGAGTGGTTTGCACTAGTTTGCAAGGCATCCATCTCCTGAACACGTCCAATCCACACCTTCAATTGTTCATCTTTTAAGAAGATGGTCTCCTGATCAACCCTATGCTGAAAAAGATAACCAACATTATACCTCCTGGTCAACATATATTATGAGAACGTCCTCATCAAAATCTTATGATAAAACCCTTCAAACATGATAAATGTATGGGAAATTTCTTTAAAAATATAGATCAGTAAGTATGCATATATTTACAAACAGTCAACAGCACTGTCAGTTTCTTCTCCAGAGAAGCGCATCAAAAACATACCTGTTCCTGCAGCTCAAGAATTTGCCTCTCTTTTTCTTGAATGTGTTCTTGAAGGTCACGTATTTGCTGTATATGCTGCACTCTTTCAGCTTCAGAGTGATCGCGTTCTCTTCTGCAGAAAGAAAAGGAAACCCGTAAATCCATAAAAAAAATATTTCAACACCTCTAGATGGTAGACTTGTCATGTCTTGAGAAAAAAAGATAATCAATATCCTCTAATGATGGTTCATAACCTTGGCAAATAATCATTAGTTCATCCCAACTTATATTGCAGTAAGGTAAACCATTGAAAAAAAGTAAAATACCAGTCCTTAAGTTACAAACATACACACCTAAATGATGCAAGTTCTTTATTTTGTTCCCTGAGAAGATCTTCTTTAGCCCAGGCCTGCATATGATGGCAAAGAAACAAAGAATCATTTGTGGTTAACGATTAATTAAAATCTATTTTTGTTTGAAAACTATAAAGAAACAAACCGCTTCATTATCTAGTTTAATTTCCCTATCTTTATCCTCAATTCTTCTTTCCATGTCATGTATGGTTTGTTCCCTTTCACGGAGTTGTTCCTGCAAAAATATAAATGATTTAAAAAAGATTACAATTAACAGTGAGAAATCATGAAGCTGTTCATTAGCAGAGGCTAAAAACAAGAAAGAATCTCTCTAAATGTTGTAATGTAGCTAAATAGTGTCTCTGATATATTATTTATAACAAACATCAAGGCAATGGGCATGATACTGCTGTGCTGCGTACTTTATACTTATTCCTAAGATCCAGAGAACATGTAAAGTCTATTGCAGAAAATAGTAATTCCTTTTAGGGAGAGAAACAAGCTTATTGACCTGAAACTTTGAAGCAGCTTCGATATGCTCTTTAATTTGAGTATTATAGCTGTTTTGAATATCTGAGATCTCAGATCTGGCGATTGCCTGAGCTCTAAGGTCAATTTCCATTTGCTGCAGTTCTTCTCTTTGCCTAGAGATACTGTGAATTCGCTGCTGCAACATATCACTACCTAAACTCCCATCAACAGCAACTGAACAAAAGCCTAAATCTACTGGCTCTCTTCCATGCTGCACCTTGATAAACAACTAATCAATTTAACTTTCCACAATCCTGCAGAATCTAGTTCAAAAGTCAACAACCTTTACCTCATATATTCTTCTCTCATCCGATTCACCCAACTTTGGTTGTCCCAAATCCTGTGATTGTAAAAGACCAGATTCATTAATCATGGAGATTAACATGTCAAGACATCAATAGATCATCCAATTCAGATCATTAGTAACTCTAATAATGCCACAATTCTCTCAGCAATCAAAAATGCCCATCCAAGCAAGTAACTTACTCTTATTACCAATGAATCAAAAACATTTATGCATTTCAAATAGTCAAGACAAAACCACATCAACCACAAGGTTACGGTCGACGAACATTACATCCAAACGAATCCTAATTCAGTGTTCATATCAGAAAACAAGAGCCAACTACCATGATTCACTGAAAAATCAGATTTAAATAGCTCATCGTTTCCTTTTCCATTTCAGTCCAAACATTAAAACAATAAAATACATCGTAACAGAGTTGAAAATCTATAGCACCGACCTCGTCCCTAGGGTTTCGAACAGAATGGTGATCGGAAACTTCACGCCCCTCCTTCCTCGATGAAGGAATCCGCAAAGAAGCATCGCGAGTGGCGGTGGGACTGGCCGTTTTAAATGCGACGTTTGGTGTGAAGTGCAAACCCTGGTGAACCATCGAGTCCTCGAGAGCAAGTTGCGACCCAAAGCCTTTAGGCCGAGGGCATGTCTCAGGCAGCGTCGCGCCCCCACTTACCGGCCCGAGATGCCACCATAAAATCCCGAAACGCCTCCAACTCTCTCACTGTTTCTCTCTCTACCAAACCAGAGAGAACAGAAAAGGAGGGAAAAGAAAACCCCACAAATAATTGAGAGGAAATGGAGATTAAGGGAAGGAGATGTAGCCAAAGAAGAGAAGAACTGGAGAGTGGAATTGGGGGGTTTTTGTGTGATTGGGGGGTTTTGGAGGGGTGGGAGTGTAAATAGTGGTGACAATGTTGACGCCGAGAGAGAAGAGAGAAGATGATTGGTTCTGTGTTTGTGAAATTTGGCTCCCGCCATTTATATATTTCACGCGCGTCTGGTCAAGCGGAAGTTACTTGGGTCCAATCCAACTAAAATTTCTGTCAAGACTCAAGAAACAATAATATATATTTTTTAATTACAATTTCCTTTTTTAATGTAATAAAATTAGAGGTGTTCGAGAAAACCCACGAACCTGTGAACCGGACCTGAACCGTATGAGCCGAACCTGTAAATAAGGTTAACCAAACCTGAGTTCGGTCAGAACCGAACCTGAAAAATCAGGTTCAGGTTTCTAACTTGCGGTTCTAGGTTAACCGAACCTAAACCGCACCTATAGCAGTTAACCGAACCGAACCTGATTTATAGGTTTAGGTTTAAAC
>JANZLC010000200.1:10705384-10722239 GCA_026413385.1 Erythroxylum gracilipes
GTATTGCTCAACTCATCAAAATTCACTAAATCCCTTCATTAAAATAATCATAACTTATGGAATAAAAATCCTCAATTGATTCCAATCAGATTAAAATCATCAAATTAAAATCCTCAAAATAATTTAAACATGGCCCAAAATAATTTAAACATGCCTAATACGAATCGGGGCCCAACAATATCTCTCCCTATAAGTGCTTATTCAGTCGTGCTGCTCACTATCAGTCTCTTAAAGTCTATGGATGTACGTGTTTTGTTCTATTACAACCTCATGAGCACACCAAACTTAAACCCAAAGCATGTTTATATAGTTTTATAGGGTATAGGATAGAGCACAAAGGATATAGATGTTGGGATCCACTATCTCTAAGACTTTGAATCTCTAGATATGTCACTTTTTGGGAACATAAATTTTTTTCCACAATATCAAAATTTTGAGTCAACGAACCCTCACACAAATTTCTTTCTCACCCTACCATAACTTTTGTTTCTTGATATTTTTTTCTGCAAGTTTGTCTTACAGCTTTAACAACTTAACACAACCAATACCTAATTTTATTATATCTTCTCCAATTGCAGATCATTCATCTTCACCAAATAGCCCTTCCTCTTATATTCATTCACCAAAATCTACTAATTCTCCACAACCCCTCCATCGATCCTCCTGATAAGTTAACCATCTATTTGTCTTAAATAATTTCATATTTATTCCATTATTTTCTCACTATATAAACCTTGCACCTATAATGATGCCAACTCTAACCCTTTATGGAAACAAGCAATGGCGGAAGAACTATAGGCTCTCTCCAACACTAACACTTAGGGCTTAGTTGACCTACCATCAGATAATTCTATTATTGGTTGTAAAGGGGTCTATAAAATCAAGACTCAAACTAATGTATTAGTAGAAAGAAACAAAGAATGATTAGTTGCAAAGGGGTTTACTCAAGAATATGGAATTGACTATAACGAGACCTTTGGTCTGATCACTCTTCTGACTTCAGTTTGTAGTTTTAATGCTATAGTAGCAAGCAATCATTGAGAATTGTTCCAGATGGATGTCAATAATGCCTTTCTTAATAGTGATCTTCATAAGAAGTATATATGTAACCTCCACCTAGGTATGCTTATCCACTAAATAAAGTTTTTCCTTTTCGCAAAGCCTTATATAGCCTTAAGCAAGCTCCTCAAGCATGGTTTGCTAAGTTTAGCTCCACCATAAGCTGTCTAGCTTTATGTCCAGCTCTTATGATCATGATTTGTTTATCCAAAAAATAGATTAATGTGCACTCTTCTCCTTCTATAAGTTAATGACATGATAATAACTGTCCAGGACACTCGTGGGATCGATACTTCCAACTCTTGTCTTCATCAAGAATTTGAAATGAAAGATTTAGGTCCCATGAGCTATTTTTTAAGTCTTAAAGTATCTTTTAATGATTTAAGCTATAACTTATCTCAAGTCAAGTCTGCTACTGATCTTATCTCTCGTGTAGAACTTATTGACATTAAGATTGCTAACACTCTACTCGACTCTACTGATCATATCTCTGCCACTGATGGAACTCCTATGAGTGATGGTTCACTTTATCGACAACTATTTGGTATTCTTATATATCTTACTGTCATTCATCCAGATATTTCTCGTGCAGTTCACATTGTCAGTCAGTTTATGTTTGCACCTTGTGCCCCTCACTTTTCAGTTGTTCTTCTTATACTCGGGTACGTTCGAGGCACCTTTTTTATAGGCTTCATTTTAGTTATTCATCTTTATTGGACTTATGAGCATACTTTGATGTCGACTAGGCTGGAGACCAATTGATCACCAATCTATCATTGGCTACTGTTTCTTTCTTTTTACATCTCTTATTTATTGGTGCAACAAGAAGCAAATAATTGTCTCTAGCTCAAGCATTGAATCATAATACCTAGTCCTAGCTAACCCTACCTTTAAACTTTTATGGCTATGATGGTTACTTCAAGACATCGATATCACATTTTCTTTAACAATTCCTCTCTTTTGTGATAATCATAGTACCATGTAGATTGTTCACAATGATGTCTTTTATTTACAAACTAAACACATCGAGATCGATTGTCATCTTGTGCTTCACGGAACTATACAACTTGTCTCAATCTCATCTCAAGCACAAATTGTTAATCTTATTTCCAAATCAAATCTGCCTCGACGTTTTCAAGATCTTTTCTCCAAATTCAAGTTATTGTCTTCACTACAACCTTGAGTTTGAGGGGGATATTAGCGTAATCATTGGTAGTCAACTATCAACATCCAATTATCCTTCATTTTCTCCTAGAATCATGTATATTAATACTGTATAATATTTAGTTAATTTGTTTTTGTAGTTGAGTCACCTAGAGTGTATAAGTAGATTAATGTCTATCATAGTATAAACAAACAGAATATAAAGAGCATTTCTACATTTTTTTCTTCGTTCTCTATTTCTACAGTATCTAAATCGTCACTGCTATCAGTTGGATTATACATCATTGTTATTTGTCAGATTTCTCGATCCATATTAGATTCGGAATAAACTTGATATATGCAAATTGATACATTATAAATAGGCTTTCTTATTTTATGGGAAAAAAGACAGGTTATTTTATGTGCCGATAGGATCGATTTTTTATGATTCACATCAGAAATCATAAGAAGTGGATGATGAAATTGTAATCTCTTCTCTATTGAATTATTGAACGGTTCTCTGGATTAATGTACAAAGCATAAAATTTTCGCCTAATCTTTCTATTGTCAAGTAAATCGATTACACGTGAATAATGCATTAAAGGATATGCTTTTTTAAGAAATGCATCAAAGACATAGACTAAGCATTTATAGGTTGGTGACTAAACTAAAAGAATGAAGAAACATTGAAGCTATCGTAGCAAGGGGGTAAGCTGAAAAAGACTCCTGATTTCATGCAACTTTAAAAGGACGCCTTTTAACTTGTGTCGCTGAGTTGGAAGCTCACCATAGCCAACATTTAGGGTGCAAGCAACTTAGAAGTTCCTTAAACCTCCTTGAAAGTTGAAAATTAACTCCATATGCCTGAGTAACTTGTCTGGTCTAAGATATGTAGAGTGCAAATGAGCTATAATGAGATTAAAATAGGTAGAAGATATGTGAGAGGACGAATTCTACATTGATAAACACCAAACAAAATTGTTGGCAGCCAAAGAAACTAGAAAGATTTTAAAAAATTGATGATAAAAAATCATCAAGTGAATATTTAAATCCCTTAAATCTTTAATTAAATCCTTGAATTAACTAGATCTAATCTAAATTTTAAAATTGAAAATTTTTAATAAAAAATTTTGGCTAAGGATTCATATTTCTCCTTAACTCCATTGAATTATCAACGCAATAATCGCTACCATCTAAAAGAATACTAAGAAGATTTAATTTCAATTAGAGTTTTTTAATTAAGGAGGCATAATGCACACACTTAAATAATATCTTTAATTTTTGATTATTTTTAAAATATAACATATTAAAGAATGTATGATTAATTAAATAATAAAAATATATACACAAATTAACCATGCTATACTTTAGACTAGAAATATAAAAGTTTCATATCAAATATTTTTATCAAAATTTTGAATTATAAAAAGTTGGAATATAAACTTTTGACTTAAAAAAATTAAAATATATTTTAATTAAAATAATAGATGCAACTCCATTAAATAGACCATCATTTTTTTAAAAATGAATTATGTATATACTATAGATGAAACTATTACATACATTACAATGAGTTCTAGGTTATTAGCTGACATTCATATTACAAAAATATGAAAGGATCTAAATGTTGTATGTTGAATACGTCATAAGATAAAAAAGCTAAAAGGAGTTATAAACTCCATCTTCATTGCATGTCCATCGAGAGAGTATGCTACACTTTTTTTGCATAGACGCACTGATGGATTAGGTTAACAATCCTATTTGCGACCAGATATTTCACTTCCTTCTTATCAGTGAACTATCTGCTATTATGCTCCTTCCAAATCATGTAAATGGTTAGGGTGAAGGCCACTTTATAAAGAGAGATGTTAGTTTGTCCTGACTTGGAGTTTCTAATAATCCAGTGTAATGCATGCTCTCAATTGTATTGAAAATTATTTTCAGGTAACAAGTGTAATATTCAACTCCAAATTGCTTTTGAAAAGCTACATAAAAAGAATAGATGGTCCCTATCCTCCACTGCCTTGTTACAAAGTACGCAAGTACTGTCAACTATGTTATCGTGCCATTGGCTCTTGGTTTGAAGCCTATTCTTGATCGCAAGCCATGTCATGAAGGAAGCCTTAGGGCTAAGGGTATTTTGCCACAATATATCAAACTAGCTTTTTCCCTTTTCATCTTTAGTTACAATGATGGGTTGCTTTCCTTTGTATATGGTAACATTAACCACATCACTTTCTTTAGATGACATATGTTCCTACTTCATAATGATTCATCTGTTATAGTTGTCACACCAACTTGAACATAGTCTTATTTATTAGAGAATCTTTGTAAAGATGAATTTTTTAGAAGAGCTAAACTTATATGACCTAAATCTATTATAGTCTTTTTTTAAATTTCTTATAAATGACATGATTATAATTTTAGTTAATAGGGTATCTTTCTTCCTATTATAAGATCCTCTTATTCTTTAGCCATCTTATATTATTCTTGTAAGTTAGATGAATAATAAAGTATCCTTGTTATTCTCTAAGCACTTCTGGAATTGTTTACTTAGAATTAGATTTATAAATTTATAATAACACCTTAACTATGCCTCTTTAAAATAATATTTGTGAATATATTATTTTGAATCTCTCCTCTTTTCAAACATATTTCTATAATTGAATGACTATAAGGAATATCATTCATGTCTTATTTTTCCATAAGTGCATTCCATTGTTCTTGGATTAACTATATGATGATGATTCATGTAATTCTAAAGCTTAAACTTTCCATCAATTACAAAATGATCTAGGTAGTTGTAACATCTTTTTTTTCTTGCTAAAGCTTTAGTGGAATGTTTTGGACATATTTTTCCATTAAAAGTAACCACTTATTCTTTTTTCTAATGAAATATCTTCATCGTTACCCTTTAGGGGAGCTCTAAGTAAGTTAGAATTGGTTTGTCCTGACATTCCATAATAATTGAAGCATTATGTAGCTTATTTTATATATATTAGATCACTCTTGTATCTTCTATTAAAAGTATGTTTGTGCTATCTTCTCTTAGGAATTTTGTTAAACTGGTAATGTGCATCCTAATATGTACTCTTTAACTTAGTTATATGCCTTTTTATACCCTTACACTATATAATATAAGGAAACATTCCACATATTGGATTTGATAAATTTAAAACAATGTATTTCATTGATAAGTTTGCTCGTAAATTTCTGAATCAACATCGATGACTAAAGTGGGAAATTTTATTATAAAGTAGATTTTATTGACCATATAGTCAATTTAAAAGTCAAAGTGAGGATATAAGTATATTAAAATAAACTTTTGAAAATCATTATTAAAAATGTAAATTTACTTTTTTCACTTATAAAAATTCTATGATTTGTTTAAGCTAATATCATCTAGTAGGTTTTCAAGAAACCATTTATATATCTCTTTGTTCTCAACTCTTACCATAACGTATATTAGTAGGTATATTTATTATTTGGATCTCTACCTATTACTGTAAACAATTGGATACCATATTGTATCTTCAAATGACACCTATTAATATAGATTATAGGTTTTATAGGTATTGATAAAACTAGATTTCACTAGATTAAACAAAAACATAATAGGAGTCAAAAATTCCTTTACGAGCTTTAATATATTGTAAGTTACCCTTATTGTGTTTCATAATACCCAACAAAAGACCTCATAGTTTATCATATTATGCTCCATCTTCTCCAAGCACCAAATGAAAAGCATATCTTTTGTCTTTGTATTCTTCAATATATGAAATCTTCCATTGATGATTTCTTAAAAGTTCTCCTTTTAAACCAAAAATGTCCTGACTTGACTACCTCTAAATTGTACCATATATATTCTACAATCAATTAGCAATCCATCTTTTTAGTCGCTTCTTTAACACAACAATGCTTATCTTATAATGTCTTTATTTGAAAAGCTTCTCCATTTTAGGCGAGAATAGTATATGTTCTCCTCCCACAATCCTTCTTACACTCAATAGTAAGTATTGACCATCATTTTTTTGTAGACATGATCAAATCTATCTTGTATGCTTATATTCTTCAATGATTTTTTTAAACGAGACATTTAATCAAATATCATCCTCTAACTGAGATTAATTTTGGAATTTATGTCACTTAATACATTGAAATAAGGGTATTTGAGCTCCTTTATTTCATCATTTAAAATCCCTTCCAAATTATTTACGTCATCGTTATCAACTTTTAGATTATTGTTTCATAGTTTAATAGGGTCTTTGCTAATAGTAAACTCATATATACTGTGTGAATAATCTTAAATTTCATAATAAAAAACATCATTTGCAATATCCTCACTAGAGTATCCCAATTCACTAACTTGAGGTGATACTTGATCAATGTGATCTTCTTCAATAAATGTTAGGTCATCTCAATCCTTTTCAAATTATAGGCTTCCACCAATAGTTTGTTCATTGGTTGTAATTTCCACTCCATCTTCATTATTGTAATATTAGGAGATATTTGGTAACAAAATATTATTGTCCTCATTCACTTCAATTGGAATATTATCGATAGGGTCAATAATATTTTAGAGTTTATAAAACTTTTCAACAGAACACCTATGTTGTCTTATATTTTGTTTCTAAAATTTTATTTAGTAATTTCTCACCTCTTAAAATTAATTATTCGAAAATTTGTACATAAATTCTCACGGATGCTCATAATCTAAATTCTTAGCATTTAGCATAAACTATATCAATGTAATTTCATTTGAATAACTGTTATAACAGACTCTCTCCACCTCATATCTCATTAAATTATACTTATAACAACCTCTATAAAAACATTCAAATCTAATCATAGAATCAAAATCTTTAATCATTTCTAATAGTACCCTAATTTGTCAAACATGAATAAGAAAAATCAATACAAAGGCAAAATAAGTTACTGAATTTTCATATATTAAGTATAGAATTGCTGATGAAATTTATCATCCAAGTAATATTTACTCTAATTCAGGTGTAAGGAAATGAATTTACTAATATTGGTAGGGCTCCAACTATGAAAACCATTTTTTTAATTGAGATTTCGTCTTTACCTATGGAGTCTAAATGTTTAATTGCTATTTTTTTTCTTGTTCTAAACTAATAAAGGATATGGAATAACTTGTGTTGGCAGATATAAACACTAACATTTAATCTTCCTTTATTCGTAAATCATATCATCTAGGTTGTTATGTAAATTACATTAATTTCAATGATTTTGGTTCCTTAATTCATGAGACAACCATTAAAGTAGTACAAATTATAAAAATAAATCAACGTCATATTGTAAGTCTCTTATTACTTGTACTGCTACTTACTGCATTATAAGTAAAATCTCAAAGTGCCTTTTTAATGGACTTATAATTGTATCATTATTTTGACTTTTATTAAATTTTAAAATTTTTAAATGGTTCCATTTATTAAATTAGAAGTGAATTGGAAGTTAGACAACAAAATAGTTCATTGATTTACCTTTCATTCTTCTCTTTGCTAGTCATTTTAATTTACTGGTGAACTTTTATCTAGGAAAAGTTTGATATGTACTACTAGACAACAAAGAACAAAAGTTTAATTTTTTAAAATTTCTTAATATAAAACATGTACAATGCCTAACACTTTGTTCTCAACATGTTGAATTTATGAAACATATAGAATTTACAACATGTTTGTTTTCAATATGCAAAATGCTCAGCACTTTATTTTTAGTGTGGACTAAACACTTCTATTCAAGGTGCTAAATATGTAGAATGCCTAAATTCTTGCTTGATACAAAATATATGAATTGTTCAATCAATTACTAAAATTAAAAAAGATGAAAAATAATATAAAATCAAACAAACATAGCTAATTATAGTGGCAAAATTAAAGAGATTATAAAGTCTACATGTTTTAAAGAAATTAAGGTTCTACACATCTTTAAGCTTTAATAAATTGGAGATTGTGTTTTGTTCTTCTAGAATTAGCAACAAAGAAAAGTAATATAACCATGTATAAACTGCAAAAAATAAAAAACTTGCTATTATAAACATATAACCACAAACATTAATCTTAGAGAAAACACATAAAACCTAATTATTCCATACATACATAAGGAACATACCAATATGCTTGGCCTTCTTCACGTAATAAGCATTGATTTTATTTGAGACATACTTTTGCTGACCTTGTTAGTGGTGGCCTTTTATTATGTTTCATTAATACGGTGCTTAACCTTAGAACTCTAACAATTGATTGGTTTAACATCTTTGTCACCAGTGGTGTTCACTCTATAGATGTTATTGTTGGTGATGTTATTAGTCAGCTTGCAGAAACTCTTGACCTAGTAACTCTTGTCATTGGTAGTGATTGAGTTAACTGTAGTTTTAGTTGAGATGGCTCTAATTGGGATGTTTTTACCCTTACTCTAGATGACTATTCAATAAAGTGATTATTGTAACTTCAATTGTGAATTAAGTTAGTAAAATTTTGAAAAACAAAATTATAATTATTGAGTGGGGTTCTCACTATCTATGGGTGTTGTTGGAGTAACACCAAAAAGACAGCATCTTTTTACTATACCATTATTTAAAACAAAATTGGATCAACCATCTTCTAGAGTTAGGTCTATAATCCCCTTTTTAGCATCTATAATTTCATCATTATTGTCTGAGAGATACCCTTATTCCTTTCATTTTATCATTATTCCCATGTTCTACCTCATACCTTAACCATGAAACTTTTTCAACAACATTAAACTCTTAAATTTTTGGGCCACTATGTTGGATATCATCATCAGTTAATGTATAAATTTATGGTTAATTATGTTGGATACTATATCCTAAATTATAACAATTACATCCATCACTTTTTACCCTTCGACATAATTTGAATATGCAAAATAAGGCCCCCATAATATGTATCTCGACATTGCCACAATTTTAGTTGAGAAAGTCGAAAGTTAAACACTATTACACTGTCATTGAGCAATAATTCAATCATATCTACTGTGACATTAAATATTTTAATAGGCCATTCACTCTTATACCTACCAATATATTCCACATAATTAACAATAAGCTTTTCCCATGACAAAGTCACAGTAATCTTGTATTATCTTTATATATTTCCAAATCATATCAAGCTAAGCCTTCTTGGGACCATCGAAAATACATTAACATAAATCATTAATATTTAAATCAAAACGATTACATAATCATAAATAAAGAGTTAGCGAAACATATAATATATTTTTTATTAAAAATCAAACCTTAATATATCACTGACCATTCTTCTTTTCTAAGACTTCACACATTGTAATGTATTCATGTTTTAATTATTAATCAATTTTTTTAACGTAAAAAACACTTGAAAAAAGAAAACATGCTTTCTTTATAAAAACCAATGTTAATAAGACGAGATTCATAATTTTGTGGTCTCTCTCAACTGCATATGTAGTTACTACCTAGGCTAACAAGTTTTAACATTCTTGGATTCCTTTATTTATGATTCCTACGTATCCTTTAAGTTCTTTTTTTTCAATAGTCACGCATTATCATATTTTAGTTTACTATAATTTCATTAACTTTTTATGTAAAAGGGTGGTTTAATTCCACTTTGTTTTTTATTGTGAATTTTTGTTTCGATTTAAAAAAACAAAAACTTATTTAATTGATGTAATTACACTTGTTTTTGCCACAAAATTAGAGTTAGAGATAAATTTATTTATTTTAATCTTGTATAAAATATTTGATAATAATCTTTCATAGTTCAAAATTTCATTTTTAATTTATCAAATTTAGTAATAAACTAATTAGTTTTTATTTTCAAATTTTCTATTCTTATTTTAGCATTTAAAATATATTTAATATTTTAAAAATAAATATATAATATTAATAAAACATATCTGTTTATTTTTTATTTTATGATACTTTAAGTCATTTAATATTAAAGTTTCAACTCCACTCCACTCCACTTTTTATATTCCTCTAAATTTATTAATTGACCCACGACCCTTTTTTAGAATGAACAAAGTTTTATAAACAGTGGTTTCCTAGGAATTTCTCGTGTTGTTACTCATTGTGAACGTATGACCTTTTTCATGGCATGGTTTGAATGCTGATAACTGTATAAGGAGGACACGTAAGGTTACTTTTTATGTTGCCCTTGCGTGTTTAATATAGTAATTCTTTATTTTTCTTAAAAAGTTTTAAATAATTTTGAGAATATATAGATTATAACTTTTTTATTAGTAGTTATTAATTAATAAAAAAATTATACTGTGTAAAAAACAACTAAAAAGTAAAAACTATTTTTTATGTAAATGTTTTTTGTAAAAGAAGTTGAGGAGCCTGGGAAGTGGGAAAGTCCTCCATGAATCCAATAAAAATTTCATAGTTTGCCACGAGCGGTACAACCAAAGGAACATCACATTCACCGTCTGTCTTAGTCTTAGCCATCCCCGTCTATGTCAATGGCGAGTAGGGTGTAGGTACGTACAATGTCAAACTTTCTAAGAAAACGCTTCTGGGTACCTGTTATGTCTAACTTCCTCTTTGAATTTGGATTTTAGACTTCAAAAAGCTTATTAGTTACGGGGTTATTAAATTATATGATCGAAATGTTGATTGAGCAAACGGAGTTTGATTCTTAGATAACAAGCCAAGTAGTTAGTAGACCCCACAATAAAGACGAAGAAGAATTGGCTCATACTCGTAACAAAAAAAGGGTACTTATTATACGCACAACTTTTTCAATAACTTTGAAAATTCTCTCTTTCCTCCCTCTGCTAAGTCCTAAGTCCTCTCTCTCAAAGTTCCCGTCATTTAAGTGTATCTTCATTATCTTTAACTAAGTTCTTCCTCACTTCTCCACCATCTGACGCTCTCAACTCAAGTCTGAGCCTCTGACTTGTCAACTCGCATCCAACGATGGGCCATTGCTGCAGCAAAGACCTAGATTCTCTCCCCTCTAACGGAGAAACTAAAGCCGGAAGCAACGGCACCGCTGGCGACCACGTCAAGCCTCCTCCGTCGCCGGCTTCACTGAAAGCTCCATCGCAGCATTCAGTTGATCCTAACACCAACACCTACACTACTAGTCCCTTCCCGAGTCCGCTTCCGGCGGGAGTGCGACCGTCCCCAACGCCAGCCAGGAAGTTCAAGTGGCCATTACCGCCTCCGTCTCCGGCGAAGCCGATCATGGCGATCATGAGGCGGACGGGGCTGAAGAAGAAGAAACAGGGGACGATACCGGAGGATCGGGAGGGAGCGGCGGAGGAGGATGGCGAGGATGAGGAGCTCACGGCGTTGGACAAGAGTTTCGGCTACGCCAAGAATTTTGCAGGGAAGTATGAGTTGGGAAGAGAGGTTGGGAGAGGGCATTTTGGTCATACTTGTTTGGCTAAGGCCAAGAAGGGACAGCTTAAGGGACAAGAAGTTGCTGTCAAGATCATTTCCAAAGCTAAGGTGCGTTTGCGTTTGGGTTTGCTACTTCACTAATTTGTTTTTCAGCTTTTCTCTAGTGGGGTTTGTCAATTTAACATCCGAATTTGAAATCATCAAGCTTATTAATTCTGGTTGATTTTATCATTTATTGAATTGGGGAGTAGATGGAAAGTTTATAGTTTTCGTTTTGACCTCAAGATTCGAGGATATTCTTATTGATAATGCGTGACGAGGTCAGATGATAGTCTAGAGGCCTGTAATCAGTTCTTGTGAAGGTAGTTATATTTCTAATCTTCCCATTACTATCTTAGGGCCTTTAGAGCTCATGAAATGAAATGAATGAAGCAGAAAAAGGGATGTTTTAGTGCATTTATGATGTCTAATGTGAAGATTTAGTAAGAAGAAATTTGCTTTACCAGGACAGATGCCTCATGCCACGAGTTATACTAGATATGTTGCTATTAAGAATTCGAGTGGTTAAGCCATGGGAAATCAGAATAATGCTTGAACCTGCGGAAAATAAATAATTTTCGGACTGATTTACATTCTGGGTCAAATTCTTCATCCATTTAAATTCTACCGGTTTTTTTTGCTTCACATGATTTGTTGACAATTGAGATGGATATAAATCACGATCGGGAACTGTGCACTAGCATCACAATACCGAGCAAAACTTATTTACTGGGTTAGCCATCTAACTTTATGCCAAGCAATTAAAACTTACATTATACTGCAGATCTGGTAGTTGCTTAGTTTCCGTCTTTTAAATGCCAGCTATCTATCCAAATGCTTCATCAAATTTGCAAGCTATGAAGCTCTAAACGCATATTAGAATGAGGTTGAAAAATCTCCCATTTCTTGTCTATTAAGTCTTAAACAGGTTCTTTTATCAAAAATAAGAAAGTCTTAAAACACATTCTGCAAAAATGTAAATGATATATTTTTCAAGGGGAATATTGCACAGATAGGCTTTATTCATGGCGCTGCTCCACATAGCCTTCATATCTTATGTAATGCAAGTTTAAGAAACGGAAGTTGTAGGCTAAAGGAAGATAGTTATCAACTATATCAGTTATATTCTATAACTGATTTATTGTTGTTGCATCTAGTTGTTTGTTGATGTCTTTAATAATTCAAATCAACAAGTCTGATACTAAATGTTTTCTGTTAATACTGTTTAATTGCTTAATTTCAATCAAGCTGTTCTACTACTTTTCAATAATAATAATTTTTTCACTTTTTTCTGTTTTTTTGATTTATGTCCTTGTAAGCTAATAACTGATTTTCTCGTAAATTGATTACTATAAGATTAATTATAGGTATTGGTAATAAAAGAATGTCTATGCAGATGACAACGGCAATATCAATTGAAGATGTTCGTCGGGAGGTAAAGATATTGAAAGCCTTATCCGGACATAAGCATATGATCGCATTTCATGATGTGTTTGAAGATGCCAAAAATGTCTACATAGTTATGGAGTATGTATATCTTTCTGATATCCATTGGAATTGTTATCTAATTTCTATCTGTAATCATATTTCACTAGGATGATCTGAATTCTTTTCTGTCTGTGCTCTTATAAACTTGATAGTCATAACATATTCTATCTTAAGAATGGGAAATTTCTGAAAAGATTAATGAGAAAGCAGTGCTTTTTTGCGTCTAGGCGCATTTCTGGAGATGAAATGGTAAAATAGGTAGATAATTTTTTGATTGTTAGTAAAGGGATGTTCCTAATATTCATTATTGACCTTGTTGCGGGATCCTTTTCTTGGTTATGAATTCTATAAAGTTTGCCAACTTTTGGAGTCATTTTCTAATTTCTGGAATGAGAATTTTTCTAATTTTTTTAAAAATCTTTGCTACTAGATTATGCGAAGGTGGAGAACTCCTTGACAGAATCTTAGCAAGGTAATAAGAGAATAGTTTCTCATTACCCTTGTAAACAATGTGATTCTTCATTTGGTGCATCAAGGTTCAAGTTGATACGATTACTTAGTGCAATTCCCTTTTTCTTCTGCAGAGGTGGAAGATACATAGAAGACGATGCTAAAACCATTGTTGTCCAAATACTAAGTGTAGTTGCCTTTTGTCACCTTCAAGGTGTTGTGCACCGTGATCTAAAACCAGAGGTAAACCATTTGATCCAAGTAACATGTATTTCTCTCTTCATGTCTGCATATACGTGTGTATGTATAAAAGCTCTTTGTCAATTGGAACCTCATATGCCATGTAAAACCATCTCAAAGGAGCCATAAGTCCTTTTTCTTACCTTTAACCAAGTACACTATTATCACTTGGCAGAATTTTCTTTTCACCACAAAGGATGAGGATGCTCCGATGAAGATTATTGACTTTGGTCTATCTGATTTTATCAGGCCAGGTAATGTTTGGTTATTCATTGAATCTTTCAAGGTCCAATGAGGCAATGATTATTTTATTGTTTTAACATGGTGTCATCTGTACTTTCTTTTGATTACTTTATTTTTAAATCAACTCCTTGATACTAACTATTTTTGTTTTGTTGATGAAAAATTTGCTTGGTCGTGTTTCATGTTCTTATGTGCTTCGGAATACATTTTATTGTTTGAAGTTAGAAAATATTGTTTATGGAGAGAAACAGCATATTATTGTGCATCAAGTTCCAGTATGAGAATCCATTCAGAAATCATCTCTTTGACAACAATTTCCTTTAAGTTTTGATAATTTCAACTTATCTATAGCTCTGACATTGTATACGAAAAGTCATCATATATATACATATATATGTTACAGATCAACGCCTTGATGATATTGTTGGCAGTGCGTATTATGTTGCACCTGAGGTCCTCCATAGGTCGTACAGTGTTGAAGCTGATATGTGGAGTATTGGTGTGATAACATACATTTTGCTGTGTGGAAGTAGACCTTTCTGGGCTCGAACAGAATCTGGAATTTTTCGTTCTGTGCTAAGAGCTGTTCCTAACTTAGAAGACTCACCTTGGCCAGCAGTATCACCAGAAGCTAAAGATTTTGTGAAAAGGCTTCTCAATAAGGACCATAGAAAAAGGATGACTGCTGCACAAGCTTTAAGTAAGTTGTTTGATGGAACTTTTGAAGTATTTGGTTTTTTATTTCTCAAATTGGACAATCTGGTTGAGTAACATTTTGTTCTTTATATATGCTGGTAGTTGACCAGTTTGTTGGTGCACTCATATGCAGCTCACCCATGGTTACAAGATGAAGATAGAACTGTGCCATTAGATGTTCAGATCTACAAATTAGTTAAATCATATGTTCGTGCAACACCTTTCAAGCGTGCAGCATTGAAGGTAATTACAACATCCAGAACTTCTTAATCAACATCCCCCAACCACCAGAAAATTAGAGTTCATATATGAGCAAAAGAGTAAGTCAGTTCATGTCTTAAGTTATGAGTGCTTTTGCGTGATTTATAAAGATCTTACCAATACCTATTTCAGGTATCATTAAGTAAAATGATCTATTTTTTTCTTTGGAGCAAATTAACTTTCCACCTGGGGATCAATTAAGTACAACCTTGGTATCTCTCGCTATAGTACTTGTAACCTTTCTTGTCTGATATTGATCCAAATTGTAGGCTCTTTCGAAAGCTATTCCAGAAGAGGAGCTCGTCTATGTTAAGGCTCAGTTTAATCTCTTGGAGCCAAAAGATGGACTTGTGTCTATCAATAACTTCAGAGTGGTTGGTTTATACTCTTAGCTTCTATTCGCTGAGAAGAAATTTTGAAACTTTGATGGATGTTCTTATTTGCTAAACATAGTGTTTTGTAATTAATCGAGAAAACCAAATATGACTTTTGTGGCCATTAGTCATCCAATAAACTCATTTCTCTCTCTCCGACCCTCCCCGAAAAAATGCAGGCTTTAATGAGACATGTTACTGATGCCATGAAGGAGGCAAGGATTTTTGACATTTTAAATGTGGTATGATTTCTTAATTTATATTGCCTACACTGTCCGGTTTTATTGTCTATGATATAGCAACGCTATAGTCTAGTTCTCTTATTACTAAATTTCAGCTTATTACTTCAGATGGAGCCACTATCATACAAGAAATTGGGATTTGAGGAATTCTGTGCCGCTACAGTCAGTCCATATCAGGTTGAGGCCCTTGAAGAGTGGGAGAACGTTTCCAAAATAGCTTTCGAATATTTTGAACAAGAAGGAAACAGAGCCATATCAGTGGAGGAATTGGCACTGGTGAGCCGATTACAAGTTAAAACTATTTAGTGAATTTAGATAGCATGTGCCTAACTGCAGTATTTATGCAGCAGGAAATGAATCTGGGCCCTCAAGCTTTTTCTGTAGTCAAGGATTGGATCAGAACTTCTGATGGAAAATTGAGCTTCCTTGGATATACCAGATTCTTACATGGCGTGACAATACGCAACACAAATGCAAAACAGCGATAGCATAGCCAATGATTCTATTTTCTCTCTTATTTCTTTGGTCCTCTTTTTTTTTTGTTGATAATTTCTTGATATAGCCCCAATATTATTCAGAATTTAGATTGTAAGTTGTTTAAGTTAACGTTTAGACAGGAAATTGTGAAATGAAAGCTGTATGATTTCAGCCATGGTGGTGTGAATGTTGTATCCTAATGGCCACAGCCACAGTATACTTGAGCGAATGTGAGATATTATTCCATGTGTAATGCCCAATTTGTATACCAACGCCTGTTCCCTCAATAGAAGTAATATTCTTTTTCTTACTAATGATTCAACTTTCATTTTGGTTTTACTTTCGAAGAATCAGTCACAAGTCATAGTCTAATAGACGTGTCAATTGAGTCGGAAATCAATAAAAGCTATGTTATCTGTCTACCTCTAAAAGAAGGTTAAAACATCTAATGTTTAATCTAAGGGGGCGTATGGTTGTTTCAGGTTTGGGAATAAAAAAATGGAATAATTGTAAAAAATAATATTTACTTTGGAATTTTCAATTCTAAGGAAATGAATTTATTCCATTAAATTTAGGAATCTACTAAACCCTCCAAAGGAGATGGGTGCTAAGTTTTCATTGCAATCTAGTAGTTACTATTTATATCTCTCCCTCACATAATCAATTTTTATTCTTAATTATATTATTAAACTCATCATCATCATCTTCATTATTATTATTATTATTATTATTATTATTATTATTATTATTATTATTATTATTATTATTATTATTAT
>JANZLC010000200.1:10722339-10737451 GCA_026413385.1 Erythroxylum gracilipes
TTGGTCCGCTTTTTTTTTTTTTTTTTGATAATTTCTTGATATAGCCCCAATATTATTCAGAATTTAGATTGTAAGTTGTTTAAGTTAACATTTAGACAGGAAATTGTGAAATGAAAGCTGTATGATTTCAGCCATGGTGGTGTGAATGTCGTATCCTAATGGCCACAGCCAAGTATACTTGAGCGAATGTGAGATATTATTCCATGTGTAATGATCAATTTGTATACCAACGCCTGTTCCCTCAATAGAAGTAATATTCTTTTTCTCACTAATGATTCAACTTTCATTTTGGTTTTACTTTCGAAGAATCGGTCACAAGTCTAGTCTAATAGACGTGTCAATTGAGTCGGAAATCAATAAAAGCTATGTTATATGTCTACCTCTAAAAGAAGGTTAAAACATCTGATGTTTAATCTAAGGATTGCAGCGCATGTGTATAAGAAAGTGAATAACCTGCTTAGTAAGAGATATATATATGATCGAAGGTTGTCGACTTCTTTGGAGATGGACGGATGGTTTCCAATTCCCAATTCGTAGAAAACTCATACCGTTAGCTTTTCCAATCATGGTTTTCACTTTCAGAGCCTCATAGAGCTAGTACAATTCGTAAGATGGGTTCTTTTAAAAGCCTCCAAAAACCCAAAGTCGTGAGAAGACATCTAAATGATAAAGGTGAGAAGGGTTTGAGATCTGACCAATAGTTGAATGGAATTTTTATCCTTCGTCAAATAATTTGTTTAACATATACAAGTTGATTCGTATTCAGTGTGCATTTCAAGCATAAGGACTACTACATAGTTCGTTAAAAAATATTTGGAGTTTTGTCTTTTTATTTGTTAAATAATTTATTTAAATAATACGCATTGACTATGATTCATGTTCTTAATGATTTACATAATAGATATTTAAATGCTTTTCATCAATTTTCTTTTATTTTTTGCTTTAAATAAAAAGGAAGGTCAATCTCATCTTGCCAAATGTCAAAGTTAATGGCATATTCTCAACAAATGTTAGCTCCCAAGGCTGTATGGTTAAGAGGCATTCCTCGTCTATTCCTAGTAACAGCTTATTATTTTGTTTGGTTGAAAAAATTATAAATATTTTTTGTGAAAAAATTAAAAACAGAAAAAAATTAAACTAAATTTGGGAAAAATAAAAATAAGCTGGCCTTAATTAATACTTGAAGGTAAAGAAAATTTGAGTCTACCAAATCAATGTCGGTTGGAAACGTAAGGCATATAGAGTCATAATATCGGGTAGAATTTTCGTTGGAAGGAACTTGTAAACTACTGTCGTCTTCGATTGATTCTCAAAAGCTAGCTGGGACAATCTTCGTTAGTAGTTATCCACACTATAACTATTCTCCACTTTGACTTCTTGGCCTCGGGGAGAAAACAGTTAGCTGGTCTTAAATTAATTACGACACCACATGTTCACACCTAATTCAAATTCAATCCTTAATAGAAAAAGGCACTCAAAATATTTGTTTTAATTAATAAAATTAATTTATGTTCAAATATACAAATATATAATATTATTTTTAGACTTGATGTTAAAAGATTGAAGGGTCGAGAAATGCTTATAGATTTTTTTTTAATCTATAATATTCCAAAGATATTCTTGAAATTATTTTGTACTGAAGACTGAAGAGTGGAAGAGAATACTATAGAAAGGAATTAAAATTGAAGGAAACACTGGATGTAGCAGAGTAGAACATAAACATCAACCATCATCTGCTTAGCTTATTTGGGAAGTCACGTGGCTAATGTATGGTAAACCCCGTGTCAAAGTCACAAGCAAAGTGGGGTCCTTAATGATCTAACTCACACTAATGTCTTTTTTTTTTGACAATACACTAATGTTATAAATACACGCTGGGATGTTATAAATCTATTTTTTTCTTTACTTGTCCTATAAATTTCAGCCATTTATTTATGTTAGACTTACGTGAGACTCATATAAATAAATGGCTGAGATTTATGGAACAGGATAAAGACAGGATAAAATGGACAGAAGAAGATCTAGGCTCTTTATGTTGATATCAGATTTAGTTCTGGTGCAGTTTTGTACTGTTATCAGTTAATGCAACATGTTGAATAATTTTTTAAATTTATAATATATTTTTAAAATTACAATATAGTCTAAATTTATGACCTTCTAACAAAAAAATCCCAATTATGAAAATTTGTAATTCATTAATTTTGTACACATACATTCAACAACAAGTATATTGTAGCTTTTTTTAAAACAAAAAATTATAATATATTAATAAAATTGAGCAGCAATTTTTATTTCAAATGCTTTAAAGAAGAACACAGATTAACACTTGTCTGTGTTGTTTCAAAAAGAAAGCTAGATATCATGAAAAACATTTCTCCATAGCTTTCTTTAATTTTCTCTTCTCTCGTCCCTAGTGACTACTGTACGTCCTCCACCTCTCAAGACAATGAAACTTCCAAGTCTTCAAATGGGTCGGCTACCACGATAGAAAGGTGCTATTTCTTTGTTCCTTATATTTCTTTCTTATTAGGTAACTGTCTTGAACCATCACACTTTGTTTTTTCTCACCGCTTTCTTTACTGCTCTCTTATACACGTGGCATATGTGCCACTTTGCCTTCTCGCCTGCTTTATCCTGCAACATGTGTCTTCCAATATATGGAGAGGCGTGGTGCAAGTAATGGTCGGTGGTGGAATGCGAGGACAGTCGTCAAAGAAGGAGAGGAGATTCACTAATGATGTTAAAAATACCAAACTCACCTCTAAAAGTGTTAGTTTAGAAAGAAGAGATTTACATACTATTATAAATTCTTGAATATTCTCGTAGTTATTCGATATCTTGAACTAACTTTTAAAAATGAGTTAGACATTTTCTAACAATTGAAAAGGAAAATCGAGAGGGATAAAGATTGTAGCATAAGCAAATAGTTTTTTAAAAATTTATCATTCAATACCAGATCAAGTTTTGTACAATTTTCTTGTTTGAAAGTACTTCCATAATATTGAACGACACAGACGTTGAATGCGATGGCAGATTTCCTAGTTTCACTTTTTTTTCCCTATCTGAACAATGTTTATTAAATAAAAACATTAATAAGAATAAAAACAAAGTTGATGTTTCAAATTTCCCTTGAAACTTGGGCTATATGTGCAAACAAGTGGCAAGATCAATGTTGTGAATGCTTTATCAATGCCAATATTAGATTTAGTTATGGTACGGTATCAACACCAATTAATCGGGTACAATTTTGAATAATTTTTAAATTTATAAAATAGTTTATAATTTTTTTTAAAATTTCAAAATGGTCCTCATAATTTATAATTTTACATTAACCATACATGCCTTCAAAAATTATAATAATAAAATTTAAAATAATAACATTTTATTTATTTTTATTAACATTATTTTCACATATTTCACATATAAATAATAACCACAATTAATATAAAAAATGATCAATACATAAACACCTCTCCTTGTCTGTCTTTATTTATAATCTTTTAAATCTCTAAATCGTTTGACCTTTCTAAACCAATTTATTGTTAGTCCATTCACTCCATTTCTAGCTCACTTAGTTACACGTGATAAAAAAATTAGTCTTGATTATCTTTATGCACTAATTTTGTGAAATAAAAATACACATGGTCTCCATTTTTTAATATAGTAGGATGCGTGAAAGGGATAACTATCGAACCTTAATTTTATTCAATCATGTTTATAGCCATTTATTTTATTTTTAATAATTACATCCCATAAGATTTAATTTAAATACACTCATATTGAGTTACATAGTACCAAACTATATATTTCGGTCTTGCTACATTTATAATAGTAAACATTATCTAATTTCATGATATTTGGTTTAATTCATTTTTATATATCCAATTCAAAGTATTAATTAGTCTTTATCGAACTTTAATTACGAATAGTTATTTATAATAAAATTTAATTTAATTATAATAATTAATATTTATTTTGATTAAATTTTTTACACATATATTTGTTTTAATTTTTGTCAAGTAGTGTTTTTAAGAATTCTCATTAATTTTGTAAAAAGGATAATTGTGAAGAAAAAAACAAGATAAAGGCAATTAGGTAATTTAAAACATAGGATATCTTTTAGGGCTTGTTTTTTAGGGGAAGAAATAAGGAAAATTTGAAGTAATAATCAAAAAGTAAAAAACAAAAGCTAGAAAATTGTCCCCTTCGATGTAGAGATCCTTTCGTCTTTTCCTATAAATTTTTTGAAAACACTTAACTTTGTTTTTTGGAGGTAGCTGAATCTTTTCAGTAAAGAAAAACTCTCAGCTTTCCTTTTGATCTCTTGACTTTTCCTTATCTCTGTGTCGGAAATCATTTTCCTTCCCTCGTCTCATCTATTAAGATTTCTTAGCCTTCTTTGATCTCTTTCATGGAGCTCAATCTTCATCATAGGTCTGATGGTGGAGCATGACGTGGTGCGATGGCAATGACTATGAGTGGTGGCATGGTGGTAGTGGGTGGCTGACGAAGGTGAACATTAGAGATGTTGGAAATTAGGTCAGGACCTAATTCTATCCGCAACGAAATAATTACGAAACTTTTTTGTACCCTTTAATTTCTCGAAAACCAAGATCTCTTTAGTTCTATAAAATGATTAACACAAATCATAATAAAGTAGAAACTTAATTCATACCTTAAGCTTGATCTCTAACTTGTTGTATCCCTTGAATTGTTTCCAAAATCGATTCATCTCAACCACCGTAGCCACACAAGTGTTCAGCCTCTAACAGTATCCATAGAATAAGTTGAGAGAACTTTGTAACTCTTACAGAGATGGTTAAGCAATAAGTGCTAGCTTTATAGGGCGTAAGTCTATTTATAATAGGTTTTGGACATTTTGGTAATTTCATTGAAATTAAATTCTAATTTCAATTAAACTTTAATTAGAATTATTTGTAATTTTAATTAAATACCAATTATGTCTAAATAAAATACAATATCTTATATTAATCCTTATTTATTAAATATTTGATATTTAATCATAAAGTTTCTTAAACTTTACGATCAAGTCCGACTTAATTAAATTAATTTTGCTTTCTTATATTCATTCTATACGTGAGACGCATTAGGTTCTCAAATAACTTGGCAATGATTATAAATTCTAATTTTAATTCATAATTAAAATTAGATAAATTAAAACACCTTTTAATTTATTTTTAATTATTCAATTAAACAATTTATAATCATAGATCAAGATTGGCAATTAGCAATGTATCATGATCACCCAAATATTTAGGAATGTCAAAGTGAATTTGACTAACTTTTTCATACATGATTTTTCCATATAATTCAATCCTTTCATTATACAATGTTTTGATTAGATCTAGAGCATAGAATTAATGTCTACTCTATTTTGAGTCTAATCATATGAGTTCTTCACCATTAGCTATTGATTCAATTAATGACATTTGTAAACTATTTACAAAGCGTCATTTTACCTTGATCAAGGATTTCTCGAGTCAATACTAATAGAGAACAACGAAACATTCTTCCTAATTACTTTAGGGTGATGAATCCTATCTTGATCACAGAACTACCTCCATATAATTCATACTACATCAAATGATTACCGATTAAACAATCCATGATTAAATAGGTTATAAGTAGTATCAAAACATAGCAAGCTCTATACAAGATAACTTTGGTGACCTTAAGTCAAAGGATCACTTCTACAATCATCACAAAGAAATTCCATAAAAATACTAGTAATTTTTCAAATAGATTTCTTATGTCGGGTCTGTTAAGTGAACTTGTTCTCTAATAAGCACCCACACGTTTGCTTGAATATCTCTATACTTTAGCCTATGAAATCGACCACTTCCTTCAAATGAGAACTGACGAACGGACCAGATTGACTAACTCTAGAATATAGAGATTGACCATACATTAGGTTACTTGACGACGTTGACGGAAGCAAGGCAAGCCTAAATGGCAGGATTTGTGTCATAAAATGAGCTCGTTCAATTTCAACAATCGTATTCCATTGTTGAGGAGATCAAAACCAAAACAGAGAGATGCGAAAAATATAGAAGAAGAATCAAGGAAAAGTCTCAAAATTGTTAATGTCATTTTAATTTTTATTCCTTTTTTAACACGTGGCAAAAGTTTATTAGTATTGTTATCTACTAATATTATTACAGGCTACGGTTTTAAAAGTGTTGCATTATATTAATTTTAAGCAATATATTTTAAAATGTTACAAATATAGTGTTGCTTAAAGTACTTTTTGTTGTAATGTAAGGGTAAGTTTATTATTGTGACGATATTTAATTGACTTTAATTAGTTGGGCATTATATTAACGACAAGTTTTAATTACAAAAGGTTAAAAATTTATGTGACGAAAAGATTTCTCGTTACAATTATTTTAAAATTTGTGTAATAAACACTATCATTTTGAATAATAGTGACCATAATAGTTCATATGCTACTGTAACGATATATTATTGCCACTAACTATTTTTGCTTATATTGACAACATTTGTCATTATAAAAATACATCAGTTAAGTGACAAATAATTTTCTCGTCACAATAATGAATAATAATAGTGAAATAATTTATTTTGTCAGAATTACCTTTCATTTTTGCTAAAATGGTGTAAGCGCTAAATATTTAATACTATTAGTGACAACTTAAGAGTGACAAAGTTATTATTGATACTAATAACATATTATTAGTGACGATGCAATTGTGAGACTCGGTAGTGTCATAATTACTATACCATTAGTGACTACGTAATAATTTATCACAAATAATGAAAGTAACTGTGACTTACAAATTTTTGGTCACAATAACTATCATATTTGTGACAAAATATTTAAATGTCACAATTAAAAAATGTTTAAATGTGTTTTTACAAATACACCTCTAAAATAGATTTTAATGGATCAATTGAGAATATTCAAAATTTCTAAATAGATTTATTTATATAAATTAACTTAATTTTTTAGTTTACTTATGTAACAATTTATAGTAGACTAAAATAATTATGAAATTTTATCGCGAATTTTTATATTAGTTCTTATCTTTTTAAAATATATGATAATGATATTGAATAGAAAATAAATTTAAAGATTTTTTGTGAACATTCAAATTTTAAACATTTCACAAGTCTGTCATTAGCAATTTAATTTCCATATTATGCTATACTACATAAAACGTTGGACGAATTTACCAAAAAAAAAAAAAAACGTTGGACGAGAACGGCAGATTTTTGATCTTTCCAAATTTATCCGAATAGTTGGTTCATGTACTGCATTTGGACAAATTAACTTATACTAGTTGTTCCCAATCAGTAACTCAGCTACGAGTCCAATGCATCTGCCAAACTATCAGTTGCCACAATGACTTGACATCCCTCTAATGTGCAGTAACCTTCCAACAATATGCAAGTACTTAACAACGACGAATATGGATTATGCTTCGAAAGTCAACATCTTTTGTAGTAATCTTCGCCTTCAGGAAACATGCCCCTCAAGGTTCACACACAATAGGTTAAAGATGACATGTTATATATATATATATGTTTTTTTCATGGTAAGCATCTTTGCGTGTGAGGATTTCTGAACCCGAATCGATGGTCAGGAAGGAGGAGTCTGGATATTGGACAAGAGGATCCCGTCCTAAGAAGGAACATTATATGCCATCCAGCTCTGTTCTCAGCGTTGCCATGGTAGGGTTTTGCGGAGTAATTACTCTGACCCTAGAACTCCTGGATTCTTGTTTTTGTTCTGGGTGAATATGCATGAAGATTACATCTAATAGAGAAGACGTTTGAGAAGCTGCAAAACCACAGTTAATGAGGCAATAAGTTCTTTTATAAAACCTTAAACTACCCGCAATTAAACAGAAAATTAAGAATGGAAAAAAATTAAGCTAAAAAAATTTGTTTCAACTTTGACCAGAGGGCAAAACATTTGTACCAAAACATATTTGATTATTACTCAGGATTAATATTTTTTCCTTGTTGCACGTACTCGTTCAACTCATGTCACGCTCGTATACTGACGATCCTCTCCATTAATTCTTGTCTCCGTCCTTCCTCTTCCGGCCGCCATTGGTCACCAGATGACAACTGACAAGCGTCTTTGCTTGCAGCTAACGAATCGGCGATAGGTCTAATGACCAAAATGCCCTCTCCGACCACCGCCAGAACTAAAGTGGTGAAGAACACGAGAAACACAAAGGCGGCAAAGGGTGTTTCCTCTGGCTTCCACAACAATGATAATGCAAGGGCTACGATTTCCAGAGGCAATGTTACCATCACCGCAAAGGCAAGCCAATAAAGTCGAGTCCTCAAACCCTTGTTGATTACAACGGTTACAGCTTTATAATATGATAAGCTGAAGCCAATCAAGTACCAGATCCCAAAAGCACCGAATATTAGTGTATTCATTAAAGGGTATGAGCAGAAAACTGTTTCCTTCTCAAGAGTGCTCTTTGAAACCACCGAACTTCGCCAAAAAATCGGTGGCAAAAGACCCTCTATCGTTGACGTGAACAAAACCACAACCTGTAACGAGAAAATGGGCAAGCAGGTTACGGAAATGAAGGCAATAGCCCAAGAGCCTCGTGGGGTATTTTTCTTGATCGACACGTTTACGAGGAAGAGCAAAACCAAAAGGAAACCAGGCTCGAAGAGTCCTAATGATAGAGCGACGTGGAGTTTACAGAGGTTGGCTTGTTGTGAGAGGTCTAGGGAAGGGAAAAACGGATAGAGATATCGGCGGCGAATGATGGGTAAGCGAAGAAGGTCGTTGAGAGCCCAAAGGGTGATAAGGAACACGAGAAGAAACCTTACGGCCCAGAGGGAGTTGAAATGTTGCAAATGGTAGGAGTAGCGTGATTTGAGGTGGAGATAGAAGACGAAAGCTAAAGCGACGAGAGAGAGGAAGAGAAGACCGGTGATTAAGCTGACAGAGGCCAATTCGAAGGCAGAATTCAGGATTAATAATAAGGAGTAAATGTTGAACATGGCATGTACGATTAAACGCTATAAGAGATGGTCTTGATGATAAATACGACAATGGCTAAAAGAAAGGTTGGTATTGGAAATAGTCAGCAGATTCAGATATAGTAATAATAAAAACAAAGAAGGTGGTGGGAGTGGAGGCGGAGAATTATGGATATTGATATCGAGGATAGCCAAAAACTTGGAGAAAATGAGAGATGGTGACAGATTCGGTGGTTGGTGGTCGGAAGCGGGCGGAGGGGAAGAGATGGCGGATGTTAGTTTTCTCTCCCCGGTTCCCAACCGGCGGAAAAAAAACAGGCTGTTCCAATAACTAGCAAGGAAAGATCTTTTGGTTGAGAGAAAGAGCAACGGAAAGAAAGACGAGAGGAAAAAAGAGAGGACAAAATAGGGTTTGTGGAGTTTCAATCAGATGTTTTATGCTACGTTTTCGGGATTGTATGGTTAAGTAAATGGCTTTTGATGAGTTGGCTTTAGGTACATCAAATCATGTTGCACAAACTAATGAGTGATTCTTGAGGTAAGAATTTGGGTGATGTATACTCATGTTTTAACTGGCGTATCAGTTACAGAAAGACATATGAATGAAAAACTTCCCCAAGTTGTTTGCAGGCACGTCGTTGTATCTTGTAATAATTTGTTAGTAGTTACATACCAAAAAACATATGGCTTAATTACATGTTTGTATGGATTTTATGGATACACCTAAATGATTATATTTAATATTAATCTAAGTGTCTTCAAAGTTTTTGATAACCTTGAACAGATGAGTTGCTAGTTAAATGATCACCACATGTCTAGTTAAAATGTCCAGTAGCAAATAATTATATATTAATTTATGACTTTCATATATCATTTTCAACTCCAATAAAAATATTCAATTTAATTTTCTACCTTTTACTTGATTTCTTCCGATTTTAATAATTTATTTATAAAATTTGGTTTTAATTTTGTTATAATTTTTTTCATAATTATTATGTTCATTCTCATAATAGTCTAGGATACTTCTGTTCTGTAGATCTAGTGGATTATTCTCCTAGTGCACAAATTTTATTTCATCTTTCATTCCTTCGTATAATCCCTAAAATTAAAATTTTAATGTCCAATTGCAAGCCTGACAATCAAGAATGAAGATAATAAATTCAACTACGTCCTTGACACAAAAGTTAGAGAAGTTAGAAGAATTTTCACGTTTCTCCTCCAATCTTGCTTCAGATCCTCTTCAATGCAAAAAAATAAAATAAAAATAAAATAAAAATTAATATCGGAATGATAAAAAAGGTTATCATCTACCTCCAAATTCCTCTACTAAAAACCCCTAATATGAGTATTTTAAAGCTAGGGAACATAAAATAATTCCTAAGGTGATAGAAAATTGTAAGTCCATACATTCTCAAAATGTTTGTTACGAGGATCAATACTTATTCTATTTCTAGACTAGCACTAATTTTGTTCCAGAAATTTACTGGTGCAAATATGATTAGTCCGATGTTAGCTCCACTTCATGTCTAGCATTAGTTCCATTTAATGTCTTATACTAGTTTTGTTGTAGACAAATAACATGACTAGCATGGTTCCAACATAAACCCATATTGGTGTTATATTGGCCCAATTCTCTAGTTTACTTAAGTTTTAGGTATCCTCAAACTAGAATCAATCTTTAAGACCTTTTACAAAGTTGTTTTCTATGATGTTAGCCTTCAAATGAATCTAATATCTCCTTGATCAAACAATTATAATGAAATTTATAGTTAAATCTATGATATCTCCTAAAAAAGATGTTTTCTATCATGCTAGCTTTCAAATGAATCTAATATCTCCTTGATCAAACAACTATAAAGAAAGTTACACTCAAATACGTGATATCTCCTTAACCTACTAGAAAAAGAACTAAATATTGGAAAGTATCATATAATCTAAATAAAACAAGTTATAAAATGCTAAATTATAACTAATTTAATCTCAATAACATGTAAATTATAGCTTTATCAACACCTTCCTTAATTTATTAGTCCTTAAGCAATTGACAACAAGTAATTCTAATTAACTAAACATTTTCAAGTAAAACAAGAATCAATTCCACTTTTGTAGGTGTATAATGGTATTTAGCATATATTACAAGCCTTTAAACCCTAGGTATTCCTAAAAGAGGAGTTATAGTTTCTTGATGGTTTACCTAAATGATGCCCATAAATATCAACTTGTATGTGTTAGTTAACTTCACAGTTATTAACATAAGATGTACATATTCAAGCATTTAATTAAATTGTAAAACTTAAACACATAATACTTTTCATTAGAAAAGCAAGAATATGCAAACATGATTCTACCTTCTTCATCAAAGTCAAATCCTTTAACTTGATTAGTCTTTATAAGGAATCACAAATTCACACAAAGCGTTTGAAATTTAGGTGAGGTACTCTCATCATCTTCTTATGAAATTGAACTTACCATATGCCTAAAATTCATTTAATCTCTGCTACTTTAGTATATATATATATATATATATAAAAGAAAAAATCAAGAGGTATTTAATTAGGGTTGTAATAGGGCCAAAGTAATAAGTGGGTTAATAAAATAAAGGAATAATGAAACAAAATATTCATAGTTAATAGAGCAAGAACAAGAAAATCAAGGGAAATATCTATACATTAGTTCACTAACACTTTATATCTTTGCAATATTCTTTATTCTTTTTTAGTACAAGAATTCTTTCCAATTGATTTTCAACACTTTTTCTTATTTATGTTTACATGTACTTTCGTTTTCTTTTACTTTCTTTCTTTTCTAATTGTTACGAATTACCTTTTCTTTCCGATGCCTTATTCATACATTTTACCATCTTGCCCTTACTTATTTTCCAACATACCATATCTAATAACTATATCAATTCGCAAGCAACAGATCTTTTAATTATAAAAGAGTATTATTTTTTCTTCTTTTAGGTTTAAGGTTGTTTGGGAAATTATTACAAAGGAAAAGTCACACACACACACACACATATATAAAAGGCTCAAAAGTGTTTAATGGTGGATTAATATATAAAAGGTATGTAATTCAACTCAAGCTCAATTCTAAGTGTCATTATCATTTTAATGCTTATACACATCTTACTTGTAACCTTAAAAAGATAGAAATGACAATTATAGAAATTTGAATAAAATAAGGAATCCATATTAAAAAGGAAATGTTGTATAAAGGCTAATTCTCAAAAGATCACTTGAATCAAAGGATCATTAATTACTAAATTCATTTTCTATCCTTCACAAAGTCAATTTTTTTTGGCTAAAATAACATAATCATATTATGAATTTAACCTTTAGCACCCAATTTTAACTAAAAATCATATATATACTCAAGATATTAACCTAAAGTAACTAATGAGTTCCTAATCACAACAAAATGTTTAACTTAAAATAAACAACTTAACCCCCCATATTTAAACATGACATTATCCTGGATGTCTCATAAATAAGATAATGAAAGCAAGTATGAGAGACAATTAAGGTAAAGAAATCTCTCCTAATTCTATATCAATTTTGGTAAGGTAAAATTTTAGCATAACTAGAAAGACTACCTATAAAAGAGATAAAGAAAATATTATTAGAAACTAGAACTAATCAACTTAACAAAAGAAAAAAAAAGGTTAAGACAATGGGTTACCTCCTAACAAGTGCTTCTTTAGAAGTCTTTTAGCCAGATTTCCTACTTAAACTCTTCACTCATCTAATGTCAATAAGACGAGATCGATTACCATCATACAAAAATTTGAGAAAGTAATAGATATCAATAGGATGAATATTATTTTCCTTTATATGTGCATAATGCCAATAAGGAGGTAATTTCTTCAATTCAAGATTAGGTGCCTCTTTGGTAGGTGGTAAAGGTTTAGGCTTTCTTTCCACTAAGTCCTTGAAAATATAAAAACATCAAGTTTTGTAGCCCTCTTGCTTCAACCTAAATGGACACTTAATAAAATCAAGATCCTCTTTATCATTAAGTCCTAAAGATATATATGTTTTCAACAGATCATTATAAATAACTTTATCTATTATTCTTACATAATTAAGTCGGTTACTTCCATCCTATAGCTCCCTTTCATAACGATATTAAACTTTATCTTCTTCTTTCCTACTTTCAATATAACTTACCCTTAGTTGCATTAATTGACATCCGACTAATATCTAAAATTGGTCTCCCTAAAATTATAGGAACTATAATGTTATACTTCATATAAATGGTAAGAAATCTACAAAAAATAAATTTCCCCACTTTAATCAATGGATCTTCTAATACTACAATTGGGTACCTATAGTACCTATCGAACCACTAGAGTTACACATTCCTAAGCCTAACTTTCCCTATTACAAGTTTCTTTAAAAAGATGGAAGCATTAGATTAAATATAATACTTAAATCATATAAACAATTAATAACATTATAAGCACCAAAATGTTATGGAATAGTAAAACTCCATCCTTTAACTTAGGAGGTGATTTGTTATTCAATATAATGTTGCAACCTTGGTTAAAAGCATTATATTGTACTCCTATAATTTTTTATTAGATATTATCTCCTTTAAAGACTTCAAATATGATGGCATCTGATCTAATGCTTCAGTAAAGGATATATTGATGTGAAACTTCTTGAAGATATTTAGGAACTTTTGAATTCCCATTCTTTAACCTCAAGGAAATAAAATAGGAGGCATATAGAGTCTAACAAAAGGTTTAGGTGACTACTCAAGATTAGAGTTAGTTCAAGATGGGACTAGAGTTAGTTCAAGATGGGAAGATTGAGAATAGTGTCAAATAAAGATGAGATTAGTGGCAGTTTGCTTATGTTTCCTCTGTTCTCTCCCTTTTCCTCATTCTTTCCTAACTTTTACATTTCCTTATCTTTAGCAACATCATAATCAAGGTTTTTTTTCAATCATTATATGGATCACACTTAATGTGTAGGATTTACCTTATCATTCCTAGAAGGTTTTCTTTGACATCTTTTACTTCCCATGTTGGCTAATTGTCTAACTTGCATCTCCAAATTGTGAATGGATGCTCTATATGATTAAACCTATTTTTCAAGCTTTCCTAATTTATCCATTTTTTCTAATTTTGCATATATATATATATATAACATAACTACTCGAGCATCCCTTTTATACCATTGCTTTATAATGGTTATGGTTGTTGAAACTGGGGTTTATGATAGTATCCATGTGATCACATAGGTCTTCCTACTTCAAATCCTTACTTCTTCCATAAAATAGTGATTCCTCCACCCTAAATGTATACATATTAAAGAAAGGATAATTCATAACTTGTTTTACTCTATAGGAAGTCATGGAATTTACCTTTTTTTTTACAATAGTTTTGTAATGCCGAACTTTCGGAGCCCTTTTGTGTTGTACTGTATTTGGAGATACTACTGTATATAGATATATACATATGGATGTATATGAGTTCAAAGATTTATTTAAGTCATTTGGGTGTATATGTTAATGATTTATAATGTTATATGCCCTTACATAAACTTGGAATTCATCGGTAATGCGGAATCTTGGAGATTTCTAACATATGAGTTTTTAAGTGGATAAAACCGAGTCCATTGGATGGATACGACCATGGTGGATAAATTAAATGAGTTCTAATGCCTTAGAGGTGATTAGACATGATTTATAGACTAATGGGACACTTAGAAAGGTTAATTGGAAAAGTTGATGTATATAAGGGCTTATTTGCAAATTGTCAAAAGTTAAAGGGCTTAAACGTAATTTTTCAATTCTTGAAGGACCAATGTGTAATTTTATAAAGTTAAGGGACTTAATTATAATTCTAAAAAGTCCAAGGAACAAAATAAAAATAAAGTTCTTGTAACAACCCAGATCACCAGCTTACAAATATTGTCCGCTTTGGGCCTTAGCCCAGCCAAGCCCTCACGGTTTTACTTTTCCCGAGGCCTTCCCAAGAGGTCACCCATCCTAGAACTACTTTCTTTCAAGCACATTTTGAAGTGAATCACACATTAGTATAATGATAATCAAACCACAAGAAGGGGGGTTGAATTGTGTAAACTTTTCGTTAATCCCTTCTTTAGAATAA
>JANZLC010000200.1:10739867-10753623 GCA_026413385.1 Erythroxylum gracilipes
ACAAATAATTAAAATTACACACCACACATTTATTAGTGGGTTTGGTGTTGAATAATTAAACACACATAATTATTAGTTGGTTTGGTGTTAATTAATTAAACACACATAATTATTAGTGGGTTTGGTGTTGATTAATTTAACAGAATGACGAATGTTAGAGATTTAATTGAGGATGATTGATTGAAATTAAAGTGAGATAAGTTGGGTACTTTTCTGAAAATGGTTTGGTATTTTGATAAATTCGGGATTTGTGGAGCTCCGATTGAAGTGATTCTTGAGGCAAAATAAAAAATAAAATTGATACATAGGGCTACAAATCATGTGAAGGGATCGAAATTCAATTTCATCCCTAAGATTGTCAATTTCTGAGTCAAAGTTGGTGTTCATGTTCAGTCTCGGATTAGTGAGGGCTGAACGCGTATTTTGGCTATAACTCCTTCGTTTCTAATCCGATTTGAGCTTTTATTTTGTCATTTTAAAGATGAGACATAGAGGAACATTTTTCGAGCAGAAAGTTTTGCTAAATTATGTCGTATACCTGCTCTGTTTTTAAAGGCTCAATGAAGGGTAATTTCGGAAGTCCACTTAAAGAGTTATGTGGCAAGGCATTAATGAAGGGGTATTATGGTCTTTAGCCAGTCATTAAATGACATGGCACTATAAATAGGGTGGCTGTCATTTTTACAAGTAGAAACACGATACCTTAGGGAAAGAAAGAAGAAATAAAAAGAAGAGATAAGAGGATGAAGGTTTCGGCCATGGATAAAAAGAGGGAAGCTTGGGGTTTTCGAATTTTGATGGCTTCTAGCATGATTTTTACATGGTTTCAAGGGGGAAAAGATGGAAAATGATGAAAGCTTCCCATGGGGCTTAGCAAATCCAAAATTAGAGAGGAAAAGAAGTAAGAGAGAACTTTTGAGCTTTGAGTTTTCCTTGAATTTTTGGTTTAGAATCATGGAAAATAGTATGGGTTTGTGTCTTATGAAGTCATTTTTGGTGATTTCTTAGTTAATTGGATCAATTTGGATGATAAATTAATTAGAGTTTATGATGTTGAATTTGGGTATTTATGGTTTAGGAAATTTTAATTTGGAGGAAAGAAGAAGGGATTGGAGAAATTGATGAGTAGGACAAGATTCAAGCACCGTTTCGAGGTGGGTAATGTATTTATATTTTGAATTATAAGCTTTGTATGAACTTTTGAAAAATCAAGAATGAGAGGTTTTGAAAAATTATTGATTATGTTTTCGAAAAATCACGAATTGTGGTTTTAAATGATTGGATAAGTTTCTAACATCGTTTTATATAATTTGATCAAAATTGATGAAGAAAATTTCGAAATTTATTATTTATGAAAGAATTGACGATTATGACAATTGGTACATTCCGTGATTTTGATAATGTTTTGAAAATATTGAAATAATTGTTATAATTATTGCATCCAAGAGAAATTTGCAAATTGCTATGTGACATTATGTGCATTTTGGAAATGTCAATTTGTTTGATATGGCTTTGTGTGTGAATCACCTAATGATTGCTAAAATTGGTGCAATCTTAAATGATTGAAATTATGTTATATGAATTGCTTTGATGTGATGACTCTGTGAATGTGAATGTGTCTTATATGACACGACATGAGAATTTGAATTTTCGAAAAGTGCCTTCGGGCAATCTGATTTTTGTAAGTATGAATATGTGAATTATGTGGGTTTGGTTAGGTCCCCTCTGTAAGAGTCAGTGCACTGGTCTCCCTCTGATAGCCTTCTCCTGGCTGCCCGCTAGTGGCATAGGAGTTTCGATTTCGAACTCCCCTCCGTTCACAGCTGCATAGAACCGCTATGCGGGAATGTGCAGTACATTCTATTAGGATCGACCCAAACCATCTGATATGTTATGTGTTTTGTTTTGTTTTGTTTATGTTTGTGATGCATTCATGTTTTCGAAATTGTGAATGATTTGTGAAGGCAATTGTGAATTTTTGAGAAATGAGTTTTGAAATCCTGAGAATTTTGGAAAAAAAAATGATTAAGAATGTTTTGAAAAATTTGAGAGGTTTGAGAACTACGTTTTGGAATTTTTGCTATCGAGAAATGTTTATAAACGACAAACATTGTTTAAGAAATGATTTTTGCTTATTTTCGAGTATAAATATGTTATCCACGGTGCGAAAGCTCACCCCCCCTTTCATCCCCATCTCCAGGTTTTCGAGTAGGAGATTGGTTGGAAGATGATCATAACCTCAGTCCGATTTGTGGATGGTTAGAAAGCCATTAAAGTGTATTTAGTTCGAATGTAAAGAATGTATGCAATTATGCTTAAAGTGATTATGGATTGATTTTATGTATGATTATGGATTTTGTTTATTGAATTGAGTTTGCGTATGATTTTGGGGATATGAATGCGATTGTATATGAATGGAGTTTGATTTTGAGTATGGTTTATGATTTTGAGAATTTTTGAAGTGTTAGGTATAGGCTTGCGTTTGGTTGTGATTTGGATTCCGGACGGGAGGTCTGATGTTTCTGAGTTGATTGGGAATTTTAGAAGTATATTTTGAAACTTTGCAGATTTTTGGGCTGTTCAAAATATAGCTGTTATGCTGTCTGATTTTCGATAAAATCGAGTTATGGAAAAGTAAAAATTAGAATAGGTTTTGTTATTTTTAGAAGTGTATTTTGAAACTTTGCAGATTTTTGGGCTGTTCAAAATACAACCGTTATGCTGCCCGATTTTCGATAAAATCGGGTTATGGAAAAGTAAGAATTAGAATAGGTTTTGTTATAAATGAGATAAGAATTTGGTTTATGGATGAAATTTTGGGGTATGTATGTATGTATAAGATGATTTGAGATTTGCATGAGGATGAATTTCCGAATAGGAAAATTATACTGTTTTGATTGTATAAGGTTGGTTAAAGATGAAAGAAATGAAAAAAGAAAGGAATGAAAAAAAGGACCAGATTTCGAAATAGTTAGTCTTAGGGTTTCTAATGCAACACGTTAGTTTCGTGTGCTGTCGTTTTGTTCTTGGATGACGGAAAGTTGCTTTGCTTTGAATTTGCTTCGGCATTTCATTTTTTGCATTTCGGACATTTGTATCCGTTCTTTACGTGAGTTACTTTCGTTTTGTAAATCCATTCCGTTCTGTCAAATTCGCGTTCGATTTGTTCGATTTATTTCTGCTTCAACTTTTGATTCGTTTTCGATACTTCCGCTAATTGATTTCCGATCTGTTCCGTCAATTTTTCGATTTCTTTTTGTTTCTATTTTCGTTTTCCTTTCTTTTTCAGGTTGGGGTCCGGTTCCAAGATCGGGTCCCAACAAACATCCACCATAGGCTGGTAATAATAAGACTAAACAATATCAAATGACACATTTACATCATAACATCATCTAGCGCCATTGCTATGTTTAAATTATAAATTGCTTCCTTACATTGTAATAAATTGAAAATTGAAGTTTGAGTTTAAGAAGTTGTTCATTAAGAAAAAAAGATATATTTCTTTTTCTCTTTCTCACATCAATCGCTTTAATCCCTTCTTAAGGATGGTACCTTCACCATTAACAGTAACAATTAACAAAAAGAACTTTAATGGCACCTTCACCATTAACAAAAAGAACTTTTAACTACAAATTTCTTAGTTTAGTTTTTTTCTTCTTTTTTTATTATATTTATTTGTCATTTCATGTCATGGATAACTTTCTTATAAGGTTCCATATTACTTTTGATCCCAACTAAATGTTTCTTTAATCTAGTTATTCTCCTACCTTTCAAATGTTTGTTAAAATACAAAGAAATATTATGGTTCCTTATAACATGAACCAATCTATCATGAGCACAAGTTGGATTATCGAATCATCTTAAAGAGGTTGAATTATCAAGAGTTCTTAAACTTTCCTCTATTTATCTGTTATGTAGTCAAATAGATAATTAATTAACAAATAAAGGTCAATCAATATGGATGAGAGTAATGCCAAAATTCTTCATATTTAAAGCAATGGAACAATTTGGATAAGCACAACTTTATAATAAATTCCTTCATGTAAGTTCCAACCTTTATATTCCAATATTTAAGTCTTAGAAATAACATATAATATTAATTTTTTAGGTTCATTTATAACACTCTGATTAATTGAATGAGTAATCTTATAAGTGTAGGACTATGATTCCTTTATATAGATCTAGTTTAACTTTCCTTTTTCACATGATATCACTAGCGAATGAGTTAGGTAAGTTGAATCCAAACTTCATAGCTTACAAGGTCATCTAAATAAACTCTAATATTCCCAATTAACTATTCAATGTATAAGCAATCAAAAAGTTAAGATATTCTAAGTTTTAACAATTATGCCATGTTTCATTCTTTATTCAGTATAATTAAACCATCTAAACAAATCCATCTAATCACATAAAAGAATCCAATTTTACATGCACATAATTGACAATACAAATCATCAATTATCATTCTCAAACATACATAAATTCTCAAACATATTTTCACTGCAGACCTCAAGTTATCCAATTTTGTAAGGTAAATAGATGTCAATATGAAAAAAATAACTTTGTTCTGTTAAAAGTATAATTTTAATTTTAATATTTTTAACAAAAATAAATTAAATTTATTTTTAAATGTTTAGGATAAGTTAACATAATTATAAAACATTTAAAATAAATTTTCAATTGATGAAATTTTTGACAAAATAATTTTTTTCTTATGTATATGCAACTTTAAGATCCACAAATTAAATCAATTTTAAATTTTAAATAATTAATTTAACTAATTATACCCTAGCTTCTTTATATCAATCTTTAAATCGGATTCACTTGAACGTTGCTACAATTGCTTACAATGTGCCATTGCTCCTTGTATTGGATTCCTAATCTTGAATTTTGTACTAATGTTTCTCTTAAGAATTGGTAACCCATAAAATCTGTTTGAATTAGTTGAACTTAAAGATGAAGAGGAAGATCCCAATGAGGAAGACATCAATGAAGAAAGCTCGATTATGGAATGTCGTTTGATTGCCATAGAGAAAGATCTTATGTGATGCCAACCACTTCCATTCTCAATAGGTTCTTTAAGCACCTTCTTGGTTACACAAAAATGAGTGCATAGAAAGAGAGGAAAGGTGAGTGTTAAGGTTCATTAAAAGTGAGAGAATGAGAAAGAGAATAACAGATAATAATATTGATTGATGTCATCTCACTATCTTACATTCTTCACATATTTGCCCTTTTAAATGTGGGGACTTAGTCGTTGCTTCTCACCTGTTACTTCATAATTCTACAATAATGCCTTCTTTTTTAGAAAACCTTGTCCACAATGTTCTATCAATAAAATAAGTAACAAATTCATTCAAACAAGTGGAAATTACATAATGATTTATTTTAAATCTGCAAAGAGTGGAGCTTATATAAAATTCTTCTAACTATATTGTCAAGTAAACATAATAATAGTAATTTCTACAAATTTATTTTCATCTTAATATGATTGCAAATGAGTTGTTGATTAACAGTAACCATGATTGCCATTCTTAGGTTGAGGTAGAATTGTATCCAACTATATTCCTTGAAATCTTCTAAAAGATTTTGGTGTTTCTCATCCTCCATATATAATGCACCAACATAACAAAGCCAATTCTAAAGACCCTATGATCCTCCTTCCAGTCCATCTCAATTCATTAGCCCAAGTTAAGCAATTCATCCAGCTATGATTTCTAGTTGGCAGTCCAAAGAGGTTGAGAAATGCATACCATATAAGTTTGGTATGAGAGCATTTGAAGAATATGTGATCTAGTGTTTCATTCTCTCTAGAACATAAAGGACAAGTTGCATCTAGAATTTGAAACTTGATTCTATCTCTAGTTCCCAATTTTTGCAATGCAGCTAACCATAAGATAAAAGAATGAGCTGGTGACATACCTGATCTCTTTATTAGCTAATGAAAAGGGAACTTGACTATAGGGCAAAGTAGCAATTTTTTACAAGATTGTGCTATAAATTCGTGAGACTTGTTAAGTTCCCATTTGATCTCATTTTCTTGGTTTGGAAGGTATGCTAGCCAGTGATCTACAATCAATTTAATTTTTCTACTCATGTGGAAAGGCCAATGCCATTTATTGTTTCAAATCAGTACCTGCATTTTAATATCTTTAAGGATATATCCTCTTAAAGCTGAAAAGAGTTTAGTGTTATAAAGAAGACCCAGGTTATGCCAATGATCAAACCAAAATGTAGTGCCTTTTCCATTACAAATGTACTGTTTAGTATGAGGGTGCATAAAGGACCTTGTGTGCAAAATCTATTGATAGGTGTAGGATTGAGAAGATTTATGAGTAATTGACCAAATACTCTTCTTTTTGGTGTGGTACATATGAAACTACCTTGCCCATAAGCTTTCTTTATCCTAGTAGATGCCCAATAACCTTTTTGTCAATCATTTAGCACTTCTTCCTCCACTAGAACTCTGTCCATGCCAAATGAAGTCTCGAATACTTTTATCAATTTTCTTCAAAAACCACTTTGGGAATAGCTAGGTGTGATAACCAGTAAATGTGCAAATTGTTAAGAATGGAGACAACCAATTTCACTCTACCTCTATATCATAAGAATTTGTTGCCCCATTTAAAGATTTTACTTTGCACTTTGTCAATGAGGGGCTTGCATTCAACTTCCTTAAGTTTATTGGTAGAGATTGGCAATTAAAGAATAATGAGTCCAACATCTTCTAGCACTCTCACCGAAACTTCACTACTTTATCTAGCTAGATAAGCACTGCTCTTTCTTGGATTGAATCTAAGACCTAATACCTCTTGAAATTTCTGTAACGCTATTAAGAGTATTCTAATAGACACAGGATCATTGGAACAAAGCATAAGCAAATCATTAGCAGAAGAAAGATGAGTGATACAAAGATCACTACATTGATAATGAAATCTGAAGTTCATGTTGTCCTTTATGCAAAGCTGTGTGATTCTTTGGAGCACTTCCATAGCAATAGCAAACAAATAGGTAGAAAGGGGGTCACCTTGATGAATTCCTCTGGAAGCTTTGTACATGCATGAATCCATCTAATAAACTCATTAGGGTATTCAAAAGCATGCAAAGATTTTATTATAAAGTTCTATTCAATAGTGTTATATGCCTTTGTAAAGTCTATCTTGAGGGCACAAGTCTTAATATGCTTCTTAGACTTTTAATCTTTAAATAACTCTTCAACCAATAAGATGCTATACTCATACTTCTTCCAGGAATGTAAACACCTTGACTTGGGTTAATGAAACCATGTAAGGTAGTCTTCAACTTGTTAGCTAGGATTTTTGCAACGATCTTGTACACCACATTGCAACATACAATAGTTATGAAGTCATTAATCCCTTAGGATTAGGGATTTTAGGAGCCAAGACTAAGTAAGTCTTGTTCATCTCTATGAGCAATTTACCATTCCTGAAAAATTCCTGGATTGCATTGATTACAGATTTTTGTAAGATAGTCCATTTTTTCCTGAAAGAACCTTCCATTGAAGCCATTTGGTCTAGGTGACTTATCAGGATGAAAGGAGAATAAAACCCTTCTTATCTCTTCATTGGTGGCTTGTTTGAGTAGTTCTGACTGTTGAGACTGATTTAAGAACTTGACATTCTATTGAGCAAGTTTTCTGATAAGCAAGGTATAGGAGTAGTCTTACCATTTATAGCTTTGAAGTACCTTCTGGCTTTCACTTTTATCTCTTATTGGTCATACACCATTATACCATTTTTGTCTTTTAGAGACATAATTTTTTTTATTTTTTTCTACCTTGAATCACACTAAAGAAATACTTGAAGTTTCTGTCTCCTTATTGGATCCACTAAATTCTTGACTTTTGTTTTACCTGGGAAATATTGGTTTCAAATGCCTATAGATACTTCTTAAAAACTGCTTTATCTTTCTCAATAAGTGTAGCATATGTAGGCTTAGTTGCCAAATATTTTTGATTGAGTGATAGTTCCTTCATTGCTTGTGTTTTATTTGTCTTCATAGGATCAGTTACACAGTTTAATACATTCAACTTTAATAGACTTTAGTATTTGCAAACAATGAAATGCTTTGGATCCCTGAAATTGTTTTATTAAGAGCATTTACAATAATTGAATCTAGTTGTGGGTACTTTAACAGGGAATTGAAAAAATTGAATGGAGATCTCCTTATCATTAAGCATTTGGTGATATAAACATTGATTGGAGTATGGTCTAAAAATAATGGTTCTGCGAACACTGCATAGCTCTCTATCATTTTGGTAAGGTACTAATCATTCACTAAAAATCTTTCTAATTTTCTCAGCACTAATGCTCTTCTTTGTTGATGATTGCTCCAGGTGAAGATGGGACCCTAAAAATTAAGATCCACCAATCCCAACCAAGAGGTTAGTTTTGTTAAATCCTTTATATATGCATATGTTATTCTTTTTCTCCCTGTAGATTCAGCTAGAGATAGAAGACAGTTAAAGTCTCTTATAAGCATCTAGGGAATTGAAATGCTTAAGCCAATAGTATGTAAGTCCCTCCATAAACTAGCCCTCTAAAATTCCCAATTAGTTGTGTATATAACAGTAATTGCTAATGGCATTTTGTCTCTTTTCATAATGAGTTCACAGTGGATGAGTTGTTCACTACAAAACCAGTTGGATAATATCAAATGAGGTGGATCCAAGGCAACCATGATTTTGCGATTTGGGTGTTTAGAATGATTACTTAGTGCTTGCCACTCTAAGGGGATAAAATTCAATCCTCTCTAAAATAACTCTTTTTTTTATTTTGGTTTCCACTAAACCAGGAAAAACTGAGTGTTTAGCTCCTAGGTAATCCTTTAAGGCTAATTCTTTTTTAGGAAAATTAAGTCCTTGCACATTTCAATTCGTGTAATTCATGAGGGGTGTTTTGTTTTGGTTCTGCTCTTGGATCTTTTAATACTCGATCCCATTATATGAAATTACTTTAGCTTCTGTTTAGTACCCTTTATCACACCGTTGGCTTCAGTTACCACTCTATTGTCAGCAGGTGAAGTGTTTTCTTCTCCATCACCTTGATTTTGTAGCTCATTAGAAAATGACTATTTTGTGCATCTTTATTTCCACATATTTTTTACTATTTATGAGAAGTTGGTGAATTTGTATGAAATGAAACTTTTTGCTGCTATTCCTCTTGAGGACGTGGTAAATTGGTATCAAATGAAGCTACTCGTTGAACATTCACATTCACAGCTATTTAGTAGTTTCTTGTAGACCCTCATCTTTACTATTTGCATCTGGTGTGCCCCTTTGCAGTTTACTAATGTTAGCATTTGCACCAACTTCACCAACTTGTTTGACCGATTCTTGTTGGTTTTGAGCTTCACTATTTGGATATCCATTATCTACATTCTGGGGATTTTTTTTAATTTTGTGAGCTGACTGTTCCTTTGTATTCTTCCTCGTTGTTATTCTTCTTAGGGATCTAGACCTTACCTTTATCTTACATGTAAGGCTTCCACTAGTAAGACAATTGTACTTTATCTTCAATCAATTTTCCAATAGTGCCATACCTTATGATTGGAATGTTTTCAGGCATAATTTTCTTATTTTCCATTTCAACATATACTCTAGCATAACTAACTCTATTAATGTTAGCCATGTTCTCATCCATGGTAAAAGGAGTACCAATGTAGCTGGCCAAATAACTCATTCCTTCTGAAGATCAATATTCAAGAGAAACTTTATGCATGTTAACCGATATTGATATAGTTCAAATTTCAGATCTATCAAGTTTAAAACTCATTTCTTGTTTTCTCAACAAAATTTTTTTACCTTGTATATGCCAAGGTCCCATGTCTGTCACTTTAGTCACCATTTCAACAGATGAGAACTGAAAGATGAAAAGATCATCCTCGGTTATGAGAGTGGATTGGAGTCCCCATTTCTTCTGGTTTACTTCATTCCAATGTTGGACACTTGGTTAATCCATTCTTTTCTCTAAAAACTATCTCATAAGAGATGATTTTGGCTTGGTTGCACCTAGTTGCAGCACTGCTTCTGAAGGGGAGACAAGTCCCTCTATGACATTAGATACAAATTGCAAGCTTCCAAAGGATTCTGGATCTTTTACAACCTGACTCCAAGTTAATTTTTCAACCCTCTATAGTGGAATGTGAGACTGAGAGGGTGCAAGATTAGCTTATGGAAGAGGGAATTCCTCATTCACTTCTTGAAGTGCAGGAGAAGAGGTTGTAGCAATGGGTGACATTTTACCATTAATAGTAAACAGTCAGAACCTGACAATATAGAGAATGTGTGGGCTACCAAATAAGGCAAAAAACTCAATTTAGACGGAGCAGGGGTTAAGTTGTAAGGAGTAAGCAGAGAGGGGCAAAGCAAAGGAAGAAGTGAGCTGAAGCAAGGAAGAAATCATATAATACATATTCCACTATTTGGTGTAAAGGGAAGGGTATAGAGAAAGTGGAGAAAAGCCATTTTTCACTTTATAAACTTCTATGTAGAGGGAAGTGTAGCAGTCGTAAGGGATCTTTGTCTATAAGTTTGCCTTCAAAAATGCTTCCACAGCTCGATTAGGAATTGTCGTGTAGCTTTTAATGGAGAGTCATCAGGCCATTGTACCAGTACTTATGTTGATGTTCTATCACGTGCCTTGATCATCTTTCAATCGAGTATAGCCTTCAGAGTCCTACTAAAGTGATGAGGCACTAGCGGGAGATTATGAGATATAGGACTCTTACATGAAATATGCACCTTAAGCTGAGATACGTGAAAGGTGAAGTACACAAATGATCTCACTGGTAGTTTTAATTTATACACAACCGCCTGATCTTTTCTTATATACTGTTGAAGTTTTAAATATATCCATTGGCCCACCTCGAATTCTCTTTTTGAACTTTACTTATCTAACTACTGCTTCATCTAATTTTAAGCTTTGTGACGGTGGAACTTGGCAATTGTTAAGGTCGCCTCCCTGTCGATCATAACTCAGTCCACCATCATAGTTTTGGAGTCTCTTGCAAAATATGAAATATACAAAGGCGGTGGATACACTTATAGTAATTCGAAGGGAGTTGAGTTGATATACATGTGATTCCATCATCAAAATCCACAACCCCATCTATTCGATGCCTCTCTTCAAAAGCAATGCAGGTAAGTTTTAAAAATCTTATTGATGGCTTCTATTTGGCTGTCCAATTGGGGGTGATATATCGTGGAGAAATGTAAGCTCACCCGTTGAAGTTCAAAAGTATCCTTCCAAAATATACTTAAGAACATTGAGTCTCAATCATTGATAATTCTCTCTGGCATACCGTGAAGTTTAAAAATATGATCCACAAACACTTGAATGATTTCCACCGTTGTGTAAAAATGTTTAATTGGCACAAAATATGAGTACTTAGGTAGTCCATGACGACGAAAATTCTAGATTTTTGTAGTGTTGAGGGAAGACCCTCTATGAAATCCATATTGATTTTGTTCAATATCCTTCCTGAATGGATAAGGGGGTTGCAGGATACCGAGATAAGCTGCATTATCAAACTTATTCCTATGAAAAGTTTCAGAATTCCTTACATAGGCTGTCACATCCTTCACTAGGTTTTCCTAGTAAAATACTCTTTAAATCTTTTTGGCGGTTCCTTTAATTCCCGAATATCACCCTGTCGAATTGTCAGGCCTATTGAAATCAATTTCTTCCTTAGTTCCTGACCACTTCCCACAATCAACTTACCCTTCCACCTAAGAAGTCCTTCTCTCCACTCTAACTACTAGAATTCAATTTCGTGTAGGAGTTGTGTATGCACTTGGGAGACTATAAATGTCAATAATTATGTGTTGTAGATGTGAGATATTGCCTTATGTTGCTCCATTTTCCTTTCCACTCTTGTAAATAACTTCAAAATCATACCCAAATAATTTTGGCAGCCATGATTGATGGAATGGTGTGATGATTCTCTGCTCTAACAAGTACTTAAGGCTTCAGTGGTCCGTTTACACATATACTCCTCGTTGCCCTTTTCCTTGAAACCCTCTGGCCGCTCCATATATATCTCCTCTTCCAAATCTCTATATAGAAAGGTTGTCATGATATCCAATTGCTCAACTTCCAAGTTTAGATTTACTACTAAACCAAGCATTATACAAATAGATGTCATGTTCATAGCTGGTGAAAATATCTTGTCAAAATCAATTCATTTTCTTTGGTTGAATCCTTTAACAACCAATCTAGCTTTGAATCTTAGATGACGATTGTATTCATCATGCTTAATCCTAAACACCCACTTATTTTTCAAAGCTTTCTTACCTTTTTGGCAACTTCACCAGCTAAAAAGTTTTATTCTCATACAAGGACTTCATCTAATCTTATATGGCTTTAACCTATTTCATCTTATTTTCATCTAACATAGCCTTTTGAAAAATTCTCAAGTTCTCCCCCATTAGTAAGTAACACGTACTGATCATTAGAGTATAACGTAGATCTCCTTATTGGAAACTTAATAGTCTCAGATGCTGGTGGTTGACTTTGAACATCGTCTTCATCAAAATCTTCACCTAATTGATTTTAAATGGGAGCATCATCATCAGTTATGTTCGGGTAGTGATTTTTGACTTCATCTCCAAGTTATCTTGGCACCATTTTTGGAGAAATTAACTCTTAAGTCTACAGGTCACCATTAGTTCTTGGAACATCATTTTTTACTTTTCCAAGACCTTTAATGGTTTGATCTTTGACAAATATAGCATCACGACTCCGAATCAACTTCTTCTAGAATGGATCATAAAATTGATAGCTGAATTGATCTTCTCCATAACCAACAAATATACACCGGTGAGTCTTGATGTCAAGCTTGGATCTCTCATCTAGAGATATGGTCATAAGTTTTATAGCCGGATACCCTTAAATGATCATAGGAAACATCTTTTCCTGGCCATACTTTCTCCAAAATGTTAGACTATAAAGGGATGCAGAGTGACCGATTTACTACATGTATTGTTGTGAATAAAACCTCACCCTAAAATTTCTCAGGCAACTCTGTATGTGAGAGTAGGCATCTAACTCTCACCAACAAAGTCTTATTCATCCTTTTAGCTAAGTCATTCAACTATGGTGTCTTAGGAGGAGTAGTCTAATGTTGAATACCATGCCCTTTACAATAAACCTCAAATGGTTCAGTGTACTCTTCACCACTGTCTGTTCAAATGCATTTTAAATTCTTCCCAGTTTGTCTTCCCACATCTTCCTAGAATGGTCATCAATGAAAGTCAGAAAGTGTTGAGCACCTCCTAATGACTTTTTCATTGGCCCATATAGATCTTAGTGTACCAAATCCAATGCATTCTTCATTCTGGAAGGACGGGAACTTTTGAAAGCGATTATATTTTTCTTTCTTATTAAAAAATTAGCGCACTTATTTAATTGCACCTGGCCAATTCCAAATAATGTTGGACCAATGGTGGTTGACAAATTAAATTCCTTAATATTTTGATAATAATAAAATGTATAGAATTGGTATGAAATTGATTGCAGGTGTTTTTGAATAAAAGAAATCTAGAAGACATTATAAATCTTTGAGGAATCAGGAAGGAAACAATCTTTAAACATGATTGAGACATTAAAAATGAAGATTATAGGAGATATGATTAAATGTGTCCGTTGGAGGAGAAATTTGTTAATGCAAGTCGACTTACATGTTACACAAGTCGAGTTATATGTTGATACAAGTCGAGTTATACTACACAAGTCGA
>JANZLC010000200.1:10788321-10804995 GCA_026413385.1 Erythroxylum gracilipes
ATAATATTTTTCAAGTCACAATCGTGACTTTAATTGTTTGTCATAAGCCACAAGTTTTTACTTTTTTAAAGCCATAGCATTAAAGTGTTTTTGCATTTTTGGTTCTAAGTTGTGGGGTAATGTTATATAAGGGTATAATAGTCATTTATTATATACATTACATTTTATTCCATCCATCTTTCAAATAACTTTCATCCTCCCAAACAACTTTTCACTATATTACATTCCATTTCATTATAAATTATTTTGTTTTGTTCTATTTCATTTCATTAATTAACATCCAACCAAACAAGTCCCAAGTCTAATTTAGAATTAATAAAATTAGCCCGAAGTGATTTGAGCATTAGATTAGATTTGAGTTTGGGTTTAACAAGAAGTATGGGTTTTGGCTCGAACCTTTCATAAGGCAATTTGAGTTTAGCCTAAAATTTGGTCAAATTTAAGTAATCTGATCCTAAGTTCAAGTTCGTTCGGAGCATTAAAAATGGCTTCATTTTTATCATAAATTTATTGACAAAACATTGTTATTTTAAGTTAGGTCCATTAACAAATACAAGTTTGGTCTTAACTTTGGTCAATTCAAGCTTGACCTATTACCTTTAGATCGGACATAGTTAGGCCAACTTAGATTGTTATGTCTATTTTGAAGGTCGATCTAGAACAACCCAAATGCTCAATTCAAAATGATATTTTTTAATTAAAATTTTAAAATAACAAATTTGATCTTTAAATTAAAAAAGGTCAAATCTAATAAAATTTAAGCTAATCCGTAATTTTATGATGACTTGAATTCATACTAATTTATTTAAAGAGATTTGTTAAATTAAAGATCAAATTTGAGTCAAATTAAACTTGAATACTCGAATTTAAGTTTGAATTAATCCAGAAGAGAATAAATTAAAGATAAATAGTCGAATTTGAATTCAAACATAACTAAATTGGATTTAATTCATTGTCTTTGACTTAAAATAGGTCAAATCAATACTAAGCTAATTTGTAATCCTTATTTAAGGGCTTGACTTAATGGATTAGATTTAACGCGTCTAATTACACCAGCAGATTAAGCCTTTGAGTCGACTAGTCTTGTGTATGAAATCCCAAGACAACCTTATATTATAACCTTTTCCTTGGCAATTTTTTACTTTTTACAATTCCCGATTCCAAACAAACCATAAAACTACAAGCCTTCCAGCCATTGAAAAATAAAAAAATAAAAAATGAAGAAATATTTTAAGAAAAGATATTTTAAGAAACGTAAACCAAAATATTATAAGAAAAAGGATACAAACTTAGAATAGCTATATTTAAAAGAAATAACAAAAAGAATAAAAAGATAATAAATGATAATATTATTATTGTAAAGAAAAAAGACATTGTGCTAATAAATGTCTCTAAAAGATTTAATAAAATAAAATTGAAATAGATGATGAAATAAATGAAATAATAGAAAATGAAGATTTTATTAGAATTAATACTTTTGAAAAATGCTCTTCTAAAAAAAGCATTTTTATAATAACAGATACAGAATCTGAAGAAATTTCAAATTCTGAAGTAAATAAGTGAAATAGACGAATCTTCTAAAACTCAAGTTGATAATCAAATAATACATAATATAATAGAAATATCTAAAATACATGGAGATTATAGTCAAGAAGTTCTTATTGATAGAAAAATGCTTAAAAAGGTTTAAAACACTATGTTTTCTATAAATTTTTATAGTGGATTTAATATGACATTACTAGAAAAATAGAGGTAAAATCTAGAAAACACCATATATTCTACCGTATTAATCTTAAAGAAAAAATCCTCGATATTAGTTTAAACATTGCCTCCTAATAGGACCAAATATAAGGAAGCATTCAACGACAGTCTCAGTACTCTAAAGCTGTTGATGAGGGTCAGACATATCTTGATGTAATGGGTAGTAGGAACCGTCATGGAAGGATTTTCGGCTTAGGTTCATTTGCGAACATATATTATTCGCAAGCCTCCATGTCAAGTACAACAACATCTAGTAAATGGTTGACAACCAATGAAGTCAACGAGCTTCGAAGCACAGTGCAGACATTGGTAAGTCAGTTGTAATAGTCGATAGAGTACATAACTCAGCTTCGTAATGTGATGGATGAGTTGAAAGGGAGGGGTAGTACCTCATCGCAGCAATCAGAGCATCCGCGGTCGCCAAATCAATAGTGTACTTGTAGTCATTTCATTTGAATTACAAATACTTATTATGTACAATTTAATGTTTTTATTATCAATTAAGATAATTTAACTTTATATCATCAATCAACTTTCTGTTTAAACGAATTAAATGTATAAGCAAATCAAAATATTATGTACAGATGATTCATAACTGTTGAAATTATGCATTAACCATAAGATCATGAAATAAAATATAATGTCAGGATTTTTAAAAAATTAAAAAATATTTACAGATGGAAAACACAAGTACGTTGGATGGAACACAACAAACCGTCGGCAATATTGACAGACCATCGCTAACTTTGCCGATAGGATTTACCATAGAAAAACCTTCGGTATAGTCACCGATGGAACAATCATAACCATCAGTAATGTTGTAATAAAGTTACCGACAGAAATACCTTGACCATTCGAAAATTTACGGACGATCGACTGAATAAACAACCGTCGGTATATTCACCGACGATTACATAAAAAGTCTATCAGTAAATTTACTAATAGAGATTCTATTATTTGTCGAAAATTATTACCTACGGTCATTTTTACGACGTCTTTATTCGTCAGTAAATTCCATCGCCAATCAGTATTCCTAATGGAATCCAAAGGTTTTCAGTCGATAATATCCGTTGCTAAACGACATTTTTCTTATACTGTTTTTTTTATTAACTTTATCTTTGCTCAATAAAAATACCCATAAGAAAAATATCAATCTCACATAAAGATCTGAATTAATATCATTTATTTTTGTTAATAGTTTCGAGTTTGACTTCACCCTTTCTCAGGTCAAACTTTGACCATTGGTTAACTCTTGGTCAAACCCTTAAAACGAACTTGTTTGGAGCTCTAATTTGATCCTCGGGCTGTCCTTGAACAAAATTATCAGATGCAAAATAAAATAAAATGCAGTTTGGATCCTGAGTGTCACTATTCACTTCAGGATACCCTATTCCGAAAAAGAACTATTCATGAAATCGAGATTTTTAAGCAGTTACAAACCTTCCCTCTAAAATAAAATTTTCATCCTCAAAATTTACCTGTGTCAAATAGTAGTCGATAAGACTTTCTCATGGTTTCTTATGGTTCCTATGTAGCTTCCTCAACCTCTTGGTTTGTCCATATTACTTTCACCAGTGGAACCGTCTTGTTCTTTAGCTGTATTGTATCTTTTGCTAGAATCTTCACCGACTTCTCTTCATAAGTTAGATTTGGTTGTATTTCAGTAGCTTCTAGTTTTATAATGTGTGATGGATCATACTGATATTTCCTTAATATAGACACATTGAGGACATCATAAATCTTTTCCATATCCTATGGCAATGCTAATCTATAGGCTACTGGTCCCACACACTCAATGATCCCAAATAGACCAATGAATCTAGGGCTTAACTTACCCTTCTTACCAAATCGAAACACTTTCTTCCATGGTGAAGCTTTTAAGAAAACATTGTCACCAACAACATATTCAATATCCTTTCTCTTCAAATCTGTATATTATTTTTGGTGATCAGAAGCAGCTTTCAACGTTTCCTTCATAATCCTAACTTTATCCTCAGTTTCCTTTATCAATTCTGGACCCACGATCTTGCTTTCACTGAGTTATGTTAGGCAGAAGGGTGTTCTGCACTTTTTACCATAAAAGGCCTCATACGATGCCATCTATATGCTTGTTTGATAGCTATTATTCTATGCAAATTCAATCTATTGGAGGTGTTCATCCCAATTTCCTTTAAAATCTATAACATAACTCCTAAGCATATCTTCTAGAACCTGAATCACTCTTTCTGATTGTCCATCCATTTGAGGATGAAAAGTTGTACTAAAATTCAGCTTAGTGCCTAAGGCCTCATGTAATTTATTCTAAAACCTTGAGGTGAATCTTAGTTCCCGGTCTGATATGATAGAAGATGGTACTCTATACAACTGCACTATCTCACTGACGTATAATTCTACATACTTTGAGAGTTAGTAATCAGTTCTGACAAGTAAGAAGTGAGTTGTCTTGGTCAATTTATCTACAATCACCCATACGACATTATGCTTCTTCCTAGTTTGATGCAACCCAGACACAAAGTCCATCATGATTCAATCCCATTTCCATTAAGGTATTGTTATTGATTGAAATAAAGCCGATGGAACTTGATGTTCTGCTTTTACTTGTTGGCATATAAGACACTTGGTAACATAATATGCGATGTCTCTCTTCATACCTGACTACCAATAATGTGTCTTCAAATCTTGGTACATTTTAGTACTTTCTGGGTGAACAACATATGAACTGCTATGGGCTTCCTTCAGGATGTTCTTTTTCAGCTCATCATAATTAGGGACATAGATTCTATCTTTGTGATACAAGTAGCCATCCTCTTTGATTGCCTATTCACTATCTTTACCTTTCTGAATTTATTTAAAAATGATAACTAGCTTTCCATCTTGTTTATGTGCTTCCTTAACTTGTTGTAACAAGTATGGTTTAAGCCTCAACTCAGCTACAATGGTTTCATCACTGGCTACAAATAATCTAGCATTCATTGCTCATAAAGCTAATAACGATTTCCTACTAAGAGCATCGGCTACTACATTTGCTTTGCCTGGATGATAGTCAATGAGGCAATAATAATCGTTAATCAACTCTATCCATCTTCTTTGCCTTAAGTTCAACTCTTTCTATGTAGGCAAATATTTAAGACTTTTGTGAACTGTGTAAATATATCATTTCTCTCCATATAAGTAATGCCTCCAAATCTTTAAAGAAAAGACTATGTCTACTAACTCTAAATCATGGGTCGGGTAGTTCTTTTCATAAGGCTTAACTTGCCTAGAAGCATAAGTAGTTACCTTTCCCTCTTGCATGAGTACACATCCTAGCCCGTTATGTGAGGCATCACTGTAGATCATGAAGTCTCTACTACTACAAGTTATGTAAGAACAGGCGCTTCAATCAATTTAGCCTTTAACTTCTTAAAGCTTTGTTGACAATTATCACTCCACACGAATTTTTCATTCTTTTGAAGCAACTTGGTCAAAGGTGTTGCGATTATGGAGAATCCTTAAAAATTTTCTATAGTATCCTAGCAAACCTAAGATACTCCTAATCTCTGTAGCATTCCTATGTGGCTTCCATTCTAGAATGGCTTCTATCTATTTTAGATCAACTCTAATTCCATCTGTTTATATGACATGACCAAGGAAAGAAACTTCATTAAGCCAAAATTCACATTTATTGAACTTAGTATAAAGTTGTTTATCCCTCAAAGTCTGCAGAATAATTCTTAGATGTCATTATGCTCTTCTCCGTTTTTAGAATAAACCAAAAAACTTCATTAAGCCAAAAATCACATTTATTGAACTTGGCATAAAGTTGTTTATCTCTCAAAGTCTGCAGAATAATTCTCAAATGCTCATTATGCTCTTCTCGGTTCTTAGAATAAACCAAGATATCATTAATGAAGACTACCACAAATTGATCTAAGTAAGGAAAAAAGAAAACAATTCATAAGATCCATAAAGGCTGCTGGAGCATTTATAAGTCCAAAAGGCATCACTAAAAATTCATAATGCCCATATCTCGTTCTAAAAGTTGTCTTCGGGACATCTGCTTTCTTTACTCTTAACTAGAAATATCCTAATTTTAGATCAATCTTAGAGAAAACACCTGCACCTTTAAGCTAATCAAAAACTTCATCGATTCTAGGCAGTGGATATTTATTCTTCATAGTCACTTTATTCAATTGTCTATAATCTATACATAGCCTAAGAGACCCATCTTTCTTCTTGACAAATAACATAACTGCTCCCCATGGAGATACACTAGGGTGTATAAAACCCTTTTTAAGAAGTTCTTGCAGTTGGATTTTCATATCCTTAAGTTCTGTGGATGCCATCCGATATGGTGCAATAGATACTAGAGTTATACCATGTATCACATCAATAGAAAATTCAACTTCTCTTTATGTTGGTAACCCTAGCAACTCTTTAGGAAATACATCTTGAAAGTCACATACAGTTGGTAGATCTTGAATTTCAAGATCATCCTTTCTAATTTCAAGATCACAAGCTAAGTAGGCTACATACCCCTTTTGAATAAGCCTTTTTGCTACGATCGTTGATATAACATTGCATAGAGAATTGGACCTTTCACCAATAACTGTGATCTCATCAATATCAACAGTTCTAAGAGTGATTCTTTTAAGATGACAATCTAGCATTTGATAATGTCTAAATAGCCAGTCTATACCAAAAAATCATATCAAATTTGCAAAAAGGTAGTTCAATCAAATCACCAAGAAATTCATAACCTTGTATTCGTAATAGACAATTCTCATAAACCTTATTTACCACCACATTATAACCCAAAGGATTTGTAACTAGAATTCCATGTTCAAGATTGTCAACAAGTAACCCCATATTTTTAGGCATGTCAGAGATAGTAAAAGTATCCGTAATCACATATGGGGCATCCTGGTTATCACAGGCTCGTATAGCATATGCACGAGCTAGAGTACAGGTATTAGGTCTATCAACTATCTCTAATGTGAACCTCTGACCACTAGCACAAGAACTAACTCTCATGCTTCTACCTCTGGCCCTCAGAGTTGTAGGAACTAGTCTCTCTATTTGACTAATTGTTTGATACTATCTACCAAGGCAATCTCTCTAAAAGTGCTCCATAGATCCATATCGTAGGCATGCTCCCATCACCTTCCAACATTATCTACCATGTTTCCTCCCACAATGATCATATGGGATAAGTACCCCATGTCCTAACCCATCTGTTGTACTAGCTATAGAAGGGGCTAGCTATCCTGCCTTAACCATTGATCTCTAACTCTGCCCTGATTGGCAGTAAGATGTTTGTGCTTATGCTAAAGCCTAAGACCCTATTACTGACTGAGAAGGATGAACTAGATTGTCCTTGACTCCTCTTTTGTTGTCCCCTATTTCTCTATTTATGTTCATCAATATTAACTTTTCAATCCTGAAGGCTGCTTTCACCATCTCTCCATAATCCCTAATCTGCAATGCAATAAGGAGTTTCTTAATATCATGGTGAAGGCTGGCCTGCTTCAAATCTCTTACACTTATCTGCCCTGTAGGAATTAATCTCTCTGCATACATACTCCATCTATTAAACTCTTTCTCATATTCTAATACTGTCCTATACCCCTGTTACAAATGAAGGAATGCATCCCTCATCTCATCCTTATAAGCCTCCCTTACATACTTATCTACAAATTTGGACAAAAAGTACTCCCAAGTAAGATCCTGTGGTGGAATAAGCCTTTTAATGGACTCCCACTACTAATATGTTGGTCCGTGAAGAAGACCATCTGTACATTCCAGTCTCTCTTCTAGTGTGCAATAGAGAAGATTAAAAATTCTCTTTATCTTGATTAACCAAAACTCAGAATCTAGAGTAGTAATTGATGACTCCCCCTGAAAATCCTCAGAGCCTAACCTTTTGGCTTTATACAATGTAAGCTTCTGTAATGGAAGAGGTCGTTGTGGCTGTACACGAGGAGTAGCAACCATCTGTTTTTTCATATAATCGATCATAGGTTGGAAAAACTCTATCGGGTTAGTAACTAGGTGACCGGCAGGTGGTGGTACGGACTATACTTGCTGCCCTGCCATGCCACTATCTGTATCACTAGATGAGGCATGACTTTCCTCCTCTCTCTCAGTAGCTCCTAAAGCGCTTGGTTCCATTCCTTAATCTATTAAACATAAAAAAGGGGGATCTACATTAGAGTCACATCATATTCTCATATAATCCTTGCCAGCACACAATTCACTTTCCCTTTATTTCCTTACCAAAACCACCTAATGGCTTTGATACCACTAAATGTAACACCTCATACCCAATAATGAAATCGACATACCAAGTGTTATCATATTCTTAAATACCTAATACTTCAAACTACAACATTTTCTATTTAAAACCTCATTAATCTAGCAATGACTATTCACTTTATAAAAAAATTAGACAGAGTTTCCTTTATTTTTACTTAAAACCTCCTAAAAGAAACTTCAATACACTTCTCATGCATGTTACTCAACTATCCATCTCCACGTCAAACTCCTTGACAAAATAATTTACCCATCCTCTAATACATTTCAACACATGTAAACCAAATTACATACATAACTTTCATTTATTCATATATAATTCGCAATAAAATCCTCTAAGATCCTTCACTTCTTTATGTGTACATGTCATAACAAAAAACAAAATAAAAATTTTTAGTACATCCACCTCCAATTCTTTCGAGTTCCTCTATGTGTCTCTTGTCTTGTAGTAGATCCACCACAACTTTCTTCTAATTCTCTTCAAAACCTACATGCAGAAAGAAAATCCACACGCTAAGCTATAGACTTAATGGTGTTTAAGAAATTCCATTTCACATTTAATTCAATTCGTTCAACCATAACATGCATAAAATATAATATTTTTCACATATAAATATGTTCATTTCTTTCTAAGCATAAATAGGAATTTAAAATCAAGTTATGAAATACAAGCATAAATCTATTTTAATAATTCACATCTAACTATACAATGATCGATAAATTGTACATTTAATTACTACTTTCATTTGAAGTTCTTTAATCATTAATCATGCATTTATTTACTTTCTGTAATTTCCCTATAGTAAAATCCATTGGAATTGTATCACCGAGTCAAATAAGCGTGATTTTAAAAAAATACAAGATCGAGTTCTCAGAACCATACGATCCTTTTTTTATACATTCATATTAGAACTGAGCTCTCGGAGCTATGCAGTTCATAACACAAATCAAATATCTTACATCGAAACCGAGCTCTCAGAGCCATACAATCTAGTACTGCTAACCCCTTAATTGACATGCTAACCTTATCACATTCCTCCAATTCCTATCTATTTTACTAAGGGTAAATCTAATTAAATTCCATTGAAATTTCATAATAAAAGCTCATAATAACCAATTCAAGCTATTTCCTATTCGGACAAAGTAATTGTCATCCTTTAATATTATGTTTTTTCTTTCGCTATTGGTTCTAATTTATTTCATACAACATTTAATACATATTTATCTCACCAATTAATCAAAAATAACATGTATATCAAGTTTCTCAATTCAAACATAATGTATGCCAATGGGGGAAAGTACAAAATATAAGTCCAAAATCTTAATTAATCATATATACTACTTCATTTAACATCCAATTAAATATTTTTAACAACAATTTCATAAACCCCTAATTTTACTCAAGAACTCTAAATTTCCTAATGCACAATTTTTAGGAAAAAAGTATAATTGTAAGAACACATACCAAATTGATGTCCAAATCTTTAAATTAAACTTCCATGTACTTCAATTTCATCGTCAATTCCTTATTCCTTCTCTTTCTCTTTCTCTCTCTCTCTCTCCCCCCTTCAATTCCTCTTCTTTATCTTCATAATATTGTATAAAAATTCAATTTCATGCATTTATTCATCAATGCATGCAACTACGTCAAAATCATATACTAAAAATAATTAAAACTCCATTAACTTACCTTATAAATTTTTTAGTGCTATTCATCAAGAACAACCATATACCTTTTCTTCATCTTTTCCTAATTTTTTTCCTTAAGATGGTGAGTTTAGGGATTCAAGGTTGATGATTTAGTGTTTAATAGGTGATTTGGGGGGTTAAAACTAAAGAAAATTGGCTTGAAAATGTAAGAAATGAAAGAAAAATGGAGAAGAAAGGAGGAATGGTTGTTCTCGGTAGTCCTTAGTAAAGAAGAGAGGGTAAGTGGGCAAGAAAATGACAAAAATGTCATTTGGTCCCTCATTAAAAGTTTTCCAATTCTTTTTTTAGATTAACTTTTATCTTTTAATTCTTTTGTTCAATAAAAAAATTCCCATAAGAAAAATATCAACCTCACATAAAGACCTTAATTAATATCATTTATTTTCGTTAATAGTTCAGGTTGAACTTTTACCCTTTCTTAGGTCAAACTTTGACCATTGGTCAACTGTCAGTCAAACCCTTAAAACGAACTCATTTGGAGCTCTAATTTGATCCTCGGGTTGTTCTTGAACAAAATTATCCGATGTCAAATAAAATAAAATGCAATTTGGATCCCAGGTGTCACTATTCACCTCAAGATATACTATTCACAACCCAAAAGTACTATTCGTGAAATTGAGATTTTTGGGGCATTACATCAGATGTGGAAGATGAAGTGAGAATGAGACTCTTCCCTTTCACTTTAAAGGATAGAGCGAAGGCTTGATACCACTCCCTTAGCCCATCTAACGTCACCATATAGGACTAATTAATATGTGTCTTTCTAAATAAATACTTCCCCCTCACCAAGACTAAAAAGATCATTAAGTAGATCACTAACTTTCAATAAGGTGATGGGGAGTTGATTTACGAAGTGCAAAAAAGATATAAAAAATTGTGAAGGAAATACCCACATCATAACCTACCCAAGAAATTCCTTTTACAACCATTTTATAATGAAGTACCTTACCTAAGAGAGGCACAATTGATGTAGGCTCAGGAGGATCGCTAATGAGAAAGACTGTGGATGAAGTAGAAGTGCCTCTAGAAGAAATGGCCAATAAAAGTTGTTTATAGACCAATGAAAGAAGTAGACAACCTATAACCGTCTATGAACAAAAGGGAGCTATAGCTATCAATCAAATGATAGAAATGCAAGTGAAAATTGACAGCTAGACACGACAGCTAAATAACTTAAAAGCATCATCTTCTGCTACCATGAAGGTCATTCAACAAAGATGTGAGTTATGCAGCCAAGATAATCATGATACTATCGACTGATTATTAATATAAGAATGTGAAGCAAATAAAGTGAAGTATATGGGAGCATAGTTTGGTAGAGGAAGGGGTACAATCCCTATTTAAACAAGTATAATCTTGGGTGGAGGAATCACCCCAACTTTTTGTGGTCGAACAATGGTGGAGGCCAGTTTAAACTGTAAGGGCAACCCGGTTGCCAACAAGAGAAACTAAACTCTACAGACACTAAACTAGATAAAATCTTAGACAAGATTGGACGAATGGAGGAGGCCTATGAGAGGCGCGAAGGCAAATTCGAGCAAGTGAAAAAGAACCACGCTTCCTCAATTCATATTTTTGAAGTCCAAGTAAGTCAACCGATAGAAGCATTATCGAGCACAAATATGGGAACACTCCCAAGTAACACGGAGTTTAACCCTAAGGAACGAATCATGGTCATTACCTAGGCCACCGAGGAGGAACTAAGCCAAGCTAAAGATAATAGAGGAAAGGAAAAGGAAAGGGGTGATCCGAATTTTCTTTAAAGTGAACATGAATTACAAAAAATCAAGGATCATCGATCTAAAAACCCCTACCCCATTTTAGAACAACTAAAGCCAAAGCCATTTAAGAACAAGGGAAAGGCATAAATACAAGAGAATAAGGAAGGCTTTCTGCTAGCAAAGTACAATTTTCCTAAGAAAAAAAAAGTACCAACCCCCGATTCCATTTCCAATCAGAGCAATGAGAAAATCTAAGGAAGCTAAGTTGAATGAAGTTGTAGACATGATCAAACAATTAGAAGTACAACTCACATTAATGGAATCGATAAGAGAGAAAGTAGAAAAAGATTTAGAGGAGGAAAGGAAATTGACACTCCCACCAAAAAAGGAGGACCTAGGGGATTTTTATATCCCCTGCATTATTGGAAGTGTAGAGAGGGCATTTGTTGATCTAGGAGCTAGTATAAATATGATGTCATGTGCCTTATATCAGAAGTTGGGGATAAGAGAAATCACACCCACGAAGATGTTGGTAAAGACAATAATTAGATCAGTTCATAGTCTGAAATGTATAATAAAAAATGTGCAAGTTCAAGTTGACAAATTTACTTTTCCAAGGACTTCTTCATATTAGACATAGAAGAAGACATGGAAAACCCAATTATTCTAGGCCGACCATTTTTGGCCACTACCTGATCACTTATTGACATAGATGGGGGAGAACATGAGCAATTGTCTTTTAAAGTATCCAAGACTGAGAAAAGTGTTATCCAACCTAGGGCCATCATGAATGAGACTATTGTTGGTGGAGAAATAGAGAAGTGTGTTGATCAAAAGAGTTCACTTGAAAAGAAGGGATCTTAAAAGAGAAGGGATAGGAAAAATAAGAAGAAGGAGGGAAATGGCATGCTCAATTTGGTGGCACAACTGCATTTTATGAGATTAACAACTGAGCCATCACTTAAGGACCCGCCATGAGGAGAAAAAGCAGGTCGAGCTACTAATATTAAAAGAAGCATTGCATGAGAGGCAACCCAATGTTTTAAATACCTGTTATTTCCTTTTAGTTTAAATAGTTTAAAATGTCATAGTTTGTTTGTTTCGTTTCCGAATATATGTCGTGGAAAAGTAAAGGATAAATTTTGATATAGATGATAGGGAAGGAAAGCACAATGAGTTGATAAGTGCAAATAAGAAGTTAGGGAAGGATCTTGGAGGTAAAATGAGGAAAAGTCAAAAATTTAGCAAAGTGCAAGAAAAGTCTCCAGGCATAATCGTGGCAGTCATATGCCTAAGGGCCACGATCATGGCCAACAGCAGGGTAGCAACGTCAACACGTCATTTTCAGCTGGATTTTTTTAATAATTTTACCCTTCCCTCCCCTATATTTTCATATCCAACCTTATTCTTTTAATCACTTTCATTTTCATTTTATCTCTCTAAACCTAAGACCTACAAATGCTCTCCCTTCTCTCTACCAACCGTCAACTCTTTCATTCTCTCAAACTTTCGCTCACTCTCAACATCGATGTCATGTATCAAGAAAATAGTTAAGCGCATGTAATCTCCAGACAGAATCCACGTTTTTGGCTGCGACTGAAGGAACAGAATGACAGATTTCGAAGCACCCTTCCTGATTTATTCAAAAGAGGAAGATATTCGATTTCACTCCCTTAGTATTAAGCAGATAGTGGTTCCAAAATACTTTGATTTTGCAACATTAGAAAGGATAGGATTAAGAGATAAGGTCGAGAACTTAGGTGAAAAAAGTCAGTGGGGTAAGTTCATACATTTTCATTATCCTGTTTACCAGGGACTAACCCATAAATTCTTTGAGTCTCTTCAATATGAACCAACTAACCCAAAGAACCTGTGGTTTAGGTTACAGGGTCAACCATATGAACTCGATTATGACACCTTATATGAAATTTGTGGTTTTCCTGAGTCATCCATAGTGGATCAGCACAATGATTTCCATGCTACCCACTATTGGAACGAATTAACTAGGATGGAGCAAATTAATGCCAAAAATGCAATAACAACATAATCAGAAGTCATGAACACTTGTCGCTACATAAGTTCATGTGTCAATTGGTTTTTGACAAGACTAAAACCAATAAGTGTTCAACCAAAGAACTCTTCCTGTTGTGATGCATGGATCATAGCATCTCAGTGTGACCTCTACTCACATCTTTAATGCAATTATTGCTACTCTACGTATAAGGAGCAATAATTTGGGCATGGGTTACTTAGTGTCAGCCATTGTTGAATATTACGATCTAGATTGCAACAGATTAACTATCCATCGCCCTAAATTCCTAAACACTCGTCATTTGTGGCGAGCTAAAATCTTGAAGTCCCACAATATGAAACTTCAGGATATTAGTGCAAAATCCCATGTAAAGACCAGGTCAAGGTAGGTAAGTTCAAGTTCAGCGCCTCAGCAATAAAAAGAGGACTCAACCAGCAAGGAGTCCAGAGAGGAGGAGGAAGAAGAAGAACTTGGTTGGAAGAAGGTGCTCCCTGCAATCTCTGACAACACCAAAACACTCACAGACACACTTGCCGAAAACTCCAAGATGATGAAGGAGATGGCCCGCACACAAAGACTCCAGGGCTAGGATATATGTCAAATTCATAGATACTTCAAGGTTCAAGGTGTTCAATTACCACCTTCGACACCATCCTTACCTTAATCACCATGATGGTCATGTTCTAACCCTTTCTCTTTTTAATTTTTTCTTTATGTTTTGTTTATATTTTCATGATTTTTTTTGTTATGTTATTTCCCACCCTATGTGTTTGTATGTATCCTTCTCACATTGAGGAAAATGTGTTGTTCAAGTATGGGGAGGATTGTTTGTTTTTATTTTGAGTGTGAATTTTGCATTATGTACTCTAGCTTGTTTAGGTCTACATGTGTGAATTGTGTGAATATGGAAATGGCTAGGATTTAACGAGATTATTTTATCTGTGAACATAGTCTTTTAGGTTGCTAAGACCTATTAGTTCATGAAATTAGTGACCTAAGTTACTTAGGGCTAAATATGTCGGTTAATTAGGATACGATGTTAGTCTATTCATAGTAGGAAGTTTCCATATTCATTTATAATTTTTGGCCAATCAATTAAGTGGCATTACTAGTATAGTTTCATGAGAATGATTAGCAAAAGCAATAATGTTGGAAAAATAACATGTTAAAAATTAAATAAATAAAAGGTGAATAAATTTCAATGAAATAACTATTATGCTAGCCTTCGGGTTATGAATAGAGCTAGTAGCCAGTTGAGAATGTGATGTAGCTGAGTAATCGGATCGACACGCATTACAAATGTGTGTTTTTGCATCAAAAGGTTATAATGACATTCTAACCAAGCTGCTTACTAACAACATGACCTGGTTGAGTAACCGAATTGAAATTCATCACAAATGTTTGCCTCCATGCAAAAAGACTATGTTCATGTCCTTAAAAATCAATAAAAAGAATGTTTTCAAATAAAAACCTACCAAACTTATTAGTAGCTTGTTTTTTCATAAAAACCTACTTAGGAACAACAACACTTTTGATTTGACCAAATAATTATCAATGTGTGTGTACAAGTGATACGAGTGAATAGACTTAACATTAAAATTTTGATTAGTTTGTATATTTAGTCCAAGGTACTTAGGCATAAATTTCACAAGTTAATAATTTAAAACAATTTGAGGAATTATCTTTGAAGTTAAATTTGATTCATTAAGTCTAATAGCATTGCCTCATTATCGCATTTGAGTGTTTTGTGTTTTGGATGTTGATTTTCATTTGTTTGTTTTTGTTTGCTTGAGGACAAGCAAATGTTTAAGTATAGGGATGTTGATAGGTGTAGATTGGTAGTTTAGTGTGTATTTAGTTGTTAATTTAATTGTTTAATGCGTGTTTAGGTTAGACTTGTGTTGGTTAGTAAATATTAGTGTTTTAAGTGTTTTGTGGGTTAGAACATGATGTTGAGCTTCAATTTTATATTTATAAGGTGTCTTGATGTGTTTGTTAATGTTTTAGAGCAATTGGAGAAGACTTGGGAAATAACCCAAGGCCACAATCGTGGCAATTATGTCATGATCGCGACAAAAGCAACAAGGAGCACAATCGTGGGTAATATGCCACGATCGTAACAGAAGCTAATGTAGGGAGCCACGATCATGCCATTATGGACCACAATCGTGACAGAAGCAACAACTCTCAGCCACGATCGTGAAACTGAGGGCAACGATCATGGCCTGCATGACAGTTATGTGGACAATAGTCTTGACTTGAGTTTTCTTAGGATTTTTCGAACCTTTTGGACTTGAAAAAGACCCTAGGGTTGTCCTAATTGGAAATACTATATAAGACTTAAGGATGTAACCCTATAGGAGTTTCTACATTTTGACACTTTCGGAAAGTTCAAGGAAAGTTCAAGATAGAGAGAAAAGAAGAGAAAGAGAGAAGAAGAAAAGGAAGAAGAAGCAAGTCCCGATGTTACTGCTTATTGGATTAGTTTGTATATTTAGTCCAAGGTACTTAGACACATATTTCACAAGTTAATAAGTTAAAACAACTTGAGGGATTGTCTTTGAAGCTAAATTCGATTCATTAAGTCTAATAACGTTGCCTCATTATCGGATTTGCTTGTCTTATGTTTTGGTTGTTAATGTTTGTTTGTTTGCTTTTGTTTTCTTGAAGACAAGTAAACGTTTAAGTGTGGGGATGTTAATAGGTGTAGATTGGTAGTTTAGTTTGTGTTTAACTATTAATTTGATTGTTTAATGCGTGCTTAGGTTAGAACTGTGTTAGTTAATAAATATTAGTGTTTTAATTGTTTTGTGGGTTGGAACATGATGTTAAGCTTCAATTTTATATTTATGAGGTGTATTGATGTGTTTGTTAGTGTTTCAAGCAATTGGAGAAGACTCAAGAAATAACCCAAGGCCACGATCGTGGCAAATATCTCATTATTATGACAGAAGCAAGAGCAAGGAGCACGATTGTAGGGAATATGCAACGACAGAAGCTGATGCAGACAGCCATGATCATGTCATTATGGGCAATAATTGTGACAGAAGCAAAAACTCCCAACCATGATTGTAACATCCAGTTTCCATCCAAAGGATTAGAACCCTAAAAATGTGGTATATGTGTGATCAATTAGAGAAATTGCGATAACACATCTCA
>JANZLC010000200.1:10814599-10825730 GCA_026413385.1 Erythroxylum gracilipes
CGATTTGATCCGTTATTGATTTGTTTCCGGAATATGATTTGATTGAACCTTTCGTTTGCCCTTAAGTTTGATTGAATTGTTTTGGCTTCTTCGATTTTAAGATTTTTGTAAATCCGTTCTTTTGTTATTCGATCTCTTTGGCTTCCGCAAGGTTTTGCGGCTTTTGTTTCGCTTTTTGTTTCCGATTTGTTTCCATTTTTCGGTTGGGGTCTGGTTTCGAGAACGGGTCCCAACACTAACACGTTTACAGCCATCGATAATGGGCCATACAATAAGCACAAATACACATATTCGAAGCAATCCAATTCATTAGCAAATTTATCACATAATTCATAATTAACCAAATTTATCACATAAAGCATATCATGAAATCTTCTATCAATCATAACACTTTATTATGCATCATACTCAACAAAGTCATAATGAAATGCACAACAAATGGCTAGAGAGATTCTGTGGAACAAAATGGTTTACACCGTGAACAAAACGAGTCCGATTTCTCAAGATCTCGTGGCCTCAATCAGGCAACAGGAAAAAGGCTATAGGTCAACGTGCACATGACTAACGAAACGGGTTTCTCTCTTGCCCAATCACACAAATCTATGCTCAAATTAGTTTATCGCAAAATTTCATTCTTATGCTTCTTTCATTTTATCAAATTCTCATATCTTCATACTTTTCATTTATTTAAAAGAAAACATATCCTATTTCATCATACATTTTCAAATATTCACCACAATTCAACATTTATGCAATTTAAACAATAACACACATAGGGCATTTGCCCAATCACACAACAACTATAAAAGTATTACCCACCTAAATTGTTGAAAATACAAGCTCAAGATTGCCCTTCCTCTCTCTCTTGAGTATGGTTTCCTTGATTCCATTCAATTAAACCAATTTCTATTTAACCCATACATTCAAAAGAAAATTCAAAATTTCAAAAATCAAAGCAATGCTAAAATTGAATTTAAACCTAACCTACCCATAACCCATCTAGGCTAGAAAAACCAAAATCCTAACTTAGAAATCCCAAAATCAATTTGGGTTCTTCTTTCTTCCTTCATTTCCAACACAAACCCTAACCTCTATTTAACCCCTTTTTGAATCTAATATAAGAAAGATGAAAACTTACCTCCAACAAGTGGATTCTCTTCTTTTTCTTCTTCTTTCTTCTTCCTCTCAAGCTTCCTACGATTGTTTCTTCCTATCTTCTTCTTTTTTCACGTTTTTCTCTTCCTTTTGGCTATTCATGACAACTCCTCTTCTTTCCTTCTAATTCATTAATTTCTAACATACTCTTTAACCCATTCTTCCAAAATTACCCCTCCTTCACTTAGGCTTTCCAAGTTTGCCCTTATTTGTCTTATATGTCTCTACACCTTAAGCCACCTAACACCACCTAATTTAATTCTAACACTTTATTCAAATTTCAATTTCAACACCCCATTCATACTTACTAAAATAAGGACTCAACTCTAAAAATAATAAAATAATTAAAAGAAAATAAATAATAAATAAAAGTAAATAAATAAATAAATAAAATAAAATAAAATAAAATAAAATAAATATATATATATAAAATTTCGGGGCCTAACAATTTAATCAAAGGTACTTAGACACAGATTTCACAAGTTAATAAGTTAGAACAACTTGAGGGATTGTGTTCGAAGTTAAATTTATTTCGTAAAGTCTATACCATTACCTTATTATCAGACTTACGTGTTTTGTGTTTTGGTTATTAATGTTTGTTTGTTTGCTTTTATCTACTTAAGGACAAGCAAACGCTTAAATATGGGGATGTTGATAGGTGTAGATTGCATCGTGTTTTTGTGGGTAGTTTAGAGTGTGTCTAGTTGTTAATTTGATTATTTAGCGTATGTTTAGGTTAGAATTAAGTTGGTTAGTAAATATTTATGTTTTAAGTGTTTTGTGGGTTGGAACATGATGTAGAGCTTCAATTTTATATTAATGAGGTGCCTTGACGTGTTTGTTAGTGTTTTAGGACAATTGGAGGAGATTCGGAGAAGACTCGGGAAATAACCCAAGGTCACGATCGTGATTGTGATAGAAGCAAAAGCAAAGAGCCACGATTGTGACAAAAGTTGGTGCAGGAGCCACAAACGTAGTGTTATGGCCCATGATCATCATAGAAGCAAAAAACTCTCGGCGACGATCATGCCATTAAGGGCCACGATCATGGCTTGCACGACTTATACACTGTCAATAGTCCCGACTTAAGTTTTCGAGGGATTTTTCAGATCTTTCTATCCCGAAAAAGACCCTAGAGTTGCCCTAATTGGAAATACTATATAAGACTTAATGATGTAACCCTAAGGGATCTTCTACATTCTACCAGTTTTGGAAAGTTCAAGAGAGAGAGAGAAAAGAGAGAGGAAGAAGAAGCGAGTCTTGATGTTGCTACTTCCCGGATTAGGTAGTCTCCCGAATTGCTGCCTTCCTGGATTGTCTGATCCAAGTTCTATTTCCTTTCCATTTCATTTTTTGTCCATTTAATGTATAAGATTGAAATGGATTATATGATGATGGGTTTTGGATTGTTGACGATGTTCTAACTCTTCCTTTGAGATTTTACTTTGATTTAATGTCAATATAGTCAATTTTGTGTTTTATTGATTAGGTGTTGTGATTAACTTCGATTTTTGCTTATTTCGGTAACAAACTAAGAGGATAAGCTAGATAAAATGATTGGATTAGGTTAACGAGAGTTAGGTGATCCAATAGACCACGTAGTTAATCATATCGATTTTTGTGCAGAGAGAGATCTCGTGTGAGACCTGATAGTTTAGTAAAGAGCTTTCGATCTAATTTTAATTATGGGTCATTTATAATTAAGAGACTGCAAATTCCATAATTTAATTAGGGATAATGATTTAGGGCATGGAATTATAACTTAAGAGAGAGTAATTTGCCCTACAATAGTCTAGAATCGATACCCCAATAACATATAATTGGCTAGGTTAGCATTAATGATAAGTAGAATCCCGTCTCTCATAACTTGATAATTTATCTTGATTAATTTCCATAGTGACCCTTTGTGTTGCTCAATTCAATTCTTGTTTTGTGTTAATTTCTTGAGTTGAATTCTTGCAATCAAATTGTCGTGTTTACATTCTTGTTTCATTTTTAATTTCATTGTATTAATTTCTGAGCCTTAGATAACCTAGGATTAGATTAGTTTACCCTCCTTGTGGGATCGACCCTTCAAATATTGTACAACTCACGACCCGTGCACTTGTGGTAATTGAGGGATATAAATTGTAAGACTGGACACCTCGATCATGCACCAATCCCATCCCTTAATGCATCTATTTCAATGTTAAAAGGAATAGTAAAATTAGGTATAGCTAAATTTTGAGTAATAGTTATGGCTTGCTTGAGGAGGTCAAAAGCAACTTCCACTTCATCATTCCATTTCCATTGCCCTTTCTTTAATAAGTTGGCGAGTGGACAAGCTAGAAGCCCATAATCATGAACAAACTTTCTACAATATCCTATTAGGCCTAAAAAACCACGCAACTCAGAAATATTAGCATGTCGTCGCCATTGTCATATAACTTTAATTTTATTTTTGTCCACCTTTACTCCATGAGTTAAGTAACAATATGGCCCAAGTATTCCAGCTTCTATTGGCTGAATGCACACTTGCTGAGTTTAACAAAAAATTTGTGATGCCTTAAAATTTCAAAAGCTTGACGAACACGTTCAATATATACGGTCCAATCGGGGCTATTAATTAGGATAACATCAAAGAAAACTAACACAAATTTACAAAGGTAGAGTAAAAAAATGGAATTCAAAGTGGCTTGAAAGGTGGAAGGGGCATTACAAAGGCTGAAAGGCATAACTAAATACTCATAGTGACCATTGTGAGTATGAAATGAATATCAGATGGATGTACCCGTACATGGTGATATCTAGCTCTCAAATCTAGTTTATTGAAGAAGGCAGCCATATGAAATTCGTCTAACATGTCATCTACGGTAGGAATTGGAAATTTGTCTTTGATGGTGACAATATTAAGGGCTTTACAATCAGTGTAAAAACGTCATGTACCATCTTTCTTTTTTATTAAGAGAATAGGTGATGAAAATGGACTGGTACTAGGTCTTATAAGCCCCAATTGTAACATATTATGAACTTATTTTTCAATTTTGGCTTTTTGAAACCTGTAAGGCCTTACATTGATGGGATCAACCCCTTCCTTGAGTGTGATGTGGTGCTCAATTTCCCTTGTTGGAGGAAGTTACCTTGGCTCTTGAAAGATATCACTGAAATTTTGCAATAGATGTATCATGTCTGGGTGGAACTCATTACATCAATTTGAACGCAAATGGTAAACATTGAATTTCTTTGGTGTAATTCTTTTATGATGGCATTTATGGATTCACTTTGAATCGAATGGACACCTACTCCTTGTAACTTCTAATTTGGTTATTACATTGGAACTCCATGGTCATGTTTTTCCAATCGCACAAACTTGTGCCTAATTACTCCAACCATTGAACTCCTAACACCAAGTCAAGTCTGATTAGCTGTAAATAGTATAGTGTAAGAGAGAAAGCGATACCTTAGAGCAGTACATTGACATGTTCAAACCTCCTTTGGCACCGAAGTGCAGCACCATTTTCTAATTTGACTATATATGATTAAGTTTGTACTATAGGAAGTTGCAACCTCATTCTTTTATGAGTGGAACCGCTATCGATAAGGAGCACAATTTCTTAACTACCAATATGTGTTGTGACTCTCATGGTTTGAGAGTTGGACCACCCCGTTAATGCATGGAGTGATATTGCAGGTTCATCTTGCATTATGGTTGTACCTTCATCATCCTCATTGCCTGGCATAAGCTCGCCTCCTAATAATAGAAGCTGATGTTTATGACATTTATGACCCAAGGTGAACTTCCCAACACAATTAAAGCATAGTCCTTAAACCTTTCGCTTTTGCATCTCGTCCCAGGTGAGACATTTAATTGGAGAGGCAGGACTACATATTGGTAGAGAAGAAGTATTAAATTGGGGATAGTTGAATGGTGTTGTTTTGGTAAATTTATGTTGCCATGCTAGTTGTTTATCACGCATCTGTGTCAAGCTAATTGCTTCTTTTAATGAGTTGGTTTTAAACATGTGAATTCCGTCTGCAATTTTGGGTTTAAGACCTCCATAAAAGTTTCAACTAATGCTTTTTGCGTCCATCCTTGCACACAGTTATCGAGCTTCTCAAATTCTTTTTGGTAGTCTTGCAAGGAGCCTACTTGTTTCACTCTAGACAAAGCTTCATCAAAATCTTCACATTTTGTGAGTCTAAATTGAGCCCAGAGTTCTTTTTCAAAAAATTACCATGCGACTTCGTTTCTTTCCTTATTGTAAGTTGGCCTTAGCCAACACCACCATTGATTCACCTCGCCAATGTGATGATAGGCTGCCCTTTTAGTCTACAGTGGTACCTTGAAATGTGAAAATTTGATCCACCTTAATGAGCCATTCTATCGGGTCATCTCCTGAGTATTTTGGAAACTCGAGTTTAGCAATCTTAGATGAGAACAATGAGCGTCCCATCTCCAAATTCTCCTTCGTCTCTTCTTAATTGTTGCACATTCTATGATTATTATAGCTGCTGGATCCTTCTTTATTAACTTGCAACGCTATTGTTACTTTGCTATAAGTGTCCCTTCGATGTGTTGCAACTTGTCTATTATACCGAGCTTCAATCAACTAATGCTATCTTGGAGTCCCGTTAACCCTCCTTCAAACATTTCAATATGTTCCTTATTACTAGACATATTGTGGGTGGCTTTGATACCATTGACAGGTCCCAATCTAAACCATAATGATTTTTTTGAACTGATAGAATTCTACTCAGGGTGAGAATAAGCCACAAGTTGTTGTTTTGAATGAACTGAATTGATATTTGATTCTTTCTTCTATTAGATTAAATGCATGTAAATAACAACCACTTCCTATTAAATAACAACTACTACTTGAAACCATAACTCACAATCACAATTATGGCAATTAAATAACTGGCACTTATCCATAATTTTAAAACATAAATTGACTCATTCTAAACTAAAGAACAAGAATAAAATAGATATGACTTGCATGACTCACGTACTACAATATTTTCGATTCTTAATGGTTACTGGTGTGGATCTTCTTCGCTTATCAGTGTAAGATCAAGCTTTCATTTGGGCCGAAAAAGACTTCTCCTATTGTCTAAAAAGACTCTTATTAAGAGATTTGTTGGCCTCATAACTAAGAGTAATGTTAGCTAGGGGGACAACAATGACATTTAAGAAAGAGAAGAAGGAATCTGAGATATAGAACAAGTCAACAGAATCTTTGCTGGATTACGTGGCTGATTTATTTGCAAAGTACACCAAAATCTAAAGCTCTTTTAACGTTGCCTTATCTGGTGGCACTCTCATCTAGTCTCTCAAGTGGGACATTTATGGATAAGTTAAATGACTATATACTTCATTAACCTGATGCTAATTGATTCTTGTCAAAACCTATGTAGTTATTTATTAATAGGAATCAGAAAAGGGATAAGGAGGGACAAAATAATTGATAAATATAAAGTTGTGTATTGGTGATGAAACGAAAAAAAAGCCTATTACCACAAATTACATGAATTAAGTTTGATGAACTAGATATATCAGTGTGACATCTAAACAATAAAACAAAGAAATATATAGACTAAATTGCTATATAGTTAAAAGATACTAGTTAGGGAAATAAATAGTTCTCCTTGATTTTCCTTTTGTTTTTCCGTTTATTTGTTGAAGGAAATGGTCCTAAGAATATATTTGAAAATTTCAAGAAACTATTGAAATTGTGATATGTAAACTAGATATAATGGTCGAAATGGCGCATGTTTTTACGCAGATGAGAGTTTTCACAAGGATCATGTTGATATCAACTATAAGGTAGCATTTGATTGTTTACTTTCGCAGGTACATGAAACAAGCCCACTTTCATCTGTGTATAATGTGCATTGATAAGTCATTTTAGTTTTTAACTTTTTAAAACTATAAATTTAATTAGGCCAAAAGTGCATCTTTAACTTTAACATTTATAACATAATATAAAATAGAAAATAAAATTTTAAAGCATTCGAATTAAACCCCATCATTTTTAAAACATTCAAAATAAACCTTAAGTGGATGAAAATTTTATAGAATTAGCTTCTTATCAGTTAGATACCATATCAATTATGACATGCCAATATTATTTACGTTTCTGAATAGAAAATGATCCCACGGTCAAATGACAAGCTAGATTTATAAAAATAATATCCATCGTCATTACGAGGAACTTTTCTTGCTCTTGTGTTAACATGCAGATGAAAATAATACCCACAAAACGTACTAGCTTTCTCCACTAAATAAGCATTACATATGGAGCCTTCAACTCTAGCATTGTTTTTTACATTTTTTTTCAAGTGATGCAAATACCTATATTAGACAACATAGTTATTAGAATTTAGTTGATAAAGCAAGTACAAATGGTTATTGCAGTAATATTTATCGACTTACCTCTCAAATAGATATATCCATCGATATTAAACTGGACCGGCGAGTTTTGCCTCGTGTGCTAAATGCACAGGTAGATGCTCCATACAATCAAAGAAGCTTGGAGAAAAAATGCCTTCTAACTTGCACAAAATAACGGGAATTTCATGTTCTAGTTTTTCCATATCACCAAACTTGATTTCAACTGAGGTTAAGCTTTTAAAAAACAAGCTTAACTCTGTTATAGCTTCCCATACCTTAAAAGGTAGCACCTTCCGGAATGCAATTGGGATAAGCCTTTGCATAAATACATGGCAATCATGACTTTTCATCCTCAATAATTTGTACTTCCTTAGATCCACACACCTAGCCAAGTTTGAAACATAACCATAAGGAAACTTTAGACTTTTCAACCATTCATATAAAAGCTCCTTTTGTTTCTTATCCAAAGTATAACATGCTTTCGGATATTTACCAGTGCGAATTTCTTTATGTAACTTATTTCTTTTACAAAAAAGTTGTAAATCAGCTCTAGATTTTGCATTGTCTTTTGTCCTCCCTTCAATGTTCATAATAGTATTGAACAAGTTGTCAAAAATGTTTTTCTCAATATGCATCACATCTAGATTATGACGTATCAAATTTGTTTTCCAATATGGCAAATCCCAAAATATGCTTCGTTTCTGCCAACCAAAGTTCTGACTAATAGTTGAATTTACTTTATCGGCCTCTAATTCTATTACTTTCAACAATCCTAATTCCTTAATCTCTTGCAAAATCTCTTCACCGGATTTGATAGGAGGAGGAGGAGTGTTTACTGTCCTATTTTTTATGAACTTATGTTTATTGCGCCTAAACGGATGATCTAAAGGTAGAAATTTTCTGTGATTGTCAAACCAACATATTTTGCCTCCGTTTGGCAGATAAAACACATCAAAATCATTGGCACAATAAGGACAAGCCAATTTTTCAGTTGTGCTCCATCCAGATAACATGGCAAAAGCTGGGAAGTCATTAATGGTCCACATCAAAGCTTCTCTTAACACAAAATTCTATTTTTGGGACACATCATAAGTGTGAACACCATAGTCCCAAAGCTGTTGCAATTCAGATATCAATGGCTATAATAATACATCTATTTTTTGCTTCGAATTTGTTCATTCAGATATCAAGCTGTTACAATCACTGTCAAAAACATATAGGCCTCTTTCATACACATCCAAGGAGGCAAATTATAAGGAGTTATTATAATTGGCCACGACGAATATTGCTGACCAGATTTACCAAAAGGTTGAAATCCATCCGTAGACAATCCCAACCGAACATTTTGGCTGTCAACTGCAAAATCAACATGGGTGTCATTAAAATGTTTCCATGTCAGTTCATCTATTGGATGAGTCATTACTCCATCTTCCTGTTCGTATTCAGCATGCCATCTCATGTGAGATGCAATAACATCAGAAGCATAAAGCCTTTGCAACCTCGGAGTCAGAGGAAAATAATACATCCGCTTCCATGGAACTAATTTCTGTTTCTTAGAACATTTCCTTGGCTTAAACCGAGGTTGACCACAAAATTTGCACTATTCTAAGCTCATATCATCTCCCCAATACAACATACATCCCAATTGACAACAGTCAATCTTTTCCACAGGCAAACCAAGACCACAAATAAGTTTCTTCATATTGTAAAAACTATCAACCATTGTATGATCAGCATGCAATGATTCATTGTACCACTCCAAAATTTTATCAAAACTGCGATCCGAAATATGACCTTCACTATTCATGTTCAATATTCGAGCAATTGATGACAATTGGGTTATTGTCTCACAATTTGGCCACAATTCTTGGTCACTGACTATTAAGTCAAAAAAATGTTTTGCTTGCGGGTGAGGTTCTTCTTCACCATTTCCCCCGTTTGGCTCAAATGTATAACCGACCCCATCGTGTACCATTTGGCTGTACGAGTTTTCAGGTCCATCAACATAATATCTTCCATATCCATCCTCGACGTCATACTCATTTAAGTTCATAGACGAATGTTCTTCATTTCTCCTTGAGGTGCTAGCAATCAAGGGTTCCCCATGTCGGGTCCACTAAAAATAATTGGGAACAAACCCTTTTCTCAACAGATGCAAATGGACTTCATCAATAAAAAGGAAGCATTTGTGTTTGCACTTTCTACATGGACATCTGATCTTTGACCCATCCATATATTCAGGTTGCAAAGATGCATAATGAATAAACGCATCAACTCCCTTAACAAATTTAGGATTAATGAAACCATCAGCGGTTAAACGTCTATACATCCAAGATCTATCGCGAAAACTCATATCTGGTGGACTGTTATTTGAAAACATCAGATCCAAAGTTAGTCTGTTATGTTAGCCACATGTAACATAACATTTTAGATACGAAGTGTGAATAAACATCAAGTTGTCTTGTTCTACATCTGAGCCAAACTCCTACAATAATTAAACTGAATATCTAACATATATGTTCGTAATTATATATGTCATACGATAATCAATTCGTTGCACATATACAATTTCACGTAAACATATCAAATTATGTCCACCTACCAAGTAAAGAGAAATCCATTTTAAAGAGCATCCATGTTAGATCCCGCTTGATTCTGGAATCCAACTCTAGAGCATCATCGATTCATAACTTAGCTTTGATACCATCAAGGGTTATTTCATTAAACCCTCATTAGCCATCATTTTTTTTCTTTCATAACATCCCAAAAAGTTACTCACAATTTGCTCAATGGTGTGCCCATACAAATCAGTCACCATGCTTGAACTCAATTCTCCAGTTTACCAACAGAATTTGGAAATCTTTAAATCCGAATTTCAATTTGAATTCTTCATAGAAATCATAGCTCTATGTCTCTAGTTTGCTTTGAAGAAAGAATCATCCCAATCAGAGCTTTATAGTTCAAGATATGCTTAAAAAGGCTAATCATGTTTAAACCCTAATCATGCTCTCCTAGCCGACCTCTCACTTATTCTGAAGAACACTTTCTCAAAACAACTCCAAATGATACAAATTTTTCATGGAGAGATAGATACATGTCTTAGGAATCCATTTCCTCAAGAATCACTTCATTTGGATGCTGGATGAGGGAGTTATGCCCTAAAGCATAGAACATGTTTACACCCCAAATCGATTTGAACCTATCTTGACGCGATTACCATAACTTTCACCACAAATGTTGGATTGATTTTTTTATACCATTAGAAAGGGGACTTCCAGAGCTACAACTTTTATGAAGCTCGCAAAGTTCGATTCTGCCTTTAACAGTCTCAAAAAGAATAATATTTCTTGTGAATGTCCATTTAACGGACATGCATCGGGCTTGGGAGGCCAAAATGACCCGAGAATGTCCGTTAAACGGACATCCATGTCCGTTTTGTTAAGTCAAAATGACTTTACAAATATTAAGTTTTGATGACAAGCAAACAAAATGAAAAAGCAGACAGAAGATAGTTAAGAAAAAGCAGACGGAAGATAGTTAAGCAAAAGCAGACGGAAGCAAAAGCAGACGGAAGAAAAAGCAGACGGAAGCAAAAGCAGACGGAAG
>JANZLC010000200.1:10868521-10880912 GCA_026413385.1 Erythroxylum gracilipes
ACGAATTAAGAGTCAAAAAGTACATTAAAAGCCATGAAAGTGTAGCCAATTTATATGATAAACTTGGGCTCAATCAATAACTATAATAAAATAAATACAAGGAGATTCAATTTATTAATAAACTAAAAACTTATGGTCTGGCCCGAAAAATATATAAACCAACTCGTTTTGTGACCGTTGTGTTACTTTTCTCTTTCATGCACGAGTGATTCATTCTGATTTTGTTTCAAGACCCAACATGTTATAGGGTTAAGTTTGAGGTTAGCCAATTCTTAAGAAAATGCCTTGTAAGTGCGATCAATTATACCCAATTGATTCAGCAAAAACCACATCTTAAGGAAGTAATGAAAATAACGTTACTAAGGGACAAAAGGGTTGTCTTCTAAAATGAATTACGTCCCCATCACCTAGGAACAAAAAACATCGTCTGGAAGTAGCTTTTAGTGGACAATGTTATATGAAGCTTCCAAAGAAGGGACAAATAGTGTGAATAACGTTATTAAATAAGCCAATGGGATATTGCAGAATATTTGAAGTATTAGATACGTAAACTTACAACACATGGTCTGGAGGGATGATACACATATTAAAAAACTTCCCAACAGATGACAACATTCAAATGATAAGGTCCCCAATAGTTGGGATAGTTTGGATAGTTATAACCACTTTGCACAATTAATATGCTTATTCTCCAAGTAATAAAATGATACACACATATTACAATCGGCTATCCCATGCAAGACAAAGGCCAGGTGTCTTTACATCATGCCTATATTCATGCAACCAACCAGATTCAGCCACATCATCATTATGAAGAACCATGCAACCGTCTATAGGCCATTTGAAAGCTATCCACCAACGTAGCTCTACTTCCCAGCATATAATTATTATATAATAATTATTTCCATCCATAATAGCATATGGTTTGATGATTACATAACACCAAAGGAGCCTTACAACTTGTCAGAACATGCCACCTTCATGTTGCCAAAGTTGCGCAATTGTGATGTTTACCGAACATCGACAAGAGGGTCTCACACAATGCCTCAATTATGAACAAGAACAATAACCTAGAAGAGAGCCACAATCTTCATTATGCTTCTTATTGTACTCCATCTTCCTCTCATCTGTAGACTTCCATTAGCTCTGTATGGTGCTCCTTAATTACCACTACAGTCACTGGAGCTTTCTCTCTTAAAAAAAATGGCATGGTTTCTCATCACCTAGTCTCTCTCACCTTAACAACTTATGTCTTTCTTCACCTTGCAGGACCTATCAATCTCCAATGTAAACAAGGAAACATATGACCTGCCTAAAGCACCTTCCCATTCTACCAAGAACAATTTTAAAGATCAAGTCCTGAAGGACATGTCTGAGTCTTTATCACTAGACTCTGTCATTAACACCTGGGAGCTAATAGCTAAGTCTTAATGATAAAGGTAAGTTGGACTTCAAAATGGATAACTCATTAAAGTCAAGATTGTTACTTGATAATCTTTCTTTGGTGGTTTCTTTCTAACTAGTTCCTTTGAGCTTCTTGTTGTTGACGGATATGTCAATAAACTATTTGAATCAAGTTAAGGTGATACAACGAAAGTTAGAGTACAATTAGCATTTGAGAATTGAATTTCATTGTCACAACCATTATGGATACATTTATCTAAGGACTCATTTATGTCAAACCTAGATCTAGATGTGGTTTTGAATTAAAGGCCTGCTTTTCATCCAGGTAATTTGGATATGATAAGGAATTCAGAAATGCAAGGCTCAATTGGTTCTACACCAACGAACTCTTTATCAAGCATCATTGTATAGGTTTTACTACTATAGAACAGACTATTAGTTATGTTTTTTCTGGGAGTAATCGTAAAAAATGCCTAATTTTGCAACGGTTTGCATATGTTGTCGCCAAAGGTTAAACGTTTGGTGACGACGAGAATATAAACTTCTTAAAAAACATGAACTTTTTGTGACGAAATAGATAATTCATCGCCAAAAGTCGATATTAAAGAATTTATAATTAATAATGTTAATTTGATAATTTTTTAATGGTAAGTGTGCTTAATAATCCTAAGGTTAATTACAATTGACATTTATATATGATTTTTATATTTTTCATTTGCCTTCTTTATTAATTTGTTTAAATATATAATTAATCCATTAAAAATCTATAAATTATTTTTTGGATTCCTTAGATGGTAGTTGGGGACTTCAATTCTATTTTGTCTCCTTTTGAAGTAGAACCCATAAGTTCCACAACAATGAATAGGCTTAGTGATTTTCAAAAGTGTGATGAGGGCACTTCTTTGTTTGATTTAAATTCTAGTGGTCCAAGTTTTACTTGGACCAATAAACAAAGTCGAGATTCCTTTATTGCAAGGAAGTTAGATAGAGCTCTTATTAACTCACCTTGGAGCTCTAGGTTCCCCTATTCCTTTTATGTTATCCAGAACCTAAACATTTTAAATTATTCTCCGATAGTGGTTAGGACTTTGGCTCATATGAAGAAGAGAGCTGCTCCTTTCCAGTTCTTTAATTTTCTAGCTTCTCAGCCCAATTTCCTTCAGACCATAGAGGAAGTTGGTCCTCTCAAGTTCAAGTCTCTCCAATGTTTTGTGTAGTTTCTAAGCTTAAGAAGGTTAACACTCAAATTGATGATCTCTAGCCAAATAGGGGATGTGAATGTAAGAGTGGAAAATTGTCAAGTGACCCTTAATAACATTCAGGATCAATTGAGACTTTTGCCTAGGTCTTCTCTTCTACTTGATAGGGAATCTGAGGCCATAAATGGGTTACTAAGAGCTCTAGAAGATTAGGAGTCTTTCTTTAAATAGTCCTCTAGGACTAAATGGCTCAAAGAAGGGGATAGGAACACCAAATTTTTCCATAAATCCCTCATTGCAAATAGAAACAGAAATAACATTCATTATTTAGTAGTGGGCAATAGGAACAGGATCTTTGGGTTAAAAGAGATTCAAGCTGAGTTTTTTGAGTACTTCCTAGGATCTATTAGGGCTACAAAGAACCTTCATTCTTCCAAATAGTATGTGGAACACCTGTCCCTCATTCTTTACCTATCAATTTGACTAATTCTCTTAATGCGGAAGTTTCAGCCTAAGAGATAAAGGAGTTTTCAATTTTTTTAACCCTAATAAGGCTCCAGGCTTGAATGGTTTTAATGGGTTTTTTTCAAACAAACCTAGCATATCATTGGAGAGGATGTTACCAGAGCCATTCAAAAAATTTTCCATAATAGAAAACTCCTCAAAGAGCTAAATTCAACTTTCATCTCTCTCATTCCTAAAAAAGCTCACCCTTCTACAGTGCTTGACTATAGACCAATCTCGTGTTGAAATATGCTTTATAAAGTGATTGCTAAAATCCTAGCAAATAGACTTAGAGAGATTCTCCCTCACATTGTTAGCCTCAATCAAAGTGCCTTTATTAAGAATCGAAGAATTGGGGATAACATTCTTTTAGCCCAAGAGATTTTCAAAAATTATCATCCTTTTAATAACCAAAAGAGGTGTGCCTTTAAAGTGGACCTTCAAAAAGCCTATGACTTTATTCATTGGGATTTCCTTCTTAATACCTTAGTAGCTGTAGGTCTTCCCACCAAGTTCATTGATTTGATCAAAGAATGTATTACCACCCCTTCTTACTCTATTTTGATCAATGGAACTCCCACAAAATTTTTTAGAGGGAAATCAGGCCTTCAACAAGGAGATCCCTTATCCCCTCTCCTTTTCATAATTTGTTTGGAAGTTTTTTCTCGAAGTTTGAACAACTTCATCGTAGTTAATCCTTCCTTCAATTATTATTGGAGATGCAAACCCCTAAAACTCACACATGTCTTGTTTGCTGACGATCTCCTTATATTTTGCCATGCTGATTTAAGCTCATTCCAAACTTTACTTTATTGTTTGGTCACTTTCTCTAGTTTTTTAGGTTTGGAAATGAATTCTTCCAAAAGTCAATTTTTCTTATCTCCTGATGTGAATTATATGACTCATCAAATGGAAGTCATATCTGGTCTAAAAAAAGGTACCCTTCCCATTCGTTATTTAGGGGTTCCCCTCTTGACAGGTAGGTTATCTAGGAGGGATTGCTTACCCATATTGGAAAAAATTGATAAGAGGATAAACAATTAGACTCATACATATCTCTCCTATGCTGGTAGACTTCAATTGATCATTTCTGTCCTTTCTTCTTTCCAAGTATATTGGTCTACCCTCTTCATTCTCCCCTCTGTCGTCCTTAAGGATATTGAGTCTAAACTTAGGAATTTTTTGTGGGTAGCGAAGGTGGATTCTAATTCGTTAGCCAAAGTTTAATGGAGTGACATTTGTAGAACTAAAAAGGAAGGAGGTTTAGGGATTAAACATTTGATAACTTAAAATTATGTTCTATTAGGTAAAAGGATTTGGTACTTGTTTGTTGATAGGGAAGCTCTGTGGGTTAAGTGGGTCCATACCATCATATTGAGAAGGGAAAACTTCTAGTGTGCCCAACCTACCAATAATAGTTCTTGGACTTAGAGGAAAATCTTATATGTGAGGGATAAATTAAGGAACCAATTCAGATTTAGGATATGGAATGGAATTTCTACTCTTTTGTGGCAGGATCCATGGCATCCAAGAGGAATACTGAAGGACTTTTCTTCTCTGAGAGCAATCAATGGTTCGGATCTTCCAATGACAGCAACAGTCTCAAAAGTTATTAGAAATGATGAGTGGAGATGGCAAGAGGCTACCATAGGGGTTATTCGCAACCCTCAGCCCCTCAAGTATAATCCTAATAGTGCAATTTCGGACAGTTTGGAATGGTTAGCTCACCCTTTAAAAAGGTATACTAATAGGTGTTGGACCCCGAATCTTTGGTAAGTTAGGACTATTAACTAAGGAACTCTTGGCAATTAGTTATGTGTAAATAAGGGAAGAAATTATGAGATTGAAACGTGGCTCAATGGTAAGAGGCGTCCACTTAAAGTGGAACAAAACCTTGAGGTCTTGGGTTCGAGTCGTGGACTCACCCAAGAACCAAAGAGGACAATACCTGTGGAGTGATGGTAGTAGAGGCTGGGCTCTACATTAAAAAGGCGTCTTTTTAATGTAGATCCCGGCCTCTACCACCATCACTCCACAGGTATTATGGATCAATGGTAAGAGGCGTCCACTTAAAGTGGAACAAAACCTGGAGGTCTTGGGTTCGAGTCGTGGACTCACCCAAGAACCAAAGAGGGCAATGCCTGTGGAGTGATGGTTGTAGAGGCCGGGCTCTACAACATCATACCACTTATTTTCCCTTTCCTTGTTCAATTTGGCATTTTCATAAGTATCAAACCTCAACTCTTCCAATTCATCAAGTTGTAACAATCTCTTCTCATATGCTAGCTTTCAATCCATGTTCAACTTCCTAACGGCCCAACAGGCTTGATGCTCTAACTCCAATGGTAAATGGCAAGCCTTGCCATACACAAGTCAATATGGTGTGGTCGTGTTTTGAAAGCTATCTTGCAAGCCTATAAGGTTTCATCTAGCTTCAAAGCCTAATCCTTTCTTGAAGTGCTCACTACCTTCTCTGAAATCACCTTCAACTCTCTGTTCACCACCTCCACTTGGCTGCTAGTTTAGGGGTGGTAAGGGATAGCCACTCTATGATGAACATTGTATCTTCTCATAAGAGTCTCAAAGGGTTTGTTGCAAAAATGGCTCCCTCCATCACTTATGATCGCTCTAGGTACCCTAAATCTAGTAAAGAGCTTCTTGATGAAATTTTGAGCCACGTTTTCGTCATTAGTTGGAGTAGCTAAGGCCTTAACCCATATGGAAACATAATCAACTCCAACCAATATGTAAGTGTTACCTTTATGATGTTTGAAAGCAACATCTGATCCCTTTTCGATATGCTGCCCACTCTTTGACACCTATCACACAACAACACAAAATCTCGAGCATCCTTGAATAAGGTTGACCAATAGAACCGACTCTCCAAGATCTGAGCTACAGTCTTGTTAGCTCCATAATGCCCTATATAAAGTGAGCCATGAATTTGCATCAAAATTTCAGGCATTTCATCTTCAGGGACACACTTGTGAATCACAATGTCAGCACATATCTTACAAAGTACAGGTTCATCCTAAATATAGTGAGAACATTGAAACACAAAATGATTCCTTTGTTGATAAGATAGATCAGAAGGAAGAATACCACCTCAAAGGTAGTTTGCAATATTTATAAACTAAGGACAACAAAGATTGTCTACCATCATTAAAGCCTCATCAGGAAAACTCTCCTCGATTTCCTTTTCTTCTTCATAGTGCCCTACTTCAAGTCTCGAGAGGTGGTATGCTATAACATTTTCTACTCCCTTCTTATTTTCAATCTCAATGTTGAATTCTTAGAGCAGAAGCACCCACCGTATAAGCCTAGGCTTGGCATCCTTCTTGGAAAAAAGATATCACAATGTCGCGTGATCTATAAAAATAAGAACATGTGAGCCTAAAAGATAAGAACGAAATTTCTCACATGCAAATACCACAGCAAGCAACTCTTTTTTCATAGTTGTGTAATTCAGTTATACTCCCGTCAAGGTCTTGCTTGCGTAGTAGATGGCATGCAACCTCTTTTCCTTTCGCTAGCTAAGGACACAACCAATGGCATGATTGCTTTCATCACACATAATCTAGAATGGAAGAGACCAATCCAGTGACGTCAGAATGGGTGCTGTTATAAATGCATCCAAACAAGCATCATCAAACACAAAAGGCACATCTTTAACTAATAAATGAGTCAAGGGTCTAGTGATAAGGGAGAAATCCTTGATGAACCGTCTGTAGGATCCTGCATGACCAAGGAAGGCTCGAATGCCCTTAATGTTGATGGGAGGTGGTAGCTTTTCAGTTACTTCGGTTTTAGCTCGATCCATTTCAATCCCTTTGCATGAGATCTTATGGCCCATTAAAATTCCCTCTTAGACCATAAAATGACACTTCTCCCAGTTCAAGACTAGATGAGACTCCTCACATCTTTGAAGCACTCTATCTAAATTAAACAAACAATGATCAAAAGAATCTCCAAAGACAGAGAAGTCATCCATAAATAACTCCATGAAGTTCACATTCATGTCCGTAAATATGGCCATCATGCACCTTAGGAATGTGGCAGGTGCGTTGTATAAACTAAAAGGCATCCTCCGATAAGCGAAATTCCTATAAGGACAAGTGAAAGTGGTCTTCTTATGATCCTGTCGGTATATAAACACCTGATTATACCTGAATATCCATCAAGAAAATAGTAAAATGCATGGCCTGCCACCCTCTCAATCATTTGGTCCACAAAAGGTAAAAGGAAATGATCTTTCTTGGTGGCCAAATTGAGCTTCTAGTAATCAATACACGCTCTCCAACTTGTGATGGTCCTAGTAGAAATATTTTCACCTTTTCCATTTTGCATCACTGTCATGCCTACCTTCTTAGGCACACACTATACTAGACTCACCCACTCACTATCTGAAATGGGGTAAATAATCCCCGCATCCAAAAGCTTCACTACCTCCTTCTTGACAACCTTTTGCATGTTGGATTTAACCTTCTCTGTCGCTCCCTTATAGTTTTACATCCTTCTTCTAGGTTAATACTATGCATCACCACATTAGAGCTAATCCCCCTAATATCATAAATTTTCCACCCCATGGCTCTCATCCTCTTCTTAACGGTCTCCACCATTTTCTCTTCTTGCTCACAATCCAATTAGTTGGAGATAATGATGGGTAGGGTATGGTTCTTACCTAAAAAGGTGTATCTCAAGTAGGAAAGTAAGGGTTTAAGCTCTAAAGTAGGGGGCTTAACAATGGAATTTGGTGTGGGTGTATCTGTTCTCTCTAACTTCTCTAGCTCAACTTCCTCACATAATTTCTCTTCTCTCACACTCTCATCCCTGTGCACTTCAATACCATCATCAACTTCCTCTTCAACCTCCTTCACTCACTCATCCATAACATCAATTTTCATACATGCAGTACCATCCATCAGTTTCTTCAAAGATTTAGACATGTTAAATTCAACCAGCTCATCACCAATTCTCAAAACAAGTTTTCCTTCATGCACATCAACTAATGCCCTACTAGTATTCATAAAAGGCCTACCGAAAATCAATGGACAATTTCAATTAACTTAAAAATCTAACACAACAAAATCAACAATAATGATAAATTTATCTACTTTTACCAACACATCTTGTACAACTTCAAATGGCCTCATGATGGATTGATCTGCTAGTCGAATTAGCATAGATGTTGGCTTGATCTCTCTTAGTCCCAATTTTTTGAAAATAGACAAAGGCATCAAGTTAATACTTACGCCTAAATCATATAAGCATTTAGAAAATTCAAAGTCACCAACAACATATATAATAGTAAAACTCCCTGGATCTTGTAGTTTTAAAGGCATCATGTTTGAGATAATCAAAATATAGTTCTCCGTCAAGGTTACTGTCTGATTGTCCTCCTAAGTGCGTTTATGTGTCAGTATGTCCTTAAGAAACTTTGTATACTTGGGCATGCACTCCAAGGGTTCCACCAATGACAAGTTAATCTAAAGCTTCTTTAGTTTCTCTAAAAACTTGAAAAAATGAGTGTCCACCTGATGTTATCTCACCCTTTGTGGATATGGAAGTTTAAGCTTGTAGGGTGGTGGTGGTACATAAGGCCTCTCTTCTTCTATCTCCTTGTCTTTCCCATTTTCTTGGCTATCCTTTTGCACACTTGATTCCTACATTTTCTTGCCACTTCGAAGTGTAATAGTAATAGCCTTTAGTTGTTCCCTTGGGTTGGCCTCAGTATTCCTTGGTAGGCTACTTGCACTTCTAGAAGATAAAGCATTAGCAAGTTGACCTACCTGTACCTCCAAGTTGTGAGTGGATAAGGCATGGTTCTTCACAATTTGATCAAACTTTGAGTCCATCCTTTTTTGACTTTCCTTCTGGCTCGAAAACATCCTCTTTTGGTTCTCTTCGTGATTTTCCAATTTGGACCTCAAGATATCCATTAACTTGTCCATTTTAGTCTCTAAAGATCCAAGTCGGTCTTGCTAAAATCCAGGAGGTCCTTGCAGCCTTACTTGGCAACCTATATTGTTAGTATTCCAAGAAAAATTTGGTTGTCCTTGCTTGGTTGTCCTTGTAACACACCACTACCATAGAGCATATACTCGAACATCCAGAGGAAATTCAATAACATACCCTATGAGAATGGCATGTTAGAGCAATCACATTCACTATTATTGAATCATACAGAACATAAGTTATCATAAGTTCAACATTTCTCATATCATTTAACAAACATCATTTACATTGTCATTACATCTCATAATCCATATATTTATATTACAAAAACATCTAACATGAAATGAGATGCTAACAGAAATAGTCTATCTAAACTCCTCAGACATCAGATGATCAGACCTTTGAGCCATTCCTGATTCCAAAATTGACAATATTATAATGCTACTAGATTGCCTTAGAAGTTAGGTCTCCTCAGTACCTGAAAAACAACATTGCAATTTTGATGAGTTTTGCAAAGTCAGTAAGTGAACCATCATTGATGTGCTCACTCAAGTCAAAACACAACATCATAAGTATACAACCAAATTCACAAGTATATCATATTAGCTTGAATCAATTCCCATATAGTTTTGTATACCAAATCACACTATGCATCATATCTCAATAAGCACATTATAATACAAACATGTCATAGAATGTTTTCAGAAAAATCCAGTTTCTTACCTCAATCATTCATATAATCAACATGTATACAAGTATTGCAGATCACTATATCAACACAATTCAGAACTTTTTTTCATAATCATTCATGTGATACATGAAAGATATATATATGCAATGCACATGAGATTCTACTTTCATTTTTATTTTGTTGTGACCGAGCGCCTATTTAATTGTCCCCTATCTATTGCTAATATCAAGCTCATTTCAAATACTGTCCTGTACCCAATAAAGATACCATGCTTATTAATCATTGAGCCTATAGCTTTGTGTGCACATTTTTTAGCTTTAAGCTCTTTTTCACGTTGGTCACTCTGGTCACAATTCCTTTATCTGATCATGCATATCAATGTAATAAAAATGCATCAAATCGCATATTATGCTATCAATAACTCTCATTCAATGTGCACAGTCATATAGCACATTCATTAGATCTAAGTTCAGCATTCAACATATAGGTGAGAACACAGTTTCCATATTAACATTCAGTTTGCAAACTCCTCGAACCATCATTGTCTAGAATTAACACAATCATATCAGTAACATTTCAATATCTAACAGTTAATTAAGAATAATTCAAATATAGTGAGTAAACCTCTAGGTTAACTCACAGTATGCTCCAGATAGCTATTGCCTTGACGAGCTAGCAATGTTTGGAAGTTGTCGGTCAATTTTTGCTTTTAAATCATGCAATACACACATATGTACACATTACTAAATTGTTTAATCAAATAAGTACTCACTCATACACATGTATATGTGTTATATTTAATGCATTCTCAATTGACCTTTCCAAGTATGTAACTATTCATAAATTTTGACTATTCAAACATCATACTTTGTATACTACCACTTTGCAATCTCGTTTGTACCCTTAAGTTAGCTTGATTTACTCTAAATTTATCAACTATACTTTACACTTATCCTTCAACATTTCCATGATCAAAAGCCTCTTATAAAACACACATAATTTTTTATTTTAAATCTGGAATTTTAGCAAGCTAAATCTATGCATTCACCAAACTTTTTCCAGCAACATATACTCATACATTTACCCAATTCTCATTCATAATTACCCTATGTTCTTCAATGCTTATTCATCTACACCTTATACACATTTCTTATGCTCTTTAAGATCATGTTTGTATTAAAAGAACTCATTTATTCCTTTAACAACTCATAATTTCCATATTTGAACTCAACAGATCAAAACAGTCCATTCTTTAGATAATGACATTAATTAACTACATAAACTTATCAAGATCTTAACCAAATAATCAAACAACAATCTAGGATTATTCCTCACCTTAATCAAGTCCAAATATACCAATTTAGAGTGAAATTTTTCAGCTGGTTCAACATGTACACAAGGCTGAAACTAAAATTCCAGAATTTGTCAACAGCATCACTAATGTGTAACTTTTCTACCTTCATTACTTCACAAATTGAACAAGCTTAAAGACATCACTAACACCAGAAATGTTCCAGATTTCATGTCCCTTAAGGTTACTTCATTTCAGGTTAATTTAAATTCCATATTGGTTCCACTAAGGCTTTCAAAATTCTGTTCACTTATGTCATTAACATTCATTGGTTTACAAACACACTTACAATTCAAATTTTCCAGATTTGACAACATCATAATGACACCTATATTTAGCATGAATTACTCATCAATTATACGTGAATTCCAAGCTTATATCATCCATAAAGAAGTCCATAAACTACCAATGTCGTATAAGAAAAAACAGACCAGAAAAGTACTCATTCATTCTCCATTTTCCAACTTTTCTCAGGATAGGTTTTTGGGTCAGATTTGTACACTACAAGGAAAATGGTGAATTGCGACGGATTATTACCAACGATATTAAAAACTTTTGGAAATACCAACGGACAAAATGGTTCCGTTGGTGAAGTTGGTTGATAGTTTAGAAGTTGCGATCGACCAATATTCTGTCGCCAAATTTATGTGAGGGTTATTTACCGACAGGAAATTCGGTCGGTAATGGCGTCGGTAAAAACGTCGGTTCACTTAAAACCTACCCCTCTCTTTTTTTCCTCTCCCCCATGCAGACTTCTCTCCTACCTCCCTTCGCCGCACCTGCGTTCTTCTCTGTTGGTTTCTCCAGTAACTGGCGTTCTTCTTCGTTGGTTCCGCACGTGCTAAGATCGCCTCCTCTCCCTTCCGCAGCTGCTTCTTCTCCATTCATAGATCTGCGAGCTTCGTTCTCCAGTGCCGCCGGTGGCTGCCGACTGGAGTGACTGCTCCCCTCGCCGGCGTTGTGGTCTCCGACTAAGGTAAGTCACATCTCCTCCCTCCCCTTTACCGATGGGTATGAAATTTGATTTTAAATTTAAATGTTTTATTTTTTTATTTGTTCTTATATTTAAATGTATAATCATATAAATGTTGATTTATTTTAAAATGTTGTAATTGATTTGAATGTTGTAATTGCTGATCATCTGTAAATGTTGGTCCTGGAAGAATTTTTTGGTTAGGTTGAGAGGGAATCGTCACTTGGAGTAAGTATCTAAAGATCTAAACGGTTAAGAACTGAGATGATTGAATTGATGATGTTGACTAAACTGATGATGATATTTAACCACTT
>JANZLC010000200.1:10885734-10900367 GCA_026413385.1 Erythroxylum gracilipes
CTTCAAGCACTGCAATCATTGTCCTAGTGATTTCATTTGAATACTGTATGAGGAGTTAGATGATAGAAAGAGTCATCACTTTTGTATTATGATGATAAGGCCTACAAGTCATTGAAGGCTTGAATTGGAGATGTTATGGACAGGTAAAATTGATCAATGTTAGGAATTAAGTGATTCAAGAAAGATGGATGAATTAGGTGGATCCACGCAAAGGCATGAAATACAATAAGATAAACATAAGAGTTCTAAGAGATGGGAAATATGAAGCAAAAGAAAAAAAATGTTTATGAGAGTATCACCTTCCCAAGGCATGCTTACAATGAGTACAAAGTGTGCTCGGGTTAGAAAAAAGGATTAGTTAAGCCCGATATGAATTGGTATGTACGAAATTATTTTGAGTTAGTACTACTGATAAAAAGTATTTTAGATTTGTATTGTGATATATGTGAGTATGTTAAGAAATATTGATATAATCTGACATAAATGAAATGTCAGCACAGCAAGTGAAATTTGTGAGTAATCTGAAACCTAATGAGGAACTAGTTAAGAAAGTGAATGACAAAATAAGGGATAGAAAGACTTGGTAAGTCTATCTACTATAACCAATTAGAAGAAATTCTCCGAGTGATGAAGCTAAATAGGAAGCAGAGAAGCATCCCACCTTCTCAATCAGTCATATAAGAATTTCGAGGACAAAATTCTTTTAAGAGGGGGAGAAATATTGGCCCCCTAAAATTTGTTCTTGAGGATCAAGTATGATTTGAATAAATTATGAGGTCCTTACGGGATTATTTTGTGGAGTTAATTATTATGTTAATATTAGTAAGATTTTATGACATTGATTAATTGAATTGAAGCATTAATGTTAACAGAATGAATGAAGGGCATTATTGAAAGTTCACTTAAGAGTATAAGACATAAGGCTTAAAGGAAGGAGCAAAATGGACATTGCACACTTATTAAGGGTATAAAAAGAAGAAGAAGTTATTGTTCTGCTTGAAAATGAAGAAGAGATCGTGGAGAGAGAACAGAGGAAAGAAGGAAAATTAGGGTTTTGGAAATCTTGAAGATTTAGAAGACTTTGAGGCTAAAGCAAGTAAGTATAAGCCTTATTCCATCTTGTTTGGTTGAATGAACCATAAGTAGTGATAGTTAGAAGTGAGAACAAGGTTGAATATGTGTAGGAAGTTGTTGATGAATGGTGAGTAATGTTTTAATCTTTTAGGGTTAATGATCAAAGATAGATTATGATGTGTTTGTGAATGATTTTGGATTGGAATGAGCTTAGAAATGAAGTAGAAGAGGTTTTTTAGTGTTAAGATGAGTTATATTTGAAATATGGGAAGTATATAGATGAAAAATGTCAAAAAATGTCTTCGGAATGAGTTTATAGTAACGTTCGCCGCGACGAAGTCAGAACTCCAACAACTCCGCTGCGGCGAAATCAATTTTTTCCTGCACAGACATGTTTTGGTATTTTAGACATAAATTTTGATGTAGATGTCTAAATTGAGTGATTTTTTATTTGGTGTAAACTAAAGACATAGGGTTACAAGTTTTCTGAAGAAATAAAGTTTTAATTAAGTCTCTAAGAACCTCAATTGTTGGACGGACGTTGAGTATGGAATATTGTTTCAGCATAAGGATGGTCCCATCATGTTTGGGGTATAACTTCCATATTTCTGAACCAAATTGAATGAATTTGGAGCCATTGGAAACTTAATACAATGAAGAACATTTTTATAGAAGAAATTATTATCGAGTTTCCTCATTTACCTGATCATAATGATCATGGAAAAGTTGACCCGAAAGTCTAGGTTTTGAAAGGGTTATAGTTCAATTTTAACACTTTTGATTATCAAAGCTTTATAAATTTCCTTTGAATGTTGTTTGAATGTGAGCTTGGTTTGTTATAGGAAACCAAGCAGACCTGATCTAAGAGCAAGAGGAAAGACAACGTTGAACTTGGATTATCGGACAAAATTAGGTGGGTAATGTATTTATTGTTATTGTGTGATTGGGCAAATTCTTGTCTATGTGTGTGTATGTGCAACTTGCTTGATAATGAGTTTTGTGATAGGTGAAAATGCATTGTGAATTATGATTTTTGATCATGTTATGCCTTGATATCTATCATGACATTCTGTATAAATGAAAAGAAAGAAGAAAAAGCCTAAAAGGATATCACTTTGATAAAATGATTCTGAGCATGATTATGTGCTTCTGTTTGGGCAAGAGTGGAACCATTCTGTTCGTCACATGCACGTTGACAAAAGCCTTCTCCTGGCGACCCGCTTATGGCATATGAGCTTCGAAATGGACTTATTCTATTCATGGGGTAAATTTCGGTTTCCTCATTCTGTTTCATGGAACCCTCGAGCTGTTTGTTGTGCATTGCGTAATTGAACTATTAAGTATGAAGCATATTGAGTGTTATATGATATGAGTTGTTTTGTGAATTGAGGTAAACGTGATGAATGTGTAAATTGCTATAATATAGTATAAGTGCTATAATTGTTGGACATATATATATACATATGCTTGAATTTGTGCTAATTACCGATGGCTATAAATATATTAGCCACTGAGCTGTGTAGCTCAACCCATTATTTTTTCCCTCCTCAGGTGTGAAACCAGACCACAGTTGATCCTTGCAAGGCATCGAACACTCTACGATAGTTAGAGACTTTTGTACTAAGTTAGTGGTCATTTTTGATAGCTTTATAGGCATATCAACATTGAGTATCCTTATGTATTTTGTTTTAAATTTTGATGTGTATGATGATATGTATTTTCTCAAACTCTTTAAATTAGTAAGGAGATGAAGAATTGAAATTCCTTTTATGTATGATTATATTTAGCTTGTGGTTAGATTTAAAGGTATGTGTTTGTTTTGAATGTTTGGATGTTTGGATGTTGGATTTCAACTTTTGGGATTTTCGTCGCGGCAAAGCTAGAGGTCGCCACGATGAACTTTTCCCAAAGGGTCCATGGAGGCAACTCCATAGGTTCGCCGCGGCGAACCTATATTTTTCCACAGCGAACTCCCCTTTTTGCTACTTCACCGCGGCGAAGAATGACTTCTGCTGCGGCGAACTCCTTTTGCTGCCACGCTGAGATTTGTTTTAATTGCAATACTTTCCATTTTTATTTCATACCACCCTCACACGACTGTCCTGACTAGTCACTCCGGGATTAGCCTTGGGGCCGAGACTCGGGCCTAACATTCTTCGGTATCAAGAATCGATAGTTGGGCTCCGAAAACGGGGTCCAACAACAGGACACGATGCTTCATTGATGGTGAGGACCATAAGATAGGAGACAACCACAAAAGAGGAGATGACGCTTCTTCGATGGATTATGAAGAGGAAATACAATGACTAACATGAAAATGAAGATAACTTTGTATTTTAGCTAATAACGTGGTAGAAAATGACATTATTTGTCGTTAAAGTAAACGATGTCGTTTTCGATTAAATAAGAAGACATAAACCATTTGGTGAGGATTCAAAAACCTGTTGCCAAATCGTTTGCCATTACAATTTGGCTTCACCTTTGGCTAATATAATTATATATAATGTATAAATTATATGTTAGAGTATGAAATTTTTATATAATAAATAGATAATTATTATTAAATAAAGTAATATATATTACATAAGTAAGATATGAAAAATTTATAAATTATGTAATAATTCATAAATCATTATATTAGTTACACTTATTATCTATACACTTATATAACATTCTATTAATTACCACATATGATAATAATAATAGCAATTTAATTAAAAATAAATTGCAATATAGTAAAAAATGGAAATCAATGTAAAATATTAATATCATATTCTTAAAAATCAAATTTAAAATTATTCAAAATCTATACTTCTCTTTAAGACATCCTTGATGTAAACATGGAAGCAAGTGGTTGGTGATAAACCATCCTCAACCCTCACTTTTAATTCACCTCAAGAGTTGGACGGTAAGCTTGTGTTATGTCTTGACATTTCAACTCTCCAAGAGCGAGCTAAGAGCTAGGAATCAACACTTGTTGGGCTTTTCTTTGATCAAATACCCACCTTCCCTCTCATACAACATTGGACCACTACAACATGGAAAGCAAAGGGTTTATTAGATGTCTTACTCATTGAGGAAAACCTCATACTCTTCACTTTTTCATCTGTATCCAATGCTCGGAAAATTCTTGAAGATGGTCCATGGCATCTTGGAAACCAACCTATCTTTTTACAAGCTTGGCAACCAAACTTATGGTTTGAAACTATCAAAATTCAAAATGTCCCTCTCTGGATAAATTTTCACAATATTCCCTTGGAATATTGGACCACCAAAGGATTAAGCTCATTAGCCAGTTATGTTTACAAACCATTATGTATGGATTAACATACTGCTATGAAAAGAAGAATTGGTTACACCTGGATTTATGTAAGCATTGAACTTTCTAAGGAGCTACCAAATGAGATTCATATAATGAGGATGGGAGAAGAAAATAACCTATGGGAGGACGCCATTTCTAGATACTATCAATGGAGACCACTTTCCAAATTGCATAAGAAAGTTTGGAAAAATATGGGGAAGAAATTCATAACTGGTAGTTATCACGAGCTGATGGGGACTCCTGAACAATAGCTGATTGTTATTCCCACAGACTCCACTTCACCTGTTGCTCCAGTGGAGCAGGTGAGCCTTACTATGGTGCAAAATTCCAAGTAGGACACCCACCTTGAATCAACCTCAACTAAAAGAATGGATATCTTCAAAGCTAGTCAACCAATATCTTTTGGTGCCAGAAACCAAAACACAATAATAATTGCACCACTAAACATTTGCCAAACAACAAGGTAGTACCACAAGCTACAAACTACATACCTGATGATGTTTCTGATACTTCAAGTGATACCCCGACATATTTTACCAAATATGAATCACCTAAGTCCACCTTTACTATCAATACTTAAGTAGAGGATCCTTGTAATAGAGACATAATGAATGGACAACCTTTTTAAACTGTGGAGAGAAGACGATCAAAATAGGGCAAAAGTAAAAGCTCTATAAGTTCCTTCTCTTAATGTCAATCAAGGTAGAATTGTTGGATTCAAATGAGCAAGTGATGCATTGCTATTATAAGCATGTCTATTAGGTATGACAACCCTTAGTATAAAGTCAATTTAATTTTGATTCCTTTAATGGGTGATAATCTATTAATGATGTTGTCAACCAACACTTTCTCATACTTTTATAATAAAGAAATAATAACACTAGGAAGGGATAAGTTAAGCTTTGTGATATTAAAATAAGCTTCTTTGTACAAAAGTATAATCATAAGCTAGTAGGGTAGAAAGGATTCCGAATATCACTCCTTTTTATATAGTAGCTCACTTATTTCCTTTTTTATTACTAACTCTTTCTTTTTTGAACTCTCACACTCTTTCTCGTTTTCTCTCACAACTAACTCTCTCTATATTTTGAGCTCCCAATTTATCCTCTTTCTTTTTTCTCTTTCATTCATTTTCTTTTTCTTTATCCTCTTTCAATTTCATTTAATCCTTATATACCTGCTTAGGAGTTAAAGTTACAAGAGTAATGAGTTTATCACTTTTCACAAAGGCATATCTATTCTTAAAATAATCATATATCACCCTTTAACTATATTATCGTGGTCTTTCTAGTACTCTGTGACCAGCTTGTATAGGTACTACATTACATAATGCTTCATCTTGTACCTCCTAATGGAGAATGACAACAATATTTATTTATTCAATTTAATCTCCCCATATTCATTATTTCACTAAAGTTTGTATAGTTTCTTATGCTTCACAATAGATAACTCTTAACTTTTTTTCACAAGAGTACTATTAACTACAATGGTACAACTCCTTCCATTAATAATCATATCACATTCCTTGATATGAATGTGGCATCTAATATAGAAGATGTTCTCCCTTAGCTACTTTAACTCATCTTCCTTAACTTAAATACTTAATGCTCTTCTAGTAATAAATGTCTTGCCCTCAATAGAATAATTCACACCCTTATCTCAAAATCTTTTATATGATATAACCTCTTTTTTCTCTAAATCACTCTTCCTCACTACCTCTAATCATCCCTCATATTCATAACCTTTTTATTTAGACATTATAAGGTAATATACCTTATTTTAAATAGTGAAAACATTTAATATATATATTACGAGATGGTTATGTTTCAATCTTACCTTTGTGATTATAGTAAATATCCTCTTTGACTTTAGATAGCTCTGCTTTTTTGTTAGAAGTACTCTTACCAATATTTTTCCAATAACACCTCTAAGAGTTACTAGTACTAGTGGGGAACTTTTATACCCTCTTATGTTTGAGTTGCCTATTGACTTTCATTACCATATATACTCTTTTCTAATTCCATATGGTGATGTAACTCTACCACATTAGCTATATGTCTACTCAACCTATTTCATACCTTTACTGTAGTTGCTTTTTTTTTATCCTATTCTACATTGGCTCGAATCATGATGAGTTTCATCTCCTTATAATAATCTTCAATCTCTTTAATCGCTAGCTAAGAATTTGCAAACTTTGATACAAATCTTTATAATAATGGCTTAGACACAATCTCTTTCTTATAAGATCTTTCAATTTATTCCAAGCATCTATGGATTGTGTATAATTTTTTTTCATATTGTTGAGCAATTAGTCCTACCATATAATGGTATAATTAGTAGACCTTACTTATTAGCCTTACCTTCTTCTCCTCAAAGTAATCATAATAATCAAATATCAATTCTAACTTTATCTCCTTCTACAAATAAGCTTTAGGACTATTTCTATCCTTAAAAAATTATGGTAATCTTCATGTTACTAGGATTCCCATCCACCTCTTCTCTAACTCTAGGCTTGCTCCTTTGTTTCCAATCATATCTAATTCCTTTATAAGTCCTAAGCTTATGCTTTTTAACCTTAAATGTTTGGTCAATATTAGCACTTAGTTCATTATTCTCCTCACTAATCTCCATTGAAGTTGTAGGATTATGCTTTTGATTCCTCCCCTCTTTAGGAACTTGGGTTGTTGTCTCCTTTAAAATTTAGCAATATGTTGTAATTGCTTCTCTAAGATGTCCCTAACCTCGACCTATATCATATCCATCCTCTCAAATTACTAGTACATAGCATATAAAAGGTATGTGCTATCATTTTCATCTTTTAGTTTTAAGACACTTTTATAAGAAATATTTGAAAGTTGTAATGGAAATTAGTAATAAAAATTTTTCTAACACATTCCCTTATGTGTTTACTATAACCATGACAAATCACTTGTGTTGCCTTTCTACTTGGCTTATCTCAATATTAATCTCATACTATCTTGTCCTTTTCTTATCTTTGCTTCCTTCATAAGTTCTTTAAAGAAGTAGACAAACTTAAATAAAAACTTTAAGTTAGTATAATCTAGGAAACCTAATGAACTAATAATCGAAGAAAAATAATAAAATATAGTTTAAACAATTAAGAAATTCGAATAAAACATGGAAAAAAATAGCAAGAATGTCAAACAAAGTTTATAAACTTTTTTGATGCTATTGTACCCACACAACTTTCTTTTTATTTCTTTTGTTTTCTTTTCTTTGATATAAATAACAGGCTTTGAAATAACAAGTTATGAAAAACATAAAAACAAGAGATTGAAAAATTTGTAAAATAATTAAGTAAAGATAGGTAAACCTAAACGAGACAATAAAGGAATTTTAATTTTTAGTTGAAACTTTAGAGAGACAAGAAGCTGTAAAAGAACAAATAAGAAGAAACAAGGAAAACAAAATTTTAGCTAAAGAATTATGTTAGAATAAAATAATATAAAAATGATAGAATAACCACACCTGATTTAATGCCAAACTCTAATACCAATTATGCGAAATGACCTAGGAATAAAAATGTAGAGACCCCGTAAACAAGTTTGACCCAAACTAAGGGCACTTCTTAACTATATATGTTATATTTAGCAAATCAAAAATAATTTTCAATTTTAATATACTTTCATTTGCATAAATGAAATTATTTAGTATTGAAAATTTTAGTTTTTATGTAGAAAATATTTTTATTATTTTAAAAATAAGTTTATAATTATATATTTTAAAATAAGTCATTTCAAAATATTTTAAATTTAATTATGAGAATAAATTATACTTATTAATTATTTTAATTCTACTGTCCGTAAAAGAAAAAATGGTCCAGGCCTTAGCCTTTAGATGGACACAGCAGAGCGGTATTAGATTTCGGCCCAAGCGCCAACAACGAGGTTGCTTTGGTTCACAAATTCCCCAGGAGCCTTGCCCCGTTGCCCGTCCATAATCTCCGATTCTCCAAGAGCACAAGATATCTCTTCCCCACATGAACACTACCAACATCGTCGTTTGTACTTGAACAAGACAGGCGCGTCTGTGTTTGATTATTGCTGGGTCTTTTTTACTTTTTGGGTAAGATAAAGTTTCAACGCTTTCCAATTTTTTCGGTGAAATACTGCGAGGAAGACAAATAAGAGGAAGAAAGAATGGGGCGTTCATCAGAGACGAGATTCTTGCAAGAGTTGGTTTTATATGCGGCGAGTGCTGCTTTGAGCTGTCTGGTTCTGTTCGCGGGGCTCCGACATCTCGACCCCAACCGGGAAGCCTCCAAGAAGGTGCTTGAGCACAAGAAGGAAATTGCTAAACGCTTGGGTCGTCCTCTTATCCACACTAATCCCTATGAGGTGCTCGACCGAATTCCCACTTTTCTTTCCCAAGTTCAACACTTTCTACCTCTTTTTATTGGTTTTGCTTGTATATTCTTTTGTGCGTGTGTGTTTACTTTGTTATTATGCACAAATTTAGGTACCTGCAATTGGTTGTTTATTTTATCAGAAAGGTAACGGTGAAAAAGGAAGAAAAATGATGTTTTGGGGTTTGGAAATGGCGGTTTGGATTTTGGTTTCTTTTGTTTATTCATTTATCTTTTACCTTAATGTTGCATAGCCAATTTTTGGCAAGTGGCAGCTGTCTAGTGGTTGTTTAGGTTGTATAGTGGTATACCCTGAGGTAATCTTTAACGAGATTACCGGATGAGCTATCATGTTTTTAGGAATTAATAGCTTGTAACTCTTCACAAGAACAGCTGGTAAGAGAAGAGATTTTATACTTGCAAAGAATTGGCAGTAACATTCAGGGTTTAACTGGTAAATCAGAATAGCAAGCATTGAATATATATATATATATATATATATATATATATATATATTTCTGATGTTGGAAAAACAATCCTACAGTTCTGAAGCATTTCTTTTCTCCTTGGGTTATGAAACATAGTCATTTGCTGGTGATTAAATAATGGTCAGACGGCCCACATCTTGTTTCTGATATAATACAATTTATGTCCTGGAGATAAAGCGTTGAAAGTCTAGGTTAAATGTCTCTGTTATGATATGATATTTTTCTGTGATCATTTTTCATTTCTCTGCTTGCATATTGGCAGGATGTAATTGCCTGTGATGTAATAAATCCAGATCACATCGATGTTGAATTTGAGTCAGTAGGAGGCTTGGAAACTATCAAACAAGCTCTCTATGAGTTGGTGATTCTTCCACTCCGGAGACCGGAACTGTTTTCACATGGAAAGCTTCTTGGTCCCCAGAAAGGGGTGTTGCTTTATGGACCTCCAGGCACTGGGAAGACCATGCTTGCCAAAGCAATTGCAAAAGAGTCTGGAGCTGTTTTCATAAATGTGAGGGTCTCGAATCTGATGAGCAAGTGGTTTGGTGATGCTCAGAAGCTTGGTGAGTTAGGACTATGTTTTACCTTCTTGTTGTATCTTTAGCTCTGTAGTAGTTAAGCATGATTCCTGCAAACTTTACTTATGAGGTGCCAAATTTATGTAATAGCTGATATCACTGAAACATATCCCGTGATATTTGTTACGTCATTGCAGTGGCTGCTGTCTTTAGCCTGGCCTATAAACTCCAGCCTGCTATCATATTTATTGATGAAGTGGACAGTTTTTTGGGGCAGCGTCAGTCAACAGATCATGAGGCATTGGCAAATATGAAGACTGAGTTTATGGCTCTGTGGGATGGCTTTACTACTGACCGTAAGTCACTCCAACATGGTTTCCTTTTTATATTGTTAATTTGTCTGATATATTTTGCACTTGAATTGCACAATTAACCACGATGCCATTCTTTAGTTGAACTAGCTTGGTCTTGGCATATTCATTGATATAGGATCTTACAGAATATGCACGTGTGATGGTTCTTGCTGCTACAAATCGTCCATCTGAACTCGATGAAGCAATACTTAGACGTCTTCCTCAATCATTTGAGATTGGGATGCCTGATCGAAAAGAGAGAGCTGAAATATTGACGGTCATTTTGAAGTCTGAGAGGGTTGAAGAGAACATTGACTTGGATCATATAGCTAGTCTCGCTGAGGGTTATACAGGTTCTGATCTTATTGAACTTTGCAAACAAGCAGCTTATTTTCCTATTAGGGATCTACTGGATGAGGAGAAGAAGGGGAAACAAGCAAGTGTGAGTTCATTCATCATCCATTTGCTCATCTTTTACGTTTCTTCTTCTTTCTTTTTTTTTTTTTAATCCTTTTTCCCATTGCAACGAAAAACTATTCTGTAAAGATGGCTATCCTTTCGACCTTCCTCCGCGTGGTTTACATTGGAGACCCTTTATTATTTACTGATTTGAAGCGTTAGTTGAGGCAAACATACTTCAACTTTTACTTTCAAAATTGTGATTTGCATTCCTACCTTCTATAATCTATAGCAGTAATCAGTGTTGACTTGTTAGCAAAGTTGTTTGACATTCTGTGGATAAGTAGTGGAGTTGATCTCTGTACATTTATACAAAAGGAGGGTCTAGGATACTGTTTATTGCAAAGTTATGCATAACACGACTCTTTCACCTGTTTTGTTGTTTCAGCTCTTTGAAATTGTAGAAAAACCTTGAAGTTTTTTGTTTTTGTTTCTCTTTGAAATTGTAGAAAAACCTTGAAGTTTTTTGTTTTTGTTTCTCTTCTCAGGTCCCAAGGCCATTGTATCAATCAGATTTGGAGCAAGTTCTAGCTAGATCAACAAAGACAAGGGTTGCTGCGAGTGAGTACAGTTGGTTAAGCTCACAGTCAGCAAGTTGGCCTCGGCAGTCAGATGATTATCAGGTCCAGTCTACAATAAGTGAGCTCTCTAAGCTCGTAGTTTCACAGATCTTGAACATCCAGTCGAATTCCCAGCACCCTTGAAACGCTTTTGTCTTCTACTCACTCGAGCATTCTGCTGTTTTGTAAAATCACTAACAGCAAAAGCGCATGTTTTAATTCGCTAGATGTTATTCTGATGGAGATATTTGCTACCCAAATTTGTTGACGCTGACTGCTTCGGCTTCCTGGTGTATTTTTGGATTTTGAGATGGCATAGAGATTGGTCAATGGCAGAATGTGGTTCTAACCATGTTTCTTTTAGTCCAGAAATGCTAGGAAAGAATAGAATATCTGCAAAAAGGAAAACAAGTTGGTCTTTCTACCTAACAGTTTAGCAATAATTTATACGCATTTTGGTTCTTGTACTATATGAAGAGATTGTCAGAATCTGGAACGCTTTTGCAATATTTGATGATAGCTTTTAATGTCTCCTTTGCTTTGAATATCATTGCCATGAATATCAGTATACGTGCCGATCCAGGGGTGTCGGAGCCTCTGCATTTTCTTTCGGTCATTATGTTACGTAATCAGAGGGTGAAGAAGTTTAAGTCCATAATTAAATGTAGGGAAGCGAGGAATTTGAGAGAGATACAGCGAGAGCAGTGTTATGAATGCCGATTTAGTTCTGATACATTATTATACTAGTATTGGTCCCTATCAAGTACTTGAATAATTTTTTTAAAATTGATAAAATATCTAATTTTTTTTAAATTGCAAAATAAAATTTTAATATATTATATTATATAATTTATAATTTTGCGTCAACCTTAACTTTAAAAATTATAATAATAAAATTTTGAAATAATAATTATATATTAATTTTTAAATATTTGACATATAAATAATAGCTACAACTAATATAAAAAAGATCATATAAATATAAAATTAAGGATAATATAAAGTACTTAAAATATTGTATTAAAAAAGATCATATAAATATAAATTTAAGGATAATCCAAAGTACTTAAAATACTATTTTTTAAAATTGAAAGAAATTCATTGAAGCTAAAAATTGAAAATCAAGTAGAGCAATGTGCAAGGACAAGGATCATGCTACAACACGGATATATATAACACATTCTACTCTAGAACAATAAGAAAAGATTATTCTCCAATAGTCTTGTACCTTTCTTTTTATTCATTAATTTAATCTTAATATCTAAAAAAAACATAAGAAAAGATTATCAAAAGAAAAATTCATTCTAAGCTCCATGTTCTTCTTCACGTGGCACTCGTTCCTTCATTATCATGAACTTGCAAGATTTCCCTAATCTAACAACTGGGGCTGTTCTTATCGTTTTATAGGCCCTGGGTAAAATAAAAAAAAAGGCCCCAATAAATCGACAATATATTTAATTTTACATGTTTGTATGAAACATAAATGACTCAATTTATAAGTTTACATAATCAACTAATATTAAATGATCATAATACTAACAAATACATTAACAAATATACAGAGGATTATAATTTATGAAAAACAATTTCTCCGTGTATTTCTAGATGCAAAATTATTAATAATATTATCAAGATTAATATTATCTAACATATCCTTCTCAATACATAATATAGCTAAACTATTCAATCTTTCTTGTGACATTGATGACCTCAAGTAGGTTTTCAATAATTTAACTTTGAAAAACTTCTCAACTGATGCTACAGTCACAGGTATAGTCAATATAATTCGATAAGCAATTGAAAATTTTGGATAATAATCTGCAGCTTGAACAAATTCTAATAAATAGCAATCTGTGATAGAGGAAAAAAATAAAAAGCAAAATTTAATAACTAATATTAAAATAAAAAACAAAGAGCAAAAATACATTTAAAAAATCAAAAACTTTACCTCTAAATTATACTCAAAATTCAGAAGACAGAATCGTAAAATTTTGTACTGCTAATTTTTGAGTTGGAGTACTTTAAATACATATATTGATGAAAATAAAAAATTAGAAGATAAAAGTATACTTAAATATCCTGAACTTCGAGCGCACGATTTCAACTTTAATTTAATTGCAACCGTTCATCACACTCTTTAAGTACTGAAGATGTGAAGTGAGGGAGACAGATTTTATATAATTAATTTTTAATTATTATTATTCAATATAATGTTGACAAATGGCTTAAATAAGAAATAACAGTCAGAAATAGGATGCGGAGATGGATAGAGAGTGAAGGTTTGAAAAGGGGCCCTCATAATCGTGGGCCCTGGGCAGGAGCCAGAACAGACCTTGTATGCTAGCTCATAACTATAACTTTTACAGATCTTGAAATACTTATTATTCCTCACCCTCTAAATAGAATAAAGTGAACATGTTATACAAAGGATGATGTTTAGTTGGGGTCCTCTTTTCTGTTTGTAAAGCTTGTTAGCTTATTTGAGTATATCTTGCCTCTTTTGTTATGGGTAGTACACCCCCATCATTTGCTACATCCTGCTCCAAATAACTTTTTTTTAACGGGAGAATAAAATAAAAGGCTACATAGTAAATCTCGGTGACAGATCCCCGACGCATCCTCTACAAGGATAGGTATACAACCGTTAGGGGGTGCTCAAGATTGTTGATCCCGAAGGAGAACTGTGCGGCCGAATGTGCAAGCCAGTCCGTACACCGATTGCCCTCCTAGTAAATATGTCGGATTAGTATGACCCAGTTTCGGGAGAGAAGGCCATGAATGCTCAACACTAAAGGGTGGAGGGAGACCGCCCGCGCCTGCGGCGAAGAGAGCATGTCGGTCACGGTGCTCGAATCCACCTCTAACACGATATACTGGTATCCCAAAGACCATACAAACTTGAGACCCGACAGAACCCCCCAATATTCTGCCATTAGCGGGGAGAACCGGCCAATGTTTTGAACGAAGCCTCCCAACCAAGCACCTAAACTGTCACGCAGTAGGCCACCTGCTGAAGCCGAAGTGGTGGAGCTGTTATAAGCGCCATCAGTATTGAGCTTCACCTAGCCCTGGTTGGGCTTGCTCCAACCGACACAGAGTGCCTGACGCGTGGCAGTGGTCAACTAAGCTTGCTGCTGCCAGTCGGAAGCCAGATGAATGTGTTTAACGTAGTCTAGAACTGGCTGCGCTGGAGATAGCGGCTAAGAGAATATTGCTTCGAAGAGGGCCCTGTTTCTCCAAGACTAGAGGAACTAGTATGTTGTCCCAAAGACAATCGCCCAGTCGAAACCCCCCACCACCTGGTGTGTACGGAGGTTAGTAAGGATCCAATCATGGTGGTCCAAATGGAAAAAGTCGGTTGTGATCACCTGTGAGGGAAACTGTGTCCATAAGGAGCGGGCTCTGGGGCAGTCCCGTACTGTTAGTAGTGTGCCCTAGGCCAATGAACATTTGTGATTCATGTATTAACATTATGATTTGTTAATAATATATT
>JANZLC010000200.1:10900467-10913959 GCA_026413385.1 Erythroxylum gracilipes
GTCTTGGAATCCGAAAAGAAGCAATCCACCCACGCAAATAAGGTATTTACGTTAATCTTTCGTGTTTTCGATTATACGTGATGCTGTTGTATGGTCTTTTCCGCAGCGTATTTTGAATACTCGGAACGTATGCGATCCAACACGTACCATATGGAGAGAGGATTCCTCGAGATGGCAATGGTAGTAGGTCGCATCTGCCGTGAGGCATCGGTGAACACGCTGTTGATTAGTGAGGAGCTTGTCATGCAAAAGGAGCCAAAGAAAAGCCTGGATTCGTTGGGGCCCCTGCCACTGCCAAATAGTCCTCCAGTAAACAAGGGTCCTAGTGTCCTCGCAGTGTATGATTATGGAGTATGCAGAGGTCATCGTGAAATGGCCATGCTCCGTGCGACCCCAAGTGAGCTTGTCCGGTCCGACGGACGTCGTAGGAGGATGGATACCTGCAATAGCCAAACAGATCGTCTGAGGGAGAAGGTGATGAAAAAGGGCCCAATTCTAGTTACCGGTAATGTCAGTGAATTGATCCACTCTATGCTCCAGAACGTCAGGGGAGATCGGTGCCACTGCATGATGCATCAACGGGCCCCAATCCTCAACCCATGGATCGAACCAGAAGCGCGTTCGAGCACCGTCCTCTATCATCCAGTGCAGACCCTGCAGCACGTGATGCCACGTCGCTTTGATACTTCTCTAGATCATCGAGCCACCTGAGACATCAAGGGAAACGGGAATGTTATTAACATCAAATATATACTTAGAAGATAACACTTGAACCCAAAGAGTGTCTGGTTTAGAAACCAAAGACTAGCCGAGTTTTGTGAGTAGGGCATCGTTGATTGTCCTGATTTTATGAAGACCAAGACCCCCCATCTCTTTGGGCAGGCACACGTTGTCCCAATTAATCAAGTTAATCTTCTTCATGTCCTGCGTCGTGCCCCATAAAAATTGGCGCATGATTTTATCCAACTCATCACAAAGTTGCCGCGGCAGGCGAACCGTTTGCATCTTGTAAATGGGAATTGCCGCAATGACCGATTGAATCAGAGTGATACGGCCTGCCAGCAACAGAAGATTAGAAGACCATCCCGAGAGACGATGTTGAACCGTGTCCAAAATGTGTTGATATGTTCATTTGGTAGCCCCTTAATGCAGAAGAGGCACACATAGGTATCGGCCTAAGTTGTTCGTTAACTTGAATCCCAGGGCCTCGTTGAGCGAATGAGCCAGGGGGGAAGGAATGTTCCTAGAAAAGAAGCAGCGGGACTTACCTTAACTGACCCGCTGGCCGGAAAAATTACAGAAGGTGTCAAGCATTTGGCGTATTTCACGCATTTGGTCCAGGGAGGCTTCAGCGAAGAGGATAAGATAGTCGGCAAAGAATAAGTGAGATAGGGGAGGCCCGCCGCGGCTTAAACGAATCGGTTTCCATCGTCCCGTGGTTATAGACCCATTAATTAAGTGTCCGAGTCGTTCCATGCAAAGAATGAAAAGGTACGAAGATAACGGGTTATCCTGCCGAATTCCTCTGGTGGGAGAGAACGAGTCACTAAGTGCCCCATTCCAGCGCACCTGCATTGTAATCGAGGAGAGACATTTCATAATCAAATTGATCAGCGAGTCCGGGATACCAATCTGAAAAAGGGTGTCAAGGATAAAATCCCAGGAAAGTCGATCATAGGCTTTTTCTAAGTCCACCTTGATTGCTATGAATCCTTTGCTTCCTGACTTACGTTTCATAGAGTGGAGCACTTCCTGAACGATGATAATATTGTCCGTGATTTGACGCCCGGGAACAAAGCTACATTGAGTCGGAGCAACCAGGCCATCCAGATGAGGTTTCAAGTGGGCCACGATGAGTTTAGTAATGGCTTTGTACACCACCATACAAAGCTCTATGGGCCTAAACTGGGTGATAGACGTGGGCTTGGGGACCTTAGGTATGAGTACCATGATGGTACGGTTGAGCTCAGTGTCCCAAACCTCATGCCGGAAGATTTGACGGATAAATGAAGTCAGGTCCGGACCAACAGTGGCCCACTGAGATTGGTAAAAAAGAGTCGTAAAGCCGTCAACGCCAGGCGCTTTGTTTGGGGCCATAGAAAAGAAAGGAGTCTTGATATCCTCTGGGCTGGGAACCAGATACAAGTCAATAGTAGCTTGGGTTGAGAGAGGGGGGAACTGAGCAGGAGGGTGAGAAACCCTAGGGGTCGGGTGGTCATGGTGGTAAAGATGAGCAAGGAAGGTCCGTGCAATCCGTAAAATACTCATCGTGTCAGAATGCATAAGGCCCTGCTCGTCTCTAAGGGTGATGGACCGAGAATTACTCTACCAGATCTTGGTAAGGGTATGATAGTACTTCGTATTACAGTCCCCCTAGCTTAACCATTGGCAGCTGGATCGTTGGTGCCAGTAGAGTTCTTCCTGTAAAAGAACCTGAACCAGCTCAGTGCTGAGATGCTCGTCGAGGCCGAGGTCTCTAAGTGGCAGCGAGTCGTGTTTTTCCAGAGCTGTTTGAATTCCTTGAAGGCGGGCCAGAAGCCTCCTCTTACGATGAAAGATATTCCCGAAAGTGTGAGAGTTCCACTCTTGTAAGGAACTAGAAAGTGCGGATAAGGAGCTACTAATCGCTTGAGTACCTGGAGTCCACGATTGTTCAATGACTTGAGCAAAATTATCATGAGTCAGCCATGCATTTTGAAACTGGAAGGTTTTTGGAGTGCGCTGCCACCTAATATGTTGTTGAAAGTTAACCAGAAGCAGTCGGTGATCGGATTTAAGGAAAGGCAAATGTTGGACCGAAGTGTCGTGGAAAGTGGAATGCTAAGAAGAAGAGAAGAGGGCGCGGTCGAGACGAGCAAAAATAGATCCTCTTTTCCAAGTGAACTTGGGACCCGAGTATCCAAGATCATGAAGGTGACAGTGGTGAACGCATTCCTGGAAGTGATTGTTAACAATCGGATTGAGTCTGGAGCCTCCACGTTTGTCGGTACTGTTGAGCTTAGCATTAAAATCGCCCCCCAAAAGCCAAGGATTAGAGGTGATGCAAGCGAGCTAACGGAGATGAGTCCATAAATAGTGTTGCATTGCAGGAGTTGGGCTAGCGTAGATAGCGGTGAAGTCGAAGTTAAATTGCCCCAGTCGATATTAGTATGCACGAATTGACGGTGCGCGATAAGAATCCGAACCGTGATATTACCGTTCCACATAAGCCAAATATCCCCGGAGAAACCTGTAGCCTCAACACGGAAAGAATAAGCAAACCCTAGTCGCCGAATAATCCTCCGAGCTCGATTACCACTTATCCTCGGTTCAACTAGGACAATAAGGATAGGATTATGGACCTGGAGGTAATTTTTCAGTATGGGATGGAAAGTTTTGCTGCCAGCCCCCTGACAGTTCCAGATGAATATGGACATGGATGAGGTTGAAACTGTGAGTAAACACTACTAACCCGTAGTGTTTACTAGGTCGGCAGCTGATGCCCGGGTTGGGTCCGACAGGCATTCCATCAGAGTATCGGCTGGTGTCGAGTCTGGAACTATTGGTGACTCCCTCTCATGACTTATGACAACATCGGCATCCGGAGGCCGACCAGGAGGCATGCTAGTAGGAATGGTGGTCGAAGGCAAGGGGCTGGTCCTTCCTTCGTCGGGTGGGGGTGGTCCAGTGGTAGGACAACTCCCATCCTCCTGCATGGTAGCGGTTAAAGTGAGATCGTCGATCATAACCGCGGCATGGGAGGGTATGGAGATCGCAATGTGCGTGGAGGAAGAGGAGGGAGGAGGGTTCAACGGCTAAATGTTCAAGGTAGTAGGGGGAGTAGGAGGCTCCGGAGCTGTGGACGACGACGACACAATTGGGGATGTGGGTGGGCTCGGCCTGGACAAAGATGGCTCGGTGTGGGAGGCGTGGGCTGGGGATGGCCCATAGGATTGATTGAGTCGGGGGTTGGGCGTGGGCCATTAGGTCAAAGCAGCTTTGGGTCTGGAGGGTCCGGGCCCACGGTTAGCCCTTCCCGAAATGCCCTTAAAGGGAGCCCTCAGCTGCAGTTTCGACGCTTGATGACGAGGAGTGGACGGAGGGGGCAACGGCGTCGCGCCTGGTACGATTGTGCCCGTGTCCTACAGGTGTCCGTTACGCTGGCCTTGTGCTGGCATGTCTGTCAAAATGGTAAATCTCGAGCCCTTCGACACCTCGGGTGCGGGAAGGATACGCCTGTCACATCCGAGAGCCGTTGGTTATGAGGGCAGATGTCGGGGACGGCGCTGCACTTGCACCCAAGGGCCGTAGCCCGCGGTTTGAGTTGCTAGATTCGCCTTTATAGGAAGAGAGGATGGCGCCGGCTGTGCAGTGTCTAGCAGTTCCTGGACCTCGCTCGGGATGGGTTAAGCGGTGGGGCAATTAGTGGGACCATGGCCTACCCGACCACAGGTGAGGCAAATGGGAGGTAACCCTTCATACGCAACTTTAACCAAGGCTCCGTCTAGTTCAACATTAGGTCGAAGTGGGGAACTGATGTCGAGTTCAACGGCTACCCGAGCAAACTTACCCCGTTGGGAGGTTTGTGTGTTTTCATCAATTTTCACTGTGCGACCGATAAGATTTCCCAGGGCTGTGAGAATGGCAGGATGATATCGAGCCACAGAGAGTCCAGGAAACCGGACCCAGGCGACTATATGCGAGATTCGGTCGGTCGAGAGGCAGAAGGCAGGAGTCCAGGGCTGAACCAATAGGACATGGCCGGCGATAATCCAAGGGCCTTGTGTAAGCGATTTCAGGTAGTCATCAATCCCCACGAAGTTGATAAGGTAGAATTCATGTTCTAAATCCACTATCTTCATGGGGCTCTGGGGATTCCACATGGTTCGTAGGCGGGTGTTCAGGAGATTAAATCCCAGTCGGCGACCTAAGAGTTTGACCACGACAGCCTTTTGCCATTGCTTATCCAAGTTTTGTTGGAGATTTTGGGATAATTCTAGGCCCAGACCATAGTTCCCTTGGACTTGGTTAATGTCTCCGTCTTCAATTTCTAGCAGTTCTTCTTCGGGCCATTCGAGATCAGAACCCTGGGTGTTATTCCCAGTGACCGCCGCACGATAGCTAAGCATGGGAGGTAGTGGGTTATGCGTCGGAGGAGGAGGGTCTTCCTCCCTCTCACGAAGTCACACTTTTTTGACCGCAGGGCCAGTACACACCGGCAAGGTAAGTTTGGCATGCTCCAAATAACTTTAACATATTCACTTTGAAAAAACAGATGACTGATAGATTTAGTACTAAGATTACATAGCAAACATAACTGATCATTAACACCAGTCAACCTATCTTTGGTCTTCAATCTGTGCCTTACTACTAGCCATATAACAAAAGATGCTTTAGGCATCCAAGCATCTTTCCAAACAATGTTAAACCAATGAATCATAGGCTACTATTGACTAATAGCCTTAAGACAAGATTCATCAGTAAACTCTTTTCCACTGTTAGGTAACCAATGTCCACTATCATATCTCGAAGATTTGGGAGAGTATTCAAGAAAGTAAGATCAAATTCTATCATTACCCCTGAAGTCAATGAACCAATTATCTTACTGGATAACTTCCTTGACTCGTGGTTGAATAGGAATTCTACTTATTAGAGATGAAATATCCTCCCTTAGGATTAAAGGGCTACAAATTTCCTAGTTTCCAAACCAAAACCAAGAAGCTAGACCATTCCCAATGTGAGTTTTGATAAGAGGATGAACAATCTACCTTTTCCTCAGCATTTGAATGAAGTAACAGTAATACTCTTTCCTTTCTTGAGTTTGCCAAAAGCTGGAGTTCTTGTGATAGAAGTCATTTGTCCACTTAGACCATAGGGACTCCATATTAGTAAATAATCTCCATATTCTTTTAGCCACTAACATTGTTTGACTCATCTGCAAAGAAATGAGCCTCATACCACCTTCCTGCTTACTCCAACAAAGCTGTTTCCATTTGATTTTTCCCCTTTAAAGTTATCAGCACTTCTAGCCATAAAAAGTTGTTAATACATTTTTCCAACTCCTTGTTGATCTTCCTAGGAAGAAATAGGTGGGAACTCTAGTGAGTATGAAGACTCCTCAATATAGAAGAGATAAGTAGAAGCCTCCCTATATAAGACAAAGAGTTGATTTGCCAGGCATTGATTATTTTTTTGTAACGTTCCAAAATAGGAAGACAGTCCTGGTATCTTAGCTTTTTAGAGGAAATGAACACTCCTAGGTATTTAAAAGGTAAAAAAATGAGCATTCAAATCTCTCAACAAAACTTAACCTTGTAGATATTTCAAATCAAAAGAGAAGTATATCATGCTTTTGTGTCGATTGATTCTTATTCTTGAGATCCTACAAAACTCCTAAAGAGAATTATGCAATCCTAATACAGAAGAAGGTTCGGCTCTAGATAACAATATCAAGTCATCTTCAAAGCTTAAATGACTAAGCTTTAATTTTATGCATTTGTGATGAAACCTAAAGCTGATGCTATTTTGGATGCTCTTCATAATAATCCTTATTAAGGATTTCCAAAGCAATAACAAAAAGGTAGAGAATTATCAAAACTGGGAAGCAAAGCTAATGGGCTATGAGTTTGACATTGAGTATAAATCTGGGTTGCTCAACCGGGCTGCTGACTCCTTATTGCGCCGAAATGAAGAAGCAGAGTTGGCAGCAATCTCGCTGTCTGTTTGCGCATAAATGGATAGCCTAGATACGGAGATGCAGGCTTATGAGGATTATCAAAAGCTCAAGGAGAAGTTGCAGCATCATCCAGCAAATCATCCACACTATAAGCTCGTTAACGGTAGACTGTTTTATAATGGTCGCATTGTGCTACCGGTTTCCTTTTAGTGGATACCAAGGTTGATTGAGGAGTTTCATTCGACTCCACAGGGAGGACATTCAGGCGCGTATCGAACATATTGACGGCTGGCTGCTAGCGTATATTGGCCGAGAATGATGAAGGAAATTCAACGCTATATGGCCGCATGTCTCATTTTCCAAAAGAATGAATACGAGACACTCACACCTGCAGGGCTATTGCAACCTCTGCCCATTCCTGAACGTGTGTGGGAAGCTAAGAAGCACAGATACGGACACGAACACGTGACATGACACGGACACGGACACGGACACGAGGACAGACCAACTTCTAAAATTTGGTGGACACGGACACGACATATATATATATATATATATATATGTAATATATTATAAAATTAAGAAAAAAATTCAGAATTCATAATATGATATATATTGATTGATGTGTTTCAAGACTTCCAATATCTTGATAGTTCATATATATTTTGTACTTTATAAGCCCCTCTCAAAAAGCATGGAGCATATATATGCACTCTTCGTGGGTGTTCGTGTCAGACACGTGTCCGACACGCGGACACGGCTCCATTTTGCCATGTCCATGCTTCTTAGGTGGGAAGACATCTCTATGAACTTCATTACCGGTCTTCCTCGCTCATATGGCATGGATTGTGTATTAGTTGTGGTGGATAGGCTAAGCAAATTTGACCATTTTATGGGGTTAAAACATCTATATACGACCCGGGGTGTATCTGAAATTTTTGGCAAGGAGGTTGTACAATTGCATGGAGTTCCCCATTCTATAGTGAGTGATAGAGATCCGATATTCATGAGTTGTTTTTGGAGGGAGCTATTTAAAAGTTGGGGAACTACGCTCAAGATGAGCACAACATACCATCCGGAGACAGACGACCAAACAGAGGTGTTAAATCGTTGTCTAGAGACGTACCTCTGTTGCTTTTTCTGCAGAGTAACCGCGAGGCTGGGTAAAGTGGCTACACTGGGCAGAATTTTGGTATAATACAAATTACCAAGGCACTACCCAAACTACTCCTTTTGAAATCGTTTACGGCAGACCACCACCGACATTAACACAATATCTTTCGGGCGAGTTTCGCATAGCTGCAGTGGCTGAAGAGAATGCAGATCGTGCAGAGATTCTAAGGAAACTATATTATAATTTGTCAAAGGCACAATATAGAATGTCAAGGACTGCTAATAGAAGGAGGCGTTATCTCAAATTGGATGTGGGAGATTTAGTCTTCTTGAAGATCAGACCCCATAGGCAGATCACTATCTCACAGAAGGTTTAGCAAAAACTTAGTCCTCAATATTACGGTTCATTTAGAACTTTACAACGGGTGGGAAAGGTAGCATATCGCTTAGAGCTACCTTCTTCCTCAAAAGTGCACACCGCATTTCATATTTCACAATTTAAGAAAGTTGTTGGTGACCATACAGTGGAAACAAGGTTGCCATCGAATTTGTTTGTTCAGAGGCTGAATACTTTCTAGAAGCAATTTTGGAGGCAAAATTCCTAGGAGATAACTCACTGCCTTGTCACTGTTTACTAATTAAGTGGGTTGGGCGAGATAAGGATGAGGCATCATAGGTCACTTGTTCTGACTTTCGAGGTCAGTTTCCAGATTCTAACCTTGTAGACAAGGTTTGTCCTCAGGAGGTGGGAATTATTAGCAACCATGCAGGGGAAGGCCAAGAGAATGTCTTGAATGTTGGTAACTTTGTCAGTTTGCAGGAGGGGCCACCTAACCATCCCTTATTGGTTTATAGTCGTAGGGAAAAGGGTAGTACAACTGTGGACAATAACTAATTGTGATACCTAGGTGGCAGCAGGTTGTTACGTGTGGGGGAATATTACATATATAAAGCTAAAAATCTAGGAGGGGGTTTTTTTTTATCATCTTTCTTAAAGAAACTTCTTGTATTCGACAGCGGCTTGGGAAGGGTTACAGTGGCACCCTTATTTCTCAATTAACATCAATACAAATCAGTATTTCTTTTCTTCTCATTCTGTGTAGTATCTCTTAGATCCTAACTCTACCAGAAAGGGGTTCTCTTGCCTAATCCTATTAGTACCCTTGAATTGAAAGCTAGGATTACCATTTATAAGAATGTTGAAAGAAGTAGTAGACATGTAAGCATTAATCTAGGAGATAAATTTGTAAAGGAAGCCAAACTATTCAAGACTACATAGGATAAAGTTGTTGTTGATGGTATCAAAAGCTTTTGAAAAATCCACTTTGATTGCACATCTCTTGATGGATTCTTTAGTATCAGAATCCCCCATTAGCTACTAAATCAGTAATATATTATCAAAAATAAATCTACCTAGAATGAATGCACTTTGATAATAATGGATTAAACTCTTCAAATTACTCTTCAGCCTTAATGCAAACAGCTTGAAAATCACTGTATATAATGTTGCAGCAAGAGATGGGGCGAAAGTCCTTCAACTTATTTGCATTGGGGAATTTGGGAAGAGAAAAATATAAGTAAAGTTGAGCTTTTTTGACATTTTGCTAAAATATAAGAACTCCTGAATCACCTGCACCAATAGATCTCCACCAATAGATCTCCATTGATATTCTAGATAGATTGAAAGAAAAAGACATTGAAACCAGGTCATGGAGCTTTTTTCAAGCTCAAACTGAAAAAGTAATTCTTAATTTCCATATAAAAAGTTGACTTTTATAGTTCCTCTAAACAAATCCTCATTAACAGGGTTGGAGTGTCTTAACAATTCTATCAAAACCTGGGGATTGAGTGTATCTAAATCTCTTAAACTAAAGATTCCCTTTTAATATCATGCACCATTTCTTGAATAGAAATTCTGTCTATAACTAATTGGTTATCCCTATCAAGCAAATCGTAAGGAACTATGCTCTTGAAGGCCTTGGTATACATCTTAAGAGCCCTAAGTTCCTTCTGATTCTTATAAACCTTCTCTTAGTTTGACTCTTGGCATATCAGAGGGCCTCTCCAACAACTCATAAATTCTATACCTCTAAATACTAAAGTCCAAGCTCTTATTAAGAACAATTATTGGTTTTGGCCTTGACAATTTGCTAGAGGAAGGGAGAAATTTAGTGCATTAACATATGGAGTTACTCCTAACTCGAGGACCCAGGACACAATTATTTGGGCACTGGACAGATCCTCAAAATTCACTACTGACTCCTATAAAAACTCCTACAAGAGACTTCCTGAGCTCCATGCACATAAGCTAATTTGAGACTACAATTAATCCCTCTCGTTCATTTATCCTGTTTATTGTGGTTCATAACAAACTGGGCACTAGAGATGTCTTAAAATTCCCAATTCCAAGTCTGCACTGCCTACTTTGCAATACATGTATTGAAAGTGTAAATCACCAATTCTTTGAATGCGGTTACTCAAGACAAATCTGGGACCTACCTTGGGCAAATTTAACATCTCCTGCCCTCATTCAAATGTTTCAGGCATCCTAGAGTGGGCATTTACCTGACACTTCAGAACATAAGGGAATTACAAACTATTCAAAATTGCTCTACGAGCCTCTATAATCATATTTTACGCAACACAATCATCATATCATAAATAGAAGAAATTTGCAACATAAACGAAGCGAGAGAAGGAGATGAAGTACAATAGTCTAACTTGAGAAAACCTAACATCAGCCATCAAGACAGTAGCGCAACTCTAACATCAGCCATCAAGACAGTAGCGCAACTACTCTCAAAGCAATTTGGAAGCCTTGGTAGGAATGCTTGAAAGAAGATGAGACGAACTTAGAAAGATGCAAACACAAAGAGCTTTCTAGATTACATCCACTTTGGTTTTTGTTCATACATGTGTTCTCAGCATATTCTTTCATTGAATGTAGGAAGTTAACGTTTTTGCCCCAAACTAAAAACACGACTTGAGACAATGGAACAGACGACATAGAATTCAACGAGATTCCATCTGCAAACCATATTAATACTGAGTTTAGTTGTGATTTCTTTAACTAACATGGTCTCCTTAATTAATTCTCCTTTGCGTTAACATAACCACATCTTTTGGGCAGAACATGTAGTCCTTTTAAATGTTAAGAACATCACTATTACTTTTTTGGAACAAAATTATAAAGTTTTTTTTTTTTTAAAACCAAAGCCAATTATCAACAATCCTCAATTTCTGTTGCGAAAAACTAGTAAACAACAGCTAACTAAAAATCTGTTTGCAATTTCAAATTTTCAAAAAAAAAAAAACGTTTTACACTTTTGCTATAGATATATATATATATATATAAAACTGACTGCAGTAAAACGGAAGTCATTCCTTCCTTCAAACTTTCATGGCTGGCCTGCATGATTAAGAAAGAATCCTCGAAATTTTGATGTGTTGCTGAAATGATATGTCAATTTCTGTTGCATGTGGAATGATGTACAAAAGCAACAAAACATCGGGCTAATCAAATGTACGGTTGAGGGAATGGGATTCTAGTCCAGAGGCTGTAATTATATAATTGGCATAGAATATTATATTCTTTTCTTTTATTTGAACAATGCTTGTCCCTTTCGAGTTCCGAGCAGATCCTAAACTTTGATTGGATTGTATGGAACATTGGCTGGCAACGGAATATTTTGTCTAATCTTATTTTATTTAATTCTATCCTGTTAATTATTTTATTTAATTCTTTTATTTTTTAGCAATCAGTTGGGGACACTTAAGTCACGCCCGCGAGTCTTCTTTTATTTTTTAGCAATTAGTTGATTTTATTAGTTGATAGTTCATTATATTAACTGGTTTGACTAGTGGATAATATCAATTGTTTATTAAAAATGTTTGATAAAGTTAACTATTTAATATTAACTGTTTATGTAGAAAATTCTATAATTCATAAATTAATTAAACAATTTTAGTAAATTAATTAATTAAAATAAGTTGTTGAAATTAAAATAAAATATTCCACATATATAATATATTGTATAATTCATTAGCATTTCACAAGCATTCTCTATTAAAAAAACTTTATCATAAATATACAAGATGTTTAATATTGCATTAATGCATGCGGGCTAATATAATAATAATAATAAATTAATCAAAATTTTAAATTTAATTTAATATTTTTCTATAATTTATAAATCAATTAAACAATTTTACTAAATTAATCAATTTTTAAAATTTAAATTTTTATTTTAAAATTTTTATTTAAAAAATAAAAAATGAAAAAGGGTCATAGGCATGACACTTATATTTATTAATTTTGTTTTTTGTCATTTTAATTTTAATTTTTTATAAAATTAATAGTCGGCATAATTAAAATTAATTTTTTATTAAAATATGTTGATAAAATTTAATAAAATAAGGTTAAAGCTAGTTAAATATATAGATTCATGTAAATATATGAATAAAATTTAATAAAATGTAATTAAAATTGGTTAATCCAACAGAAAATTACTATTCCACTCTCGGACTTAAATGCCTTATAAGGCTAATGACGAAATTGTTTGCGGTACTTAAAAGTAGTTATTTAAACAGTGAGTGTAATGGAGGAGTTTTAATGATAGACATCTCAATCCCCATATAATGGCGGTCAACTATTGTGCTTGTGCAGGATCCGGTTAAAAAATATATAAAATTTCATGAATTTTTAGTTTCTAAAAAAGTTGGGGAGTGTAAATTAAAGAAGGAAAAGAAAAGAGAGAAACAAATAAAAATTGTTATCGGACAAAATTATAATGCCTTGGAGAAATAGTATAGTTCTAATTAATAACTCGAGGATGATATTAGAATTTCTTTAAGTTTACAGGATACTTGCTTTATTTATGAAATAACTTACAATTTCTTCAAGACTATTAGACATCAATGTTAACATGAAAATCAAAGGCTCAAGATTTGGAGACAAAACTTTTTGTCCAATTTTATGGTGTTTTATTCTGTCTCATAAATCTTAGCCATTTATTTATACGAATCCCATATTTATTTATGTGGGACCCACACGAAACTCACATAAATGAATGGTTGAGATTTATGGGACAAAATAAGACATTATAAAATTGGACAAAAAATTTGACCTCTAAGATTCGGAGGTTCTCACCATGCTGACAAGACAGATAAAAAAGCCATGGAAACTGAAGAGCACTCATATATTTGTGAAACATGTTTGATCAGATAGCATAAAGACTCTGCAAGCTCGAATACACAGTTGTTGTGATGATCTTGGGTTAATTATGATCATCAACGAGGTGCTCTTTCAGCGCAACCAATTCCTTTTCTTTTAGTGGGAAATATCATGAAAACAAAGCTCCCAAAAAGTCCAGCTGCTAACGGCAAATTTGTGATCCAGGCATTTTGATTAGGCCCCGGTTTAGGAAAGAAACAATCTTGCACTTCTGAGCTACTAAGAGCAAAAGCCAAGAACACTGATAGTGATCCAATGGCCTGCACAAAGTCTATGGCTTTGAGTTTTAAATTTGCCTTCTCTGTCTCATCCAACTCTTGCCCTCCATTCCCATCGCTGCTGTCCATGTCGTTGAACAAAAAAATACCATTGAACGTGGCGATACCATAGTAAATCTGTCCGTCTTTGCCAATGAAGCTGTCTGTGAAGGAGGAGAGAAAACAGGCTAGAGAGCACATCACAACCATGCTTAGGGTTAGGTACTTGTTAGC
>JANZLC010000200.1:10939638-10953198 GCA_026413385.1 Erythroxylum gracilipes
TTTCCTTAACACAACTCATACCAAGATCACCTTTTCTACTTCATTTACTCCTCATTCTCAACTTAATTTCAAATCAATATCATCCATAAAGAGAATTATAAACCATGATTAATCGTAGGCACTAATAACATAACATACATATATATACCTATCCTTCATCAACTTACAACAAATATTCAACTTCCTTTTTGCTTTCATTTCACTTCTAACTTTCACCTTAATTGTTCCCATTTCAACATCTCTTATCCACCAAGAATACTAAAGCAAAACAAGAATCTATCCACATTCCTCATTCAATAGTTCAAATTCCTAAGAAAACATTCGGGGTCCAGCAATTCTCCCCCTTAAAGGATTTCATCCTCAAAATTCTCACCGAAATGATCAAACAAATGGAGGAGATGCGGTATTATATTTTCCTCATTCTCTCAAGTAACTCTTTTACTCAAATAATTTCTTCCTAATGACCATGGTCAACATACTCACTCGGTCTTTCACTCACTAATTTAATCATTCTTTTCTTAACGAGTTCCTTATTAGGTTTCAGATTACTCACACTTTTCCCATTTCCTGTGTCGATAACATCAATATCCGATCATATCGATATCTCTTAACATACTCACATTACGAACCGAAAACATCCTTATTGATAATAATTCAAATCTGGTTCTCAATATCTTTATCTTAGCCTAAGCACATTTGCACTCAATCTAAACACACCTTGAGAAGGTGGTACTCTCTGAAACATTTCATCTTTTGCTTTTATTTCCTTAGCCATTAAACACTATCTCGCTATATTCCCACTAAGATGAATATCATAGGCTATTGTTTATGCTCCTCTAACAGTCTCTTTGTTCAACTTTTTATATTGGTACGTATACGTCTTATTTCAATCACAATGTATCATCTTCCTATTCGAACCCAAAATTTAAATCTATTTTCAATCTCTCGAATAAATTCACAATTTCTGAATTCCTCACTTTGGGATAAACCAAGCCCCACATTCCATGCTTCTTTTTACTCTAATTATGATAATCCTCAATATCGAATCTCTGCTTAAGGTATCTGATATAACACGTAGCTTTATTTGGAATTTCTTACTTGTACCATCATGGTCTTTCAGTATTTATATCAATCTTCTCAGTTTCATATTCAATTCTCTCAATCCTTGCCTCAAACTTTTATGATTTGTACTCGTATATATATATCCCAGACATTCCTTTACATCTACTGTCTACAAACTTCAAAATAATCACTACTATAGTAGCTCTAAATCATGTATCGAATAGTCAACTCATAGGACTTTAGTTGTCTCCATATATATGAAATCACTTTATCCTGCTGCATTGGATTTATCCAAATCTCTTATATAATATCGTTACATACCATAGAATCTCCAAATCCATACGATATAATTAATATCAGTATAATTACTCAAAATCTTCTTTGCTTTCATGACTCATTAGCGTTACCCATTTTTCTTCACGTATTCAAATTATTCATCTCAAATTTTCGAATATCTCTAATACATCATCAAATTTCACTTGAATCACTTTAATCTTCAATGCCATGGTACTACCGAGGCAATTGTTAACTCAAAAATTATTATCATACTCCATATGCCCATGATTAGCGCTCCTAATTCCTTAAATAACTATTTCCTCGATGAGGCAACATTATTTCACATTATTTCAAATTTCCCAATTGACTCACCTTTCTTAAATGATCTTCTCTATTCTTTAGATTTTCCTTATATTTCACATTGGATTATTCTAATGTTTGCTCATTCATACTAGTTGCTCCACACATTTCAATTTACTTGTAATCTTAACTTCTTCTGGTTGTAATAAATTCATCAGGTAAATTCGTATCTCCTTAACATATTATCATATAATTTAACGTGGACCTATATACTCCTCATATTAGCAATTAATGTCTCCTCAAGTTCAAGAACCCATTCACATAGTTAGAGACTTCACATCAAACAAAATACATACATTCTCAGTAGTATACTTTATCTCTTACACCCGAGTCTCCGCCAGGACTAGGATTCCAATATCTACTTTTGATTCATTAATAGTCATTCATTCCTCAAAATGGAATACTGAATTCACGTGATAAGATTCAACAAAACATCTCTATCTCGAAAGACTTCTTACCTCAATCATCAACTATTTTTATAATCTTTATCAATCAACTATGTTCATCAATGCTAATCTCAAATTCACTAATACAATCTCATACTTAATCATAAATTCTGAGTTCAACCTTTCAATTCCATTTCTCTTGTACACCTTAAATCTTGTCATTTCCGCCTATGTCTTTATTTCTTTCTCAGTCAATTCATGAAAACCTTTTTACATCCATATCAATTCAAAGACATATCCATAACGGGATTTCGTCGCCTTATTCGCTACATAACCACAAATACTAAATTTGTATCTAACATATATGAGTACGCCATATTTCTTATCTCTAATTATCCACAATTTTCCTTATCTTATACTCTATCGAAACACTATTTTCTCACTAATTCTATTGACCCAAACTCTTAACAATCTCTCTTGTGATTGCCATAAATATCGAAAATTGCCCATGCAAGATCCTAATACTGGGCTCTAATACCACTCATGTTGGGCCTCACTACCGGAACCTAACTTTGGATACTGAACGTGAGCTTAATCCGATGGAATTTCCTTGAACATCATCGATTCCTCTTCTTGCTCTGATAGCAAACATGTTGGGCACCCTTTCCTGAACCTAACTCTTACTGCTATGATACCACAAATGATGGACTCTGATTGATTCCGAAGTCCAACGCTTGCATATTACCTTGTAGGGTTATTTCCATGAATTTCTAACTTAACCCTTTTTAACAAGGAAGTCAAAAGAACATACACAATCTATCATTTCATTTCTCAAGCAACAGAGTTTGAAAAACCTTTTTTACATAATAAAAGCCACACCATTGGCTTATTACAAAAATACCAAATAACAAATGAAGCAATTCCTTTAGACTCTTGATCACTTGATCTCCTAGCTATTACTTGAGGATGGGACAAAATGGGGTGAGTTTGAAAGCTCGTGGGAACAATTTATAATAAAAAGATAAGCAAAAACCTTGAAAACAGTTTACTTTTCAAAGAAAAATATCTTATTGAATCGTGAAATACTTGTTTTTCGTAAAATTTTTCGTGCAGTCAAAATTCACAACTTACAAAACATGAATGCATCAATTTGACAATTTCACAGATGCAATGCATAAGAAATTGCTTGAGGGTTCCATGAAACATAATGAGAAAACTAAAGTTTACCCCATGAACAGAATGAGTCCAAATCGGAGCTCATATGTCACAAGTGGGCAGCCGGGAGAAGGCTCTTGTCAACGTGCACGTGATGAACAGAATGGTTCCACTCTCGCCCAAACAAAAGCACATATTCGTTTTCTCATATGCTCATACTTTATGCTTTGTCTTTTTTTCATTTAATACAAATGTCATGACCTCTTTTGAGGTAAACATAATTTCAAATTTTACAATAAGTCTATTTCAAACATACACACATAGACAATAATATGTCCAATTACACTATAACCATAAATATGTTACCCACCTAATTAGATTGCAAAAATTCAAGTCAAGCTTACCTTTCCCCTTGTTCTTGGGTAGGATTCCCTTGGTTTCCTAAAACAACCAAGGTTCCAATCAAAACAACATTCCAATAAAGTTCATAAACTTCAAAAAATAAAAAATTTCAATAACATAACCTAACTCAAATTTACCCTTCCCAAACCCTATCTAGGTCAGAAAACTTGGGATTTAGTTTAGAAACCCTAGAATCACTTGGGTTCACCTAACTCATCTTCTTCCAACACAAACCTTTCATTCTCTGCACAACCTCCTTTCCTTCTCTAACTCCTTCATCCTCAACACAACCCATTACTTTAATAAAGCAAGAAAAGAGATGATTAACCCACCTTAACAAAGTTGATTTTTCTTCTTTTCTTTTTCACCGAAACCTCTCTTCTTCTTTCCTATTTTCATCACTCTCTTTCCTTCTTCTAATTTAAGACAACTTATATGGGCTTTCTTCCCATTTTACCCTCCATTAGTAAATCTCTTCCAAGTTTGCCCCTTCTTTCATTTATTCTAAGTCTACTAACTCTCTTAACCCCTTAAACACCATATTAATTTCAACTTAATTACAACACTTCATTCTAACTTCTACCTTCTAATTTCTATTCATACTTGCTACTTTTGATGACTCAACTCTAAGAATAATGAAACAAATAAATCACTAAAAAAATAAAAAAATTGGGGTCCAACAAATGTGTTCATGTTTGTCATAAATAATATTATTAAATTTAACAATTTAATTGCTTAATCGCTAACAATTTTGCTTTGGTGGCCATAAAATAGAAGTCACAAATGAAAAGGATTTTTAGTGCCAAGATATTGCCAAACAAGCAAATAAAAAATATTAATATATCTATTCAAAATATATAAAAATCATTAAAATGTACAAAATTCTAATTTCTAATATATAAAACTGGAAAAATTAATATTCATGACAATTATATTTATCACAATTATCATAAACTACTAAGTACAAATTTAAGCTAAAACTCTGAAAGGTAAATTTTCCTAGCTATTCTTACAGATGAAGTTCACCATTGATTTGTTTCCTACAAGATAAATAAAAAATATAATCAATTAATTATTTTATAAAATATTAAGCTATAAATTTAGTCCTACCATTTTATAATAATATAATGATAATGCTAAGAATTAATACTAAACATTCTAGATTTTATAAATTTATAAAATCACATGATTAGTTGGGTTATTTGATGTTGTGGCACTTGATGGATCTCCATTTAAGGCAGAAGAATTAACAAACTAGGAATTACTCCAATATTTGCCAAATGTGCAAAAACAACTAACATTTGTTTCATTTCCTTGACTTGCTTTTCAATAATTGCATCTTGAGCTTGAATCTTCTCATCTTGAGTTTGAACATTTTCATTTTGTGTTTTTGTGATTTCAGTAAGTCTTGCAACTTCATCATCTAAATCACTTGCACATTTCTTTATAGCCTCAGTTTCAATTAAATTTTGGTTTTTTCTCAGGACTTAGAAGTTATCTCTTTAACACCTAACGCATGTGAAAGAAGTCCAATATGAAATATCTTTAAGTTAGAAGTTAGATGTGTAGTACAAAAAATGCATCCCAGAACAACTTCCCTCAAAGATTAATTTATTGTTTTTGGATCTTGTCAATGGAAATGGAAACCAGTATAGTATTACATATCACATGTAACATGACAAGGCACAAACTAACCTGCAACTTATAGTTATCACCAATAAAAAGTGGTTCTTGATTTACCCCAAGAAAGAACACACATTCATGATAATTGGCAATGCAGATTCATTTTTCCACTGTAATAAACATGAATTCGTTCACAATGTTCTTACAGCTTGTAAAAACATCAACAACATCTAAGAAAAATACATTTGGCTCATATTTAATCATAACAGACTACCTTTCCAAAATCTAACATCAAGTTATAAATAAAATCATTGTAAGAAAGCAAGGAATTTTGTTACAAACACATGAACAGATATTTGCACTTCACAGCAAAATGTACAATGCAAATGTTCCTTCTTGAAGTAGTTCCAACGGTCAGTATGAAAAAATAAAAATTGTATATAAATATCATAAAAAGAAAATAGCACAAAATGAAAGAAAAACATACAAAAAGTAAAGAGTGGTTATAAGAACTATCCATTGTCACGACATGCAATAGGATACTGTAACTATCTGTCGAGAGCAGATACATAGCTCATTCTTCGGTGGCGTGTGAAAGAGAAAAGAGGATGAGGATGAGGATGAGGATGAGGATGAGGATGAGGATGAGGAGAGATTTTTTTTTTCATTTGGAAGAGGATAAAGAAGTCGAGGGAAGACTTAATAGCCCGAGACCTTGGAATCTTTGTGTAGCCTTAGATATGGAAGTGAAGATACCGAGAGGGAGAGGATGAGTTATGACATGTGAGTGGCGGGCAATGAGGCCATGGTTACCCAATTTTTATGTTCAGAATTTGACGTTTGGGCTTACTTCTAGTCAATTGTTGTTTGCGTTAGGGTGTGGTTAATGTGCTTGTTAAAATGATAATTTGATGAATTTTTGATTCAGATGTTGGGAGTTACAGTAATCTTGTTTGTGTTCCATTGTTTATATACGATGTTTCTAAGTTGTTTGGTGCTTAGGGCTCGATGGTTATCTGCACATAGTTGATTATGACACTGTGAAGTTCTCGTGTTGGCTATAAATATATTAATACGTCACCATTTTGATTGAAACCTTGAGTTTAGACTGTGTTGGAACATCGCATAAACTTCGATGTAGTCATGCTCATCTTTTTCCCAAGATACTGGCTTTCGGTTGATCAATTTAAAATTTAAAATTTTGATCGAGCTTCCCTAGTTTTTCTTGGTTGTTGGCCACAATTTTAGGACATTAATGTTGGATTCTTTAAGAACTTTCCTTTCAAATTCTATGAATCACATATTTAATATACATTTAATTTATTACAGATTTAAAATAAATAACTTAAAAATAAATTCAATATATAAATTCTAATGTATTTTTCCCCTTTCAAAAGGATAGCATCTCCAAAGCTTATGATTTTTCTTCCTACAAAAATTATTCCTATATTAAAAAAAATTATTATACTATCATACGGAAGACTTTTAAATTATGAAATGTAAATTATATTCCAATTGCAAATAATATTAATTATTATTATGAACAATACAATTATAATTATGATTATATTTACAATAAAGAAACTACATTCACAACATAGTGTAACTTAAATCCAAACATGATATAACAAATTTAAAACCATGCCTAATTGCAAGATGATCAAGGCTTGACTTGATAGTCTAATTTTGATATAATCAAAATTTTAATTAAATCAATATTATTTTAATTATTTATTTTTATGAATGATTATGAGACAAATTCAATAAGTGCAGATGAGGAAGGCGATGATGACAATGATTGAGCATTGACAAGAACTTTGTTTTTAAATTTTGAATAGGTTAAGAGTTTTTCTTAATATTTTGGAATATGAATTTCATTATATTTAAACATTTATTTATTTTGATTTTTATTTTGATGAAATTTCAATGTTATGTTTAGCAAATATATGTTGATATGTAACTCTACTTGTGGATTATCAATATATATAGTTTCACATTTTATAAGAAAATATTTAAATTTATTTGCAAATAATAATATCAAAGAAAAAACCGTGAGAAGTAGTTTCTAGTTCTTAAAATTCGTACAATAATGAGAAAATTAATCATTAGAGTGGTTAATTTTAATATGTTATTATAACAAGAAATAGTTATTATTAATCTGTTATGTTTATATTGACAATAACCTTTGTAACAAAAAGTTGATGATCAAGTGACAATAAAATTTCTTGTCACAAAAATTACGAATATTACGAATAGCAGTGATCATATTGATAGTTATGTTTTTTTTGACAATGTTAAGTAGATACTAACTAATTGAATTTTTATTGATAAAAGTTTTCGTCACAAAAAATAAAATATCATATGATGGTAAACTGTTTGGTCACAACAAAAGAAAATATTAGTGACCAAACTATATTTTGTCACAACAAATAGAAAATATTGGTGACCAACATATGTTTTATCATAATTACAATTCATTCCCACCAAAATTACTTTGACGCCAAATTGCATATGCTTTTAGTGACAGAACTTACTGATAAAAGAAATTTTGGCACTTGTCACTATTAATATATTAATAGTGACAATTTAATTATGAAAGATACAAAATTGTCACAATTACCATTATATTAATGAAAAAATAAATAAATCATCACAATTAATCCAAATAATAGTGCCAATCAATTATTTTGTCACAAAAAACCACATATCTATGACAAAATGATAGTCATAAAAAAGTTGTCTCTAAATTATAAATAGTAGTGACCATAGTGATAGTTTGATTTTTGTGACAATATTAAGTAGAGACTAACTTATTGAATTTTTATTAATAAAAGTTTTTGTCACAAAAAATAAAATATCGTGTGATGGTAAACTGTTTGGTCACAGCAAGAGAGAAATATTAGTGACCAAACTATGTTTTGTCACAACAATTAGAAAATATTATTGAACAACATATGTTTTGTGACAATTACATTTTATTCCCACCAAAATTACTTTGACACCAAATTGCATATGCTTTTAGTGACAGAACTTACTGATAAAAGAAATTTTGGCACATGTCACTATTAATATATAATAGTGACAATTTAATTGTAAAAGATACAAAATTGTCATAATTACTATTGTATTAGTGAAAAAATAAATAAATCATTATAGTTAATCCAAACAATAATGCCAATCAATTGTTTTGTCACAAAAACCTTATATCTATGAAGAAATGATAGTTAGTCATAAAAAAGTTGTCACTAAATGCCTAAACTCTTGTAGTGAATTAGGAAAATCGACAACATTAAATAATTTCATTGAAGAAAAAAGTAACTTTATTAAGAGACTGAGTACAATACATAAACTAGAAGTATCTACCCATGAAAAGTCTCCCTTTTCATAGATAAACGAACTTTTAGGACTTAAGAAAAACCCTTCTGCTAAAGTTTTACTCGTAGGAAGGTCAAAATTTGTACTCTACCTAGAAATATAACCTAAACAACCTATGAACAATACTGAAATCTTATAAAAAAAGTTAAACTTCAAATTCTAAGGAACTAACCCATTGATTACAAAGAATAAAGAATCAAGTTCATGAAGTATTTTGAATGTCACAAAGAAGAAATTCTTTGATAAGTTTTGGAGTTTAATGAAGAATAAAAGATAAAACACCCCTGACTCTTAATATTTTGTAACTTAAATAGTTCTTTATCAATTAGAAACAACCTGTTCATATAGGATAAACATAAAAATGTGACAACCAACCTAATTATAAGTGTAACAACGTTTCCTATTTAAATTAAAATATTAACTACTATTACTACTTGAATTGGAATTCTGTAGTCCGTATTCTAGTAGGAAACTAACTAATAGTTCCATTATTCTTAGGACTCTAGTAAAATACTTTAACTAAGACTCTAGGAATCCTAATCCAACTTAGATCCCTAATATCATAAGAAAAGTACTATTGTTAGAGTTTTTCTAATGATATTAGAAATTAACCACATAACAAGTTACAATCTAAATAAAAAATTGATAATTAATAATAAAACCACATTAACACATTTAGGATTTATAATTAAGTATAATGTTGAGCATTTGTACTAAAATAAATATTAAGAGACTAATTAAGAAAAGATCTAATAAATTAACCATAATGTCATTATCTTATGTCTCCATATATTTTCCAACCTAGTTTGGATCATGATAACTAGTGATTGATCTTCCTTTAGGTTTAATAAGATGCCCAAAATGCTATTTAATATATATATATACATATATAATATCAATCTATTTAAAGCCTCTTTAGGCTTCTTACACTTGCATCTTGTAATTGGTCCATTAGGCATATGCAATAGATCCTTTGGTTAATTTTTAAAACTCTCCTTGGAAGAATTTGACCTTGAATTTTCGCCTATATTAAAAGGATAAGAATTAGAAACATTAAAAATATCATTAATGTTATATTCACCAAAAAGCTCTAGCTTATAATTATTATCATTTATCCTCTTAATAAATTAAAATGGACCATCCCCTCTTAATAACAATTTGGAATATCTTTTCAATATAAATCTTTTCATTCATATATACAATCAAACATAACCATCATGATCAAAGACAATAAGTTTCTACCCTAATTAGCTTTGGTTAAGTATTGCTTATTTTCCCTCTCCTTTTGATGTTTTATATGTTCACTAAGTTTTATCACCATCTTAGCTTTCTTCAAGAGCGTTATCCTTTTGTTCCACTACTTTACCATTTGATATAGTAGTTGAGTTGGTATTCATAAGAATACCATCCTCAACTTCATTCCTCATCGAATCTAGATTTATAAGCTCTATATAGTTACCTTTAATAAACCTTTTTCTAGTTACTTTCCACTATTTCTTTTGGTGTTTCACCAATGGCTTCCAAAGGTAAGAAACCCTAATTGAGTCTTCACATATAACTTCATCCTCACCTAGCCTTATAATTGGAATGTAATTTGGCATTTCCTTCATTAATTTGACATTTACACACCTTACAAAACCAATCCTTCTTAAGGCAGTAATTTTGTCTATGCAAATTGGTTTACTACATAACTTGCAAGCATACTCAGTCCTTTATTGGACTAGTACTTCCACGGTATGTTATGAAAGTTAATCCATATTCGGATGCTCTCCTACTTTACATTTTCCAAAAAATCCTAAGTCTCCCTAGCTGAAGGATTAAAGGGAGGTTTTGAAATATGCGATGGTTTAACTTTTAAGACACTTTTGGCACTTATCTTTGAATAGAACCTAAATATAACTAGATTTTCCTTGGAGAGTAGCACTTTTGACATTCCCATACATTTCCACAACTTAGTAGCCTAACTATTAACTAGAGGGAAAGGAAGGAGTTTGCCTACAAAGAACCCTACTAAAGTTGAAGTCTAGCATTTTTGCAACCTCTTTTAAAATCTAAATGTCTGGGGAAACAATGCGATGATCCCTTAAGAAAAAGATGGAAAAGACTATACTAAGTTACCATCACTCTACTTTACAACTTTCTTTCAACTTAGGTAGTAATTAGGTAGGTTGAATTGATCTCAAGGTTCATAGGGTATAGTGGTAGATTGATATATGTTTCTAAGATTCTAGGGTGGGGACACAATGGGAGTAGAAAAAGAGCATTAGATGGCATAGGGTTGGTAGGGAATCAGCTAGGAAGCAGTAGAAAGGTAAGATCCAATGGTTCAAAGAATGATGATCTATATGCCATAAGCTAAGATCAATTACTCAATTACTTCTTTTTCTCCCACTCCAAAAAAGCTTATAGATTGTTTCTATCTTAAAAGGAGGATATTTTAATCTTTATGTTACAAAATTCCTACCCATTTCGTCTCACTCTCTAGGGTACTTCTTATGCTCCCATTCGAAATGTCTAACTCCTTTCTTAGGCCTAAATCTATCCCTGTTAATCTTAAATGCTGATTAAATTTATCAATATTTAAATTATCATTCTCTCTAGTGAGCTTTCCAAAATGCTGTTTGACGTACTATTTGAAACTTAATCTACATATATGTCTTGAATCAACCCATTCAAAATTTCTTTAATCTTCTTACTCCTAAATCTTGTAATTAGTCTATCAAGTATATGTTGTAGATCCTTTGATCAACCATTTTTACTCACATTAACTTAGCTTTTTGCCATTTCTATATAAATATACATAAGTTCCTTTTAACATTATAAAATTATCAATAATATAACATGTGGTACTATGGATTTTATTCTATTGAATTAGCATAAATAGACTACACATAATAAATACAAATGAATTGACTGCAAGTCTCACGTTCAAGCTTTAAATTTTAAGTTATTGATAAAAAATGTTTATTAATAACTTTGTTTTCTAGCAATTAAGTATCGATTAAACCAATTTATCCCGACATAACTACATCTTTTAGGATCAATCAAATTAAGAAGTTAATATTGAACTTAAGAAATTAAAATGAACAACTCTAATCTTTCACTATGATATGAACTCATAATTGATGTTAAAAATAAACTAAGTCAAATATTAGACCACAAATTATATATAGCGTATATGTAAAGTGATAAGTTTTGTGTTCAATCATAGGTGCTATGCTTTTTACTTCTTAAGTAAATATGAAAAATGATTAATTTTATATTTAATAAAAATGTTATGCTTTTTTATTAAAAAATTTAAGTTTCTCACTTATTCCTAAACTAAATAAAATTAAAAATTTTAAATATTGCCCCATCCGATATAAAATGAAAATGAAATAGTTTTGGATAAATTTCTTCGTACATTAATTTGCCTTCTGAATATATACCAAGAGAAAACTCAAACTAAAACCTTATTCAAATTAAGATACTTTAATAATTACTAAAGCCATTCAATACTCCTCTTCTTTCGATGTGAGACTGTCATATTCATTGCACTTAAAGGATTTTACAATCTTCCCTCTTTAAATATTTGATGTTCTAATTAAGGCTAAATTAATAATCAATAATCTCCCCTTATTTTTTGATGTGAAATTGGGCTAAAAGCTTGTTAGGAACCGTCCATTACTCACAAACCTTATTGCCAATACCACTCTCCATCTTCATCTTTCCGCCAGCATCATAATGACAAAGATTTTGTTTTGATACCCTTTATAATTCTTAAAGTATGGATTAGTCTAATAACAATTCTAATTCAAAATTAAAATAACTATATACCTAAAAATTTGTTAGCTAGAAATCTTATTAGTAGTCTTTTTCATACGCTTATAATGATTTCCACCTCTTTTCTCATTTCCATTATGAGATTTTAATACCCACGTTCCAAATAGGATCTCACAATTTCCCTTTTTGAACTCTTGGTGTTATTGTGGAAGATAATTAGTTAGTTGTAATGTTGGTTAATTATTTAGTTAATTGTAGTTAACAATTTGATAGTTAATACGATTGTATATCAGTTAGTTTGTACAGTTTATGTAGTTTGTACAATTTACATTCATCTTGTATAAATACATTGTAGATACAACAGAAGCTGAATAAGAACGCATTATTTAGTCCCATCACTTCTTATTTTCGTATAGTTCCTAAATTGTACATGGTATCAAAGCGAAATTAGGGTTCTTGCGAAAAGGGACTTTCTTGATTTCGAGCAGAAGACGGTGGCGATTTCTTGTGTCTGAAGGGGAGAAGGCGACGATTTCTAATTTCCATGCAAGCCAAGGTGATTGTGGTGTTTCTAAGCTCATCCATGGCTGATCGTACCGACACTCGTTCTCGGCATGGCGTATGTGTAGATGACGATCAGTTTATGCTACAACCGTCTAATCATCCAGGCATGACATTGGTGCTTACGCCATTGACTGGGTCGAACTATTTCAGCTGGAGTACAACCATTAAAACTGCTCTTGAAGCTAAAGATAAGATTTGCTTTATTGATGGCACATTAGAACCACCCCCAGATCCGACTCAATACAGGAAGTGGAAGAAAGTTGACTCAATGATTAAGTCTTGGCTTCACAACTCCATTTCTAAGGACTTGGGCGACAACTTTGTCTACTCACCTAGCGCCAAGCATCTGTGGGACGTGTTGGAGAAACGATTTGGCGTTAGTAATACTCCACAGATGTACCAAGTACAGCGAGAGATGTTATCTACTGAGCAAGGTAACAATACGGTAACTCAATATTTTAGTAAACTAAATCAGTGTTGGGATGAGTTTGATCGACTCATGCCTTTACCTGGATGTAGTTGTACTGGATGTTCTTGTTGTGCAAGAATCACTGAGAAGCTTAAGGAGAGGGCGGATGCGTCCAAGTTGCTCCAA
>JANZLC010000200.1:10963825-10992066 GCA_026413385.1 Erythroxylum gracilipes
AATGGTTGAATTCTCAATCCAAAGGGTCCCTACATTTTAGCCCGACGAAGCAATCGAGGATGTAAATTAGGTACTCAACGGCTTGTTAAGGGGAGGTGAACAACTCACAGGTTTACAAAGAGCCCACCCTTAAAACTTACAAAGGGCTCAAAAATGTTACTCACATATTGCAAATCGTGAGATTCGAACCTTGCACCTTGAAACAAATCTACCCCTCTGAAATTAACTGAGCTATGCCCTGCGGGGAAAAAAAAAAAACCTTTTAATCTGATTTTACTTTTTAAGCGTTCCTCTTGTTTTACTCGCTTCTATTCTTACATTTTAAATTGGTATTAAATGTTTTACGACACATCCTGTCCGTATGCTAATTCAATGTGTGCCACTTCCAACGTTAGCATTATGTTTTCGTTAACTTCCATCCTTACAAACGTCGTTTACAATACACGGTGAGTGTCGCGGACGACAAGCCCCTGCAGGCCACCAATTGAAGGAGTTAGAATACCCTCTTCCAATTAGAGTATTTCAATTCTGTACTTTTTAATTTTATCCAAAGAATTTTATGAATTTTATATAAATATGTGAATAAAATTTAATAAAAAAATTAGAATTAATTAATTGAAACAAAAGATCAAATTTCGATTAAAGAGCCTTATATTTTCTTTTTTTAAATGTAATGTATATTTTTTTTCTTTCACTTGATTTGTTGTGCCAGACGTTAAGCTTATATCTAATATTACGAATATTGTACCGAACTTGATATCGGATTAAATTTTAGTATATTGTACGATATTATATCGATACCGGTTAATACCGGATACTATTTCAAGTAATTTTTAAATTTATAAAAGGTTTTTTTAAAAATTACAAAATGATTCATTGTCATATTGTACAAATCTATTTGTAACCCTATCTTCAAAAACCATAATAATAAATAATAATCATAATGTCCAACAGTGCCTGATTGGCCAATGGAAGAAGCCAAGTGCTTTGTAGAGTTGGCACTCAAGTGTGCAGAGTTAAAGCGCAAAAACAGATCAGACCTTGGCAAGGTTATCTTGCCAGAACTCAACAGATTAAGAGCTTTAGCTGACAAATCTTTAACTCACTCATTGTCGACAGGAAGTCCAAATCGCTCTGCACATGATAGCCAAGTTTCCGTACAGCTAGTAAGTTGACAAATGCAGTAGTCGAAACCAAAAAGACCTTGAATTTTCAAAGCAAATTGGCATAAATTGCACAAGAGAACCAAAAGAAAAAAGCTTTATGCAGACTTTGGGCAAGATATACTGAAAGGACAAATCATGGACAAAATGTTGATCCTTGAACTTTGACATATATCCTTGCTTTATATCCTTTTTACCAGATGAACTTAAGACCTTCTCCATCAACTTTTTTGCAGAGTAAATCTTCTTTGCCATACTCTCAAGAAAGAACAAGAAGCTCCACAACGAGTCAATAAAGGGCCGAAGTTATACTTGATTAGCCAGGGTATCTATCACGATAACTATGAGGAATTCATGATTCTATGATTAGCACGGCCCATGTACAAAAAGTCTTTTTAACTTTCGAAACTGTACAGAGAATCTAGAAAAGGCCACAAGGTTATTGCCATGTAGTTTCACTTGAAGGTCGAAATCCTAAAAGATGCCAATTCTGTCATTGCCCATCTCAGCAAAAAGAGGAAGAAGATGATTGAGCATGCCAAGAAAATGGATAGACAAGTTCTTAGATTTGACTTCACATTTCTAGTTATATGACAGGGTAGCAGACAGATTCTGAAACACACTTGACATCCATATTTTATTTTCTGTAAAGGTCTCTGTATCATTTGGACAATTGAAAGAAATATACTAAAAATCTTTCCATTAGTGTCAGGATGTGCTACTTCCAGATGAAAGAAACAGTTTTGGCGGTTGGCGTGCCTCCTTTCTTGGTAACACTTAACATAGGATTGTAGGAAGTCCTTATCAGCATTTGATTCCAAGGAGAAGAATGGTTTAAATACCAAGGAAGTGACAATGGAAATTTGACATAATCTGACAGATTAAGTCATTTATAATAGTTGGTGATCCACTTATAGACACTATGTGATATCCCATATAGTAACCTTCCTTCCAAAGGTAACAACTCTAATCTCAGTCATAAAAGGCAGAGAGTCTCGAAAGGGGTGACCAGATTGGCAAAAGGAAAATTCCTTAATAGTCTTCTTTGTACCAAGTCATTATTTTGAATCTTAAAAAGAGTCTCCAAGCTTTATGTAATGGAGCAAACCACACATTTTATAAATTTTTTAAAACTAATATAGTTGATGAAATTGTTTGGGATGGAATTGAGTCGTTAAATAATTTATTTAAGAGTTAATTATAAAAAATCACAAATTTTACTCAATTTTACAATTATAATCTGAATTTTAAAAATGGTAATTAAATATTTAAACATTCAATTTACTAAGGTGGCTTGCCATATAAGACAAAACCTTAAACACTTAGACACGTCAGGCTTAATTAAGTTTAATTAAACTATGCCTTTTTTTAATTGAAGTCCCTAAATCAAACTCAATCTAAATTGTTAAAATTGAAAACCCTAAATCAGTTCATACTCACACAAAAAGAAAAAAGGCCTAGAGTGATAAATTGAGATTTCATTTAGATTGTTAGAACTGTGTCGTTGTCATCTTGCACTAGCTTTGTAGAGTGTCATTGTTGTCTCACACTGACAGAATTTGTTTAAGAATTTCAATTCCAAAAATAAAAACTTCAATTTAAAATTGAAAAAATTGGAAAATTAATTATTTAATTGCTACTTTTTTAGTTCGAATTATAATTCTAAAATTAAGCAAAGTTAGAATTTTTTAATTGAATCATTTCTTTAATATACATAATTTACAGATTTTTATATACTCGTAAATTTAGCAATTATATGTTTCTTTTTATCTAAAAGGAAAAAAGAAAACGTATGTTGGAAGTGATTGCAATTAGTAAGTTAATGGTGGTACTATCAGTAGAGTTTTTGTTAGTAGAGCTTTTATCGGTAAAGTTTTTCTAAAAAGAGCTTTTCTAAGAAGTCAGTTGACTGTTTGGCTGTTATTTAAAAAAGAGCTTTTGTGAAAGAGCTTCATACAATAGATTGTTTGGCAACATAAAAATAAAAAACACTTTTAATTTTAACTATATTTTATTTTGTAATAAAAATTATTTGTGCATATAAAAATTATTTAAAATATATTAAACAATATGCAAAGCACAATATATTAATTATTATATAATTTTAAACCATATAAAACATAAATAAAAATATATCTAACCAAATCTTTTATATGGATTATAATATAAGTAAAATTAATATAAAAATAAATATTAAAACATATAAAAAATTCAAATAATATTATATATATCTCAAAATAAACGTGAATATGTGTTTGTGGGTATTATGGGAATTATGTGTAAAACATAAAGGTAAAAAGAACTAAAAAATAGGTTCATTAATTGATCCGAAAAATTTACCTGAAAAAGTATTTTTTTGAAAAGCTCCAAATTTGAGCTTCTCAAAAAGTTGTATTTCAATTTTCAAAAAAGCCATTTTTATGAAAAAAAAAGATTTTGGATTTTACAACCAAACACTTAGTTTTCTTAAAAACAGCTTTTGCGGTGAAAAAAAGTGCTTATTTACCTTCCAAAAGCTGAACGAAACAGGCACGTAAAAGTTAAAATAAATTAATTATATAAATTGATTAAATATTATTTTATTTTAGTATGTTACATAATTTTTGTATAAAATTATAATAATAAATTCTTCTAAAGTTAAAATAAATTAAATAATTGTCAATTTTGTAAAGTTGTTTTGTTTTTTAAAATTAATTTAAATAACTATAAAATAAAATTAAATATTTATATCATGTTAATGGTAATTTTTAATAACTACTATTTATTTAATTAAGAATAAAATCAAATTATGACCAAAAACTAAAATAAAACTATTAGTTTAGAAATTATTAAAAAAATAAAAAATAAAAATAAAAACGAAAACAAAAACAAAAACCAGACATAATGTCCTTAAAAACCCTCGAGATTGAGGAGTCATTATAGCAGTTAGGTCACCACAAACTCAAAGAGGCAATCCAATCCTGCTTTTTGTGTTTGGCTGGAAAGAAAATTTAATCTATTGATGAGAGGAAAGAAAGTGAAAACGTATTCCCGGATAAGCATGGAGGGAGGCGCGGGATTTACGGCAGTTTTCCGTACCTAAATTATACTTGATACTAATTTATAGCAGAAAGGCTCGAAAATACCATCAAAAGATAAATTTACCCCTAACAAAGTAAATTGACAAAGCAGGCAAACAGACAGACAGGATCTATGGGGCATGAAATCACCTGTGCCGATTAACCATGCCACTGATTTTTAACCACGTATTTATATGAGTGTGGCTGAGAATCAATAAAACAAGAAAGGCTCGAAAATAATCTTAGGACCTCCGGTGGTTGCATCACTCCGAACTGTGAAGTAAAAGGCTGGGATTGGCTGTCATTCAGTCAGAGTGGGGTCCTAAACCCGTTTTCACTTTCTTAATTATAATAGTAGAACATGAAATGGTCATCGTTCGCCGTCGCGTCCAATGAAAGAGAAAAGAGGTTAAAAATCTTAAATTCATCCTAACGCATGATGACGTCAACAGAGTATCCCACGTAGTTAACTGCCGAGATCCTCGTCAAAGTCGACCGTCCACGTGGAGAAATCTGCCCATACTATTTATGGAAATACCCGAAATCTTTGGTCCTTCAATTCTATCCAATTACGATTGGCCCACTCTAGAACGATCCTTAGCTCGACAAAAACGGCTCCCCAAACGCTACACACTGCACGATGCCCGATATCTACGTGCCCCCTCGTTTGAGTGACGACTCGACACTTCTCGCTTTCTCATTGGTTCCTACCAACTAAAAGTTTTAAATCCGGGCCCACGGAGACCCGCCTAGCCACGTAACGCATCTCAACCAGCAGCTGACCCTACACGTGTCGAGACCATGGCTCTTAAAAATACTACTCTCAGCTCCACCTTTCATTTTAAGTAAGTTCTTGTCTGTCCTCAAGTGAGGAATTACTCATCCGTTAAAGAAAAGGGCGATGTTGAGAGAAAGAATCTAGTGATAGCTAGAGAGAGATGGATAGTAGGGGTGGTTGCTGCATAACGAGGTACACCGGTGGTGGTGGAGCGTACGACATGTCAAAAGTTGACCGGATAATGCTCAGATTCAGGCCGATCGCTCCCAAACCGGCGAATCCTAGCTCAACGCCGGTTACACCACCACCCGAGGCGACTGACCTAAATTCTAGAGCATACAGAGGCAGGAGAAGGTGCAAGACTGTCAGCTGCAAGAACGGTAAGAAGTGCAACGGTAATGGTACTAGAAAACGGAAGGTTTTGAAAGGAGAGAAGGTGGATGCCTCGGTGGTGACGCTTCCTCTTTTGCCGGAGAGTTCTGATTGGAAAGAAGAACGATCTTCGTATGTTGAGTTTCTGCCGACAAGTCAAGCAAAGAGCGCGCCGACATGGCTGAGTTTTGGCAGCAGCAATGCGGAGGATGTTGATCATGATGAGAAGATGTTATCAGCATTGATGACTGCGGATCGGACGGTGGTGATGCCTCGGGTGACTAAAGTAGTAGGATCGTGCGTGACCGTGGAATGTGTATCGGACACGTGGGTGGACGTGGATGGATTAGGGCGTACAGACGAGGAGAAGAGGGCGAATCTAGACAGGGACACGTGCCCAGGGATAATATCCGACGGGTTTGGGAGGGTTACGTGGACGAACCAAGCGTATAGGAAGATGGTGAGTCATAGCGGCGTAGCAGATGATGACGCAGTGGAAGTGACAGTGTGGTTGATGATGAAAAAAGAAGTGATGCCCTTAACCATGGAGCTCCCTGGACTCCTAGCGTTCACGTGCAGGGTTAGGGTAGAGTATCAGAGCACGTGCGTGAATGGTAACGGGAAGGAGTTAAGAAGCTCGATCACGGTGCCCTGCGACGTTTGGAGGATGAACGGCGGTGGTTTTGCATGGCGGCTGGACGTGAAAACCGCCCTCTGTTTAGGCCGGTAAGAAACTTGAGGCTTATCACTAGGTTTTTTGCTGGCAACCTATGAATTTTATTACCTTAAACTACACAACGCACTGATGGAAGTTGGTTTATAACGTGGTACTGTGTCTGTATCTTATCGCATTTTCACCTCAAAACTGCAAATATTTTTGGTCCTCTTGAATCGTGCGCTGTTGAATCACGTTGTCTCTAACTTTAATTGCTTTGCTCTGGGTATTTTTAATTTACTTTACACCTCTTTTGTTAAACAGAATATATGAGCAAAAGGATCGTGTGATGTACAAGTGGGGTATAGGGAGCGTGTTTTTATAATAAGAAGTACTGAATTCATGTTCCACATGATTCTATCATCAGCCACCTTTTAGAAAGCTTAAGCTTATGCATGCAGCACCGACCCTTTTTCTTTAACCATGTTTTCATTGCCTCCTCCACTTCTTGGTTATGCTTCACTATTATTTGGGAATCAGCAGAAGAAACTAATCCTATCCATCAGGTGTTTAATTTAAAAGGTTTAATTTTGCTCCTCTTGTTATTTAATTTAAGGTGTATATATTGTTCCCTCAATGATCAATCCACACTGATCTTTCACATTTTTAATGGAATATGTTAGTTTTAATTTCGCAACAGCGTATCCTAATTCCTACATGGCATGTTAATTTGATATAGGATGAGAAATTTTTAATATTTTTAAAATAAAAAATAAAAAATTATTTCATAATTATATTAAAATATTGACAAATTTATTTGGTCATAAAAAATAGAAGAACTCTCTTTACTTTCAAATCCTAATTTTATAAATTCCTTATTCCTTTTATTGTTCATGGAGATGATTTACCAAATTTATCCAAGGCATCATATTTTGAGGGAATGAGTTATGTTTTCTTAATTGAAATGGCATGGAAATTAGAGAAATCAATACGGTTAAAAAATAAACATATCATAATAATTGAATAATTCGAAATTGTATATCATAAAATATAAAATTGTACTTAGTATAGATTTTTTTGATGAAAATGTTTTGAAACTTTTTTAATGTGTCAATGACAAGTTATTTAGGCATTTAATTTGTATTGGTATCATCTGCAGTAAAAAGATGCTTTTAACTTTTTGAGATAAAATTAGTATGAGCGTTTGCTCCTTTATAATGATAATTAGGATCTCATTTTTATCAAAATTAAATATTTGAATTTAATTTAATTTAATTTTAATAAAATTAAATATCTTTTAATATTTGAAATTTCTTATTTGAAATCCAATGTAATTAAGACTACTTTTTTAATTACTCTTTATATGAGCTATTAGGTTTTTAATATATTACTTATAAATGATAATTCGAAATCTTTACAACATGCCACTCCTATCAGATATTTGTTTCCGTACATCTTTCAGACGTTCGAATACATGTCTGGTGGAAGCAGTGCCTTAAAGCAGTATTACTTCCCATGGCATCATCATTAAAACATAAATATCACAATTAAAAAAAAACAATTCTTAATTTACATTGTGGCATTACATACTTCATCCTTATATACAGATGTCAAAGAGCTATCAGAGTTTACGGCTTTATTACAAAAACATGTTACATGTTATATGAATAAGGAATTAAATAAAATTATATTTAAATTCTTCGGTTTTAGTTGATTGACTTTTGAGCCATTTTTTATCCAAAAGTAGTATTAGATCTTTTCTAAGCTGTCTTATAAGTTAAGTCCGCTTTCTTGCACCTGAAAAGTTAACATTGTAATTTTGATGAGTTTTGTAAACTGAGTGAGCTAACTCATAACACATAAAACATACTGCTCATGTCAATATATAATACCACATCTTTCACCAATTAGCAAGTAGCATGTACCAAGTAAAACTTGGTTCACATATACACATTTTTCATTCATAATGATTCATACATTTCAATTCAATCATTTATATAATGCATATTAAATTGTGCATGCAATGTTCATAAGACTCACTTTTATTTATTACCTTGTTATGATCGAGTGTCTTTTTCACTATCCCATATCTATTGTAGATACTGGGCTTATTAATAAATATCTCTTATCTGTTAAAGATACACGGCTCATTATACATAATGAGCTAGAGACTCTTACCCTCTTATCTGTTAAAGATACACGGCTCATTATACATAATGAGCTAGAGACTCTTACCACATTATGAGCTTTAAGCTCTTTTTCAATGGCAACTCCGATCATAACTACCTTTATGCTATCATGCATTCATGTGGTAAAATGCATCATATGTATTCAATCATTCACTTGTGCTCAATTTGCTTTCGCATTCACATTCATTATCAGACCTTGGTCCGACATTCAACAATTAAGTTAAGTATCATATATTTAGTCAAATTCATATACAATGAGCACTTCTAATATATTATTCATGCATCAAACGCCTCAGACATTCAATGTCCAGAATTAACACATTCATATCACATAATAATTCAATTCAGAATTTAAACAAAACAATAAATCAATGTGAGACCATTTAGGTTACTCACACATTTACACATTACTAATTTTCTTATTTTCATGAATACTCAATGATATACATATGTATATATGACATGTATAATGTATGCTCAATGACAATCTCAAGTATATTTCTTTAATCCACATCTTATGATCATCCATCTATGATATCTTGTGAAACTTGATTATCTTCAGTTTATCAATCATCTATTCATCAATTATACATTTACCAATCCTCTTTTAGTATTATACATCCACACAATTTTCCAATTTTCATTCATTCGTACTTAATTCATATTATTCATAAGAACAAGTCAATCCATTCTTTAATTCTAATGTCAATCGACATCCTAAACTCATCAATTACTTAACCACTTAAGTAACTATATAAGTTCATTTCAAACCTCAATTAAGTCCAAAACACCAAAATAAGTAAGAAGACAATAGTGCATGATAGTGCAACTCCCTGATAATTCCTATTGTGCAGTTGGCAAGGAAAATGAGGTATTTAGGTAATACATTCTTCTAAACAAATGTTCCTGTTGGGACCCTGCCCTTGTGAGTTACGTGCCGACGTCCTATGTGACATCTAGGTGCGCATCCCACAAGGTTGGTGTGCCCACACCAATTCAAATCTAAAAAACGAACTCATCTCACTTACTTCCGAACAGATTTTGGGATAGCTTATAAAGGAATTTCAATAAGACTTCTTCACAACATTTGTTCCTCATTGCCTAAAGTTTCTAACGCCACCAAAAACGCTCAATTTGGTTCAGAAATAAAGAAGTATTGACTAAAATATTTTCAGGCTAAAATTAAACCGAGACTGAATACTACACCCGAATTCACTCCAGAAATTGAAAGTCTTAGGGCCCAAATTGAAATTCGATTCCTTCAGATAAGTTGTAGCTCCATATCTCTAGTTTATTTAGAAATAAGAATCAACTCAATTGGAGCTCTACAGATCAAGATATCGCAAAATACTGAAGTCTGTTTAGAAAAATATCCAACTCATACTCTTTCAACCGATCCTCTCACTTTGATTCATTCCATGTTTTTCAAATTAATAACAAAGGCTGCAAATTTTTATGGAGAGGTAGAGAAATGTCGTAGAAATTCAACGCTTCAAAAATCAGGTCAATTGGAGGTCAAACGAAAGACTTATAGCCAAACGAGTGGAGAGAGGTCGGAATCAGGGTAGGGAAACAAAATCGGCCGCGAGGCGTCTCCCTCGCGAGGGCCAGCCTCCTGGGATGCTCTAAATAACATCCTAACTTCTAAAATTCATAAATTTTTACTCAAAACTCTAAAATTTGCAAATTTAATATAAATAGAAAGCTAAAAGGAAGTTCTACAATTTCCATGAAGGACTTAAAAACCAAATCAGCCTCTAAAGGAGTCAAAATCTACCTTAAAGTGGTTGTCTGATCAATGTCACCCTAAACAGCAACAGAACTTCTAAACATCATAACTTTCCACTCCATTATCCAAAAATGTCACATTTTATATTAGTGGAAAGATAAAAGGACAATCTACAACTTTCATGAAGACCCTAAGAACAATTTCTAACTCTATGAGGGTAAAAAATTAACTCCAAGTTTCTATCCCGAAATTTGCCATTTTTTGACAGCACCTGTACCCAACCTCAACAATCCACATCTTTCAACTCCCACATCCAAAAATAGCACATTATACATTGTCGGAAAGCTATGAAGTTCCTATATAACTTTCAAGAAGGCTACTTGATCCAATTCAATCCATATCAGTCCAAAATTTACCTCAAAGCACAACATACACAAAACCTATCCTATGGACATTTACAAAAACAATGCAAAGTAGCTTTTAGAACAAACATCGGCAAATCACAATAAAACCCAAATGTCTTTCATTAATATCAAAATATGAATTCTTACAAAGCTTTAGTGGACATTTCTAGCCCCGATACAATAAAGTCTCAAAAATTCAAATTTCAAAGAAACTACGTGAACAGTGATTTTGCTCCAAAAATGCAACTAAAGCTTTGTTTACAAAATATAGCTTCAAAATCAAAAATCAAATGAGAGTGATGCCTTGATCTCGGTTCGGTCACTCATTTTCTTGCTCATCACCTGTGGATGGGAGGAAAAAAGGGGGTGAGCTCGACGGCTCGTAAGTAACATATTTATAACCAAGAACACAAGCAAAAAAAAAATCCTTGAATCATTTTATTTCCAATGCAAAATTTACATTAACAATAAAGCCACATATGTGATCCAAACTTTACAACTTACCAAGCTATTTACAAATCAACATAACGAATACATCAAAATAATTTTAAAAACATAATCACATAAACACATCGGAAATGGTTTAGGTGGATCCAAAACAGAACGTACTACACATTTTCGCGTACGGTCATATATAGCAGTGAACTTATGGGAGTTCTTGAGGAGCTCCATGCCACTAGCGGGCAGGCGAGAAAAACCTATAGACAAGTGCACTTGACTCACTTAAGGGACCACCACAAACCCATATAAGCATACAATTCACATTCTTCACACATATCGGCCAAAATGCCACATTTTCGAAAGCAATTTTTATAATCATTGTATTCTTTCCAAAAGTCACATTCTTTTACAATCATCAACACAATATGAAAACATTCACATAATTTATTCACAAGAAAAAGACACATGTCATAATCTCAAATCATTCTAAAGAGTAATAAATACACAATTTCAAAGTTGTTGGAAAGCATTAAATTCCATTTATTGACAATAATCGTACTAGCTCATTTTCTCAATTATAAAGATGTTACCCACCTTAAAATCCCTTGCTCAAGATGCCTTTCCTCTTGCTCCTCTTGCCTCCTTTGAATTTCTTCACAATTACAAAAACCCAAATCAAAAGAGATCTTAAAAATTGGAAAACCTAAGTAAACAAAACATGAAATTTATCCTAGAACACTCATGCCCATACTTTTTCTAAGTTATTTGAATCAAAACTCCTTCAGAATTTCAAAAGATTTACCATACACTTACCTTGGATCTTCACTAATCACTTTGCTTCTTGGCTCAAATGAAAGCTCTAAATCTCCTCTTCCTTTTTCCTTCTCAAACAAACTCCAAAATCCCTCTTAAAAACTTAGAAAAATCAAACCTAACCTTTTCTTTCTCTTCTCCCTCCACCGAAACACTCAATCTCCTTTCTTTTTTGAAATTTTCGTTCATCTTCTCCTAACACACAACAAGTATTCTTTCTTTGTTCTAATGAAGCCAAAAAGACCAACCTACCCCTCCTTGTAAGCCTTATTCCTTTTAACCTTAAGTGATCTTCCCAAATTGTCCCTATAAAATCTTATTCCTTCATTTTAACTAACACCATACCATAAGCTAAATTAATCTTAATTTCTCCATTTAATTCCATCAATCTAAGCAATAAAATCCTCCAACCATTTACATTATAATTAAACTCTAACCAAAAACAATTAATCAATCAAAAACTCAAAATAAAATTGAAAACATGCTTATTCAATAAGAAAAGCATTCGGGGGCCAACACAGGAAATAATACAAGGTTCCTTCACAGGGATCTATCACAGATAGTATTAGGTAAACAAGCATAACTCGAACTCTAGTTATTATTTTGTCAACACACTTTCACAGAGGTCAAGTTAAGACCTATATCTACAACTTCCATTCTTTAAGTTTCATCAAATTTGTGCTCTAAGGATGTGAAAAACAAATCAAAAGAGAAAGATGAAATTAAAACCAGAATTTCAACTTATCTTGATAACTTCTTTCCTTCTCCTCTTCGCTTCCCTTTTTTCTTTCGTTCTCTTCTCATTTTCATATTTCTCTCTTCTAACCTTATGGCCGACCTCCACTCTCACTTTTATTTCCTTTTTCATCCATTTTCTCTAGAAAATTCAAGAAGGCCAAACTAATCCATGTGTTGTCATTCCATTGGTCCATATGTCACCATTCTATTAGTACATATGTTATCCTTCTATTGGTTCATATGTTACTATTCTATTAGTCCATGTGTTTCTTACTTTAGGCATCACATGTCACTTATTTAAGCCTCCATTTGTCACTACTTGTAAGGCTACATATGTCACTAATTGTAAAGCTACACATGTCACCAATTGTAAAGCTACACATGTCACCATTCTATTACTCCACATGTCACAAGTCTAAAGTGCCATTGTCATAAACTTAAAGGGACACTTGTCACAATTATACTCATGCCACTTGTCATCCATTTAACTAAGTCATTTGTCACTTATTCTCGATGCCACATGTCACCATTTCATAATCCTAATCAACCTAAATTCCCATGTATCAATTTGTCTCGCTCTTTAACATTTTTCTTAGACTAAATGCACATATCACCTCATCAATTACTCAATTGTAACGATAAATGCTCAATTTACTAATTATAGTCCATCAAAACAAAATTCAATACAAAATCAACACATAATTACATCATGATCAATAAAAACCTTTCATACCTCGGAACATGTCAATTGAGTGCATACATTATCTTGCAATGTTTTCTAAATCATGATTCATATGTGTATATGAATATTATGCATATGAATGAAATGCATCTTGTTAATTCTTAAACGAAATAACTCATGCGACTCAATCTAACAATTTAATCTCTTAACAATTTTAGAGGCAGGATATTACAGTACTGGTCACAGTAATGGTTGCAGGCTTCTCTACGACTAATGCCAAGTCCTTATCCATAATACCTAATTGAAATTGGATTTGCTCAGACCAATCGATATAGTTTAGCCCATTGAACTTGATCAGACCATTGCCCATAGCTAACAAATTACTAGAAACTACAAACGTAAAAACAAACTCACACATTAATACTTTGAGTACATTTAATAGATTCAAACAATAATAAACTTTAATATATATATTTAAGTCCACCTTTAGGTGATACTTAAACACATATCCCTAATCTATGATGATGCTAACATATATATATATACACACTTTGATAGACAATCAATCATACTCAAGCTATTATGCATTTTATCTTTGGATATACAAACATATTCACCAAGTAAGTCGATAAGTCTCTTTAATGTTATTAATTATAAGCAATGATTCACCTTTAGGTGATCTCTTAGTATTATAATTAATATACTCAATTGTTCAGTTCATCTATTATCTCATTTATCAGCATCATATAACATAAACAATTAAAAGAATGCATAATTAAATGTCTAAATATCTTTTCAAGCAAGGTCTCTTTGGTGACTAACAAGCTTTCTATACAGTAAACATTTAATTAGTAAGTATACATGAATTTTGGAATTTAATTTTAATGTTGACAAATGATGTTGTAAAGTCCAAAACTATACCAAAGACTAAAACGTAATTGACTCTATATGTTAACAACCATATTAAGCCTTTTGGCTTGTCAACAAAGAAATCACGGTTTTCATACATTTTAACCCCTAAACATTATGCTTTACAACAACACAACCAAAAGTCTCTCTACCGTAAGCCCACGAAACCTTGTCTTTTAACTCTTTTGTTTTCCAGAAACAAAACCCGTTTTTTAGATCTCATACAAACAATAAATGCTACACAAATCTAATGTCTTAATGGTGGGTCCCATAAAAACCTTGACTTTTCTTTAACTTTTCATTTTTCAGAATTTACAGTAAATAAGTGATGCAAACAAAAAACAAAACTTTGATCATAAGTCCTACAAAAAATTTTCTTTAAACCTATATTTTACACACTCACGTAGACTTTTCTCTCCAACTTTTATTCCTTTTGATAGTTAACAAGACAAACCATAATTAATGCATGTACGTACTTAACACCAATCCGGAATTCATTCAAAGACAATAAATAATTAATGCAATGTAAACCTGTAATGGTAGGCTCCAAAAACATGAAAACGTGGTTCATCGTAGTCTTTAGAATTGGTTTATATCGGTCTCAGAAAACCTAATTTAATAGTTATCCCATCTCAATTTAAAACAAAACAAGCAAACAAATATGTGAAAGATAGTAATGTCGTCACAATCTCTGACTTTTATTATAAAGGATTGTTCAATTGATGAAATCAAATCCAGAAATTGAGAAATAAGATAGCCTTAATCGAGATATTACAACAGAAACAATAAACAATCTTCTATAACTTTGAAGCAATATTATTCGCTACTGATAATTTTAGGGTTAACTCTAATACAAATCAGAGTGTCATAACTTGGCTTTGATACCATATGTAAATTAAACTTTAACATTCTAAGCAATATTACAAGCATAGAATTCACCCAAGAAACATTTATGACACAATTAATTGAACACCTTCAAATTCTAAAATTAGTGTTATAAAGAAAAAATAAAAATACTAACTTTGATCCATATACATGTAATCTCTTCTTCTTCTCAAATCCCTTCTTTACACAAGAACTTTATCCATTCTCGCCTTCTTCCCTTTCTTCGTTCTTTTCAATGGTGCAAGAACATATGTCTCTTGATATCTATAAACGTTTCTTCAACTTGAAGGGAGAGAGAAGTGTTTCTTTATTTTATAACCCTAATGACTCTAATTTCCTTTAACATACCCAATAACCAATATTTTGGGCCCACTTTATATTAGAATTAAATAAAATAATATGGGTCATCCTTATGATTATTAAATTAATCTAACATGCCCATTAAGATCTCAACCTCAAACATGTGCAAAGCCTATTAACCAAGGATAAATCGGTCAGGCTCATGCTTTATAATTTTATCTCAAACTTTTCGTTTTTTAAAAAATTAAACAGTATACCGTTGCTTGTAGCGAAAGATCTTACTATAACATCTGTTACAAGTTAATAATTACGTGTGGATGGCATTGAGGCAATCTGGATTAAATGCATGTCTGTGGTTGATTCCCACGAGATTCTTAAAATGATCAATAACTTCATCTCCTTCAGACTATTTTTAAGGGGCATTTAGTCATGTTCCACTTGTTTTAAAGTCTGCAAGATGAGGTTTAGTCCAAAGAGTCATCTAGAAAATGAAGGAATCTTATTGAAGACTTTGGAAGCTTCTAAAATATGATAGAAGCCTATGAAAGCTTGTGGAAACTTGTGGAACATTATGGAAGTTTATAGAAGTTTGTAGAATGTTGTAGATATGTATATAATGTACATGAAACATATAGAATAGTGTAGAGTATTCTAGAAGATCAATGTAGACCGTTAGATCAAGGAACTAGTATATATACCCCTTGGGGGTTGACCTCATTTGTACATAGTATCATAGCATCATTGATCAAGAAGAGAAAGTTCATTAATAGAAATGTCTTTGCATTCTCCCATATTCCTTCTTCCTTTTAGCAAAGTGTTTCGTGTAGTATGGCTGACTTGGAAACTAGAGTGTACTTAAGTGTCAAACAAGCATTGGTAAAAGTCTAAGTTCATCACAATTTGCATGACCAATGAGACCCAGGGTTAATAGTTTTCCTTTGCTTCTTTGGCAGCCAAAAACACATCTTTTTGGCCCCAAATTGTGCAGCCAAAAACACAATAGCTTAAGGCTGCATGACTTGAGGATCCTCCTTCAACAGACATGTGGGACCCACATAGAGAGTAATGGATGTTGATTTTGGTTTTTCTTTTCTTTCTGTTATTATTTGTGTATTTTTCTTATTTTATTTGTTATGTTATGTTATTTTATCTAAAAGATAGTGAATGTTATTTATATTATGTTTTTATTTCAATTTTATTTATTTATTTTATTTATTATTATTTTCTTTTATCTTTTTATCTTCTTTTTTATATTTTGCAAGGATGGATGTATTTAATATAGGATGGATCTTCTTCACACAACTCTATACATATTTTTATTCAGGGTAGTACGAATCAAACCTTTCTCAAAATTTTATTGTTCTTTAATTTTTATATGCTTTAATTGTATACATTGTGGAGAATGTAACAATTTTAAGTGTGGGGATGGGAATTCAATTGTCTTAAGTTTATTATTATTTTTTAATAAATCTTACTGACTGATATCCTAACTTAGTTATAAAAATTTCAAAGTAATTTAGATCATTATTGATTTCTGAATTGAATTAATATGCAAAAAGATGAAAGTTAGAATATACTTGCTTTTATAAGTTATATTTTTAGTAATCATTAAGATAATCAATTTAAATACAAATTGTATATTATTTACACACAAGACCATTTCTGTGAGTTTTTAAGCCTAGGAACAAATACATCATTATTTTAACCCTTTTATTCTTTCATGTATGTTATCATGTATAGTTGCATAATTTTAGAACTTGCTTTTATCATTCATATTGGAATCACATTTGTTAAATTAGAAGAATTGAAGAGATAAAGGTGTTTAGATTGAAACTTTGTTTAGCCTATTTTCTTATTTATTATCCTACCATATTTTATCCCCTAGGAGTAACCAATTTTGAGACTTTAGCCTTTTCATTAATTATAACCATATTATTAGCGTTTACCTTTTTTAATCCTTTTTTTTATTATTTTTGAACCTTGAAGGCTATTTACATTCATTTGATTGCCTGAAACTTAGAATTTGAAAGGGGTCCAATATGTCTTTACTTGTTAGTATATGATGAATACTTGAAAATTTTTTAATTAAATAAATAGAAATAATATATATTGCGAGCATTAAATGAAAAAAGTGTTAAAGTTATGGTACAAATGGAATTATGGTAGGAAGGACCTATATTTTGAAGAACTAAGTTGCATGTAATTTTTTATGTAAATTACCTTCAACATTATCTCTCTTTTTGTTATCTTTATCATACCCTAACTTAAGCCATACTAAAACCTTCCATTAAGACCTTTTGATTTTTGTTTCTAATTTACTTATAAGTGATAGAGTTATGATTTTATTGCAAGCTTATAGTTAAGAATCCTACTATACATTGATATGAGAGTTCTTATATTTTTCACCCTAAACACTTTGAATGTAATGAGTAAATTCTTAGTGAGGGTGTAAAAATTTATGCTTCTGATTTCAAAAAAATTATCTATGTGATTGCTCTTGATATTGACTTATGAAAGTTGGCTTTATAACGACTTGAATCTAATTGTATGTTAATTTGAGTGATACAATATGATGATTTAATGTAGATGGGCAAATTGAGGTTAATAAGGGATAAATGTTTGTAAGTTTAATGAATCATATTATAATTTGCTTATAACAAAAAAAGTTTAGTGTGGAAATGTTTGATAAACAATTATTTGTCTATATTTATATACCCATTTTTAATGTATTTTGCTTGTTCTTTAAGAGTTTTATAGTATTTTGGTACTTAATTTGGTTCAAGTAAGTTTTTAGGTGATAATTGTCTTCACAGAGAGATGTACTCAAGTGAAATCATGGTATAGAATGGAAGAATTGGAGCAATTGTGAAGATACACGACCATGTGTAGTGACCATGTATATCACTATAAATGTGTGGAGCTTTAAGGACGCAATTCCTGCTTGTGTGGAGTTACATACCCATATACATTGCCCGTGTAAGTCTCTATAATCGTGTAAAGTCACGAATTAAGGTGTATTTGGATATGCATAAGACTGTATAAGTGCTTGTGTATACCCAATTTGTTGATATATAAAGATATTAAAAAGACTCCATAAAGGGAGGCAAATTATAAAAGTTTGAATTTAGAGAGAGGCAACGAGAGTCATTAGAGACAACTAAAAGGGAAGAGAAAAAACAAAAAAATGGTTTACACATCATCAAGAAGATCAAATAGTGGAAACATCAAGTCAACTCCAGCTTTCTAGAAATTCAAGATCAAGGCTTTCAAGTTTATTCATTATTTTCTTATTCTATTTCATTCTCTTGGATGTCAATTATGAATAGTTGTGTTTTGAATATAATTATGGAATTCTAAATCTATATTAGGGTTTATTATTGAATTATTTTGTTTAACTTTTATCTTGTTAAATTCAATATAGTATTGCTTTGTGGTATTTGTTGAACTCATATTTGATAAGAAATCGAGAGATTGAATCAAAGTTATCTGTGTTAAATGGCCCAATGAGAGTTGTACCTTAATAGACTTACAAATATCATTAATAAAAAATTAAAGAGAGATCTTAATTTTGAGTTAATTATCTTTATAATTACTTCAAATCGAATTAAGTAGTTAGGAATAGTTTTGATAATCGAGAGATTTCAACTCAACTGTTTTTTATTTCAATAAGGATTACTTTGTTAAATCTCAAAAGAGGGTACTTAAAACTTTAGGATATCTAAGATCGAACATAATTGAATTAACAAGGCAAAAGGGAAGACAAAACAATAATAACCCCTAAGTTCTCATTATTAATTAACTTCACTCTTATTGATATCTTTACTAGTTCAATTGTTTAGTTTTATTAGTTTATTTTAATTTCAGTTAGTTTATTTTAATTTCAATTAATTCAATATTTTATTATCTTAGACAAAGTAAATTTAAATTATTAGGTGACTAATTCAATCCTCGTAGGAACGATATTTTGCTTACTATAATATATGATCCGTATATTTGCAATATTGCATACGTTAAAACAACATTAGGGATTAGCCGAATGCTTAATTCAACAACCTGCTTCCCTCTCCCTCATTCCCGTAGCCAAGTCTTTCTATCCAACCTATTCGTTACTGCAACGACTGAGCCAACAAATAATAACAAATCCAAAGGCAAAGGCAGAGAAACATAAGTCCTCTTTTGAGGCTTCTATTATATTCTATTATATACTTTGAAGTTCATATTACAAGAATATACTGTAAATCATATCATATAAACAAGCTCTCATTCTAGCTGAGCATTTAACCAAAGAGTCCCTTGGTAAGTCCAAAGTAGTGCAGAAATTTTGCAAAGACAGCTAAAAACTGACATATTAAGTAGTCTTAAGTTTCATTTTTGAAGACCAAAGTATTGCTCGTTTACAGCCATGAAAATCCGGCATGCACGGAGCTCGATCTTCTTCAGCAGTCTTAAGAAATACCGGCCATTGTTGATTGTATTTCTTCCAGTGTTCGTCCCTTAGTCTCCGGTACCAACTTCCATACAAACAGAACAGTCAACCCGCATACGGCTGTGAAGAAGAAATATGTTCCTGCGAGATACAATAGCTATCTAATTGAGCACGACCTATAATTTAGATGCAATGTAGATTACAGGTCTCTGCATTCATTTCATTGCATGTACTCTTAGTAACAACAGAGACAACGAAAGACCTGCTGAGCTCCATTCCATCATGAAATTGAATGTATATGTCGTTAGCCAAGAACAGGACCAGTTGGTTAAAGTCACCAAACTTCCAGCAGTGGCCTTTATACTTATGGGAAATATCTGAAATGGAAAGTTCATCTTTCAGTTCCCGTTTTTCTTTAATTTTCCATTGCCAAATTTTTCTTCTTCGGATTGTTGTCAATGAATTTTCTTATGGTAAGAGGTTTAGGCTCTGGATATATATGTGTACCTCTGACATGATGACCCAGGGAATTCCTGACATGCCTATCGAGAAAGCTATTGCATAACCCTGGGTGCATATTTGAACGATAAGACAACAGTGCAATAATAACAGGAATAGAATTTTAATAGAACCTCTACTAAGAAAAAAAATCACAAAAATATATAACGGAAAAAATTCAGAAGAAAAATCCTGTTCTGCTTTTCTAGTTTGCATTACCAAGAAACCAACAAATGCCAAAATTGGAGTGAATTTCTTCAAGAAGTGGAGGTCCTGCCATCAGAAAGGCAACGGATTGATGAAATTAAGGACGATCTCATAAAATGATTGAAGGGGAAACGATTTAAGCGAATTCTGACAAAACCTGTAAAAGGAAAGCTAACGCAGCAAGGAACAAAGAGAAGCAATCTCCAATAGAAGAAACCTGCCACGCAATGTTATTAGATTTGTCCATATGACCTACTTTCAGAAGTTCTGTAAGAAATTATTGCCATTAATCTAACCATTAGTAGGGCACGTCTTCCATATGAATCCATCAAGAGCACACCCATAATAGTTGTTGGTATCTGCGGAAATTTGCATACTTGTCTAGTTTATTTGCAACTTCCATTTTAACTGCGGGGAGAAGTGTGAAAAAGCTGGAAATTTTCCTGTTACCTGTAAGATACCTATTACGGTAGTTCCCAAGGTCGGTGAGACTCCTATTTGGATTATTCAGTCAACCAACTTTGTTAATAGAAGATTAAATTTTTTTCATAGCTCAAAATGAAATGATTTCAGAAGATTTACCAGCTTTAGCATATATGCTGCTAGAATAATATACCATTGCACTGTTTCCTGCTAGTTGTTGTAGAAACATTAGCCCTACTCCAACCTGGGACAGTTGAAACAATCAAAGTAAATTAAGATTTAATCAGTATAGACAATAATAGGAAATTTCTCTCATAATTTTGCTACCAATTTGAATTAATTCTCACAAGTATTGAATAAGCATATTTCCTCTGGAACAGTTCTATAGTTCCAGCACTTGGATTCTGCTTAAAGGTTTCTACAATTTCCTGGAGAACAATAGAAACATCATAATCCATATCATCTAACGGCTCTAAAAGAATGTCGCCTGACTTAAAAACTTCAATAGAACTTGGAAATTGGCAGAATAGTACTCTTATGTCTAGTGCTTCTTGAGAAATATCCGCGTTTTCTCCTCTAAGCCTACGTAGAGAAGCTTCAAATTCCTTTTCACGACCAAGATTAGCCTGTTGAATAAATTTTCTCACGTCAAAACAAATATTTTTTATAATTAAGTATTTCCCACAATATCATGAATTAAACTCACCAGCCATCTCGGAGACTCTGGAATGAAGAACAAACCAATAATTTGCAGTATAGATGGAGTGAAAGCTGAAATACGACAGAAATGTAAAGTTGGTAAGACTACATTCTGATTGCTGAAACAATTGTTGCAAAGCTCAGGACTGCTCTAAATTATGTAACTAATATTGGCTCAAATGCTCTTCTAATAAAAGAAATTGTTAAAGTTGAACAAAAATGGCATTACCAAGTAAAGACAATGCTCGCCATGAAATAAAATTTCCAACTGAAAACACGAGCGCAAAACTCAGACTTATCATCAGCTGCACGGTTGAAAAAATCAAATGACATTCAAGATATTTAAATTTATGAATTTTGACTGTAAAACGTAAAAATGAAAAGATGCTTTACGTGATTGCCTGATGTAAACCGTCCCCTTACATTTTTAGGCGTTATTTCTGCAATGTATACAGGCACCTGCTCCAAAAAGTTTTGCAAGAAATGTCAAATATGGTTAACTCGAAAGGTATGAACTACGAACTACTGCTGATGAAAACTGAGGAATGCACACTTAATTGCAGTTACCACATAAGTAGTAAGCCCAACGCCGACTCCAATCAAGAATCTCCCAATATCCAGCCACAAAGCGTCCTTTGAACATTAAACAACTTCTACGAATCACAAAATGCTTTCACAGCTAGCATTCAAACAATCACCCGCATATATATGGAAGGACTAAAAGTCGTGGGGAATGAGCAAGTTTCATTTCTTAACTAATTTTAGTACAAATTTTAACTTTTCCCAAACTTATCCACTAAATCAAAATTGAAAGCTGCCTAGACTCTTATATTACCTTATTATGTGAAACTATAGACCAATTAAAACCGAAGAAACTCAAATCATGTGTAATATTGGAGACAGGAAAAACTAAACCTTAGCAAATGCTATTGCAAGCCATCCAGGAGCGCATAATATTTGGGATAACCACATTGTCTGCTTCACAAAGCCATATCAATCATGTTATTACATAGAAAATCATGATGACAATTGAGGGGTCAAAGTTACAATCCGGATTTTCAAAGTAACAATTCAAGGAAGATACATAACTCGTCTTCGACCGATGAGATCAGCTACCTTGCCACTTACAATGGCACCTATCATTCCTCCAATGGTCATTATCGAGCCAAAAAGTGAGTACTAAAGGACGAAAAAGGAAAACAAACAAAATGCATCAGATTGAGAAATAATGTCTCTAGTAAACGGGCATGATCGAAGTTAAGAAGACCACGTCATGTAAATACAAATTGAATAACCCAACTATGTGTTGTTCTGCACATGCTACTCATTACAATAGGAAAAGGTATTATGTTTTTCCTGAAGAAAGGATTTTTTTTTTTTTTGGTTCTCATTCGAAATTCTAAAAGCTACAAAAGGAATTAAACTGTTGTAAAGCTTCCAATCACCTTCCTGATTCAGCTAGTAGATCCATATTTAATGACAAGAATTTACCAAAAAAAAAATTAATAACTATAACACATATGACAACTTTTTAAAAATTGTATAATCAGATAATACATATATTCTTATACCAATCAGAAATTAACTTTTCATATGTAGGCTGCATTTGACAAATTAATGATGTAACAATTTGACACATGAGTTAATAAAACTTCAGTACCAAAATTATATAATTGCTAGTTTAATATGTAAGTGGTACTAAAATGGAAAAGAGACTACTAACTGCCGAAACAGAGAGGCCCAAGTCTTCCATGATTCCAGATTCAGCTGGCGACGAATAACCGACCTAACAATCAATTAAGAGATGGCGTCACGCAACATTAATAATGCATGCAAATTATGTGAAGTCACAGTTACTTTTCAATGCCATACATAATTTGATCATATTTCTTAAAGTCCAACTTACACATAAATGGCCATTGACTTTCCACTTCCTATTTATCATCTTAATAAATAGATTGATCATATTTCTTTTATAATAATTACGTTATTTTACGAAAACGGTAGGTCGTGACCTTAAAAAGGGTTGCTGAGAACAAATTTTTAGATATAAATTCTAACTGAGGCAAAAATAAAATTATTATTATTTATTTATTTTCGCCCGCCACCACAGACGCATATGTGGTTCCGCCTTGTGCTTCCATCTTGCATCGAGTTCACATCTTCTGTTCAATATTACTCTGTCTTATTTTGTTTTATATAATTTCAGTCATTTATTTACGGACCTAAACAGGATCGATGCGGGACCCACGCAAATAAATAGCTGAAATTTATTGGACACAATAACATACCATAATATTAGACACAGGATCTAAACTCTGTTACATCGCACTCCGTGCTACGGGGCATATCTATAGGTTGGATTCATAAGGGAGACGAATTGACATATGAGACAAGATCTTAGACCACATAAATAAATAGCTGAAATTTATGAGATAGAATACGACACCATAAAACTAGACAGAGGATCTGAACACCGAATATATTGTCTATACAATGTGTTAATTTTATAAGATATTCTTTTTCTTCTACTCGAGTTCAAGTTTCTACTTTCTACCGTAAGATTCAACGGAGCTTTCTTCACAAGAAAACGAAAACTTTAAGAAACTTGTTAGTTATATGAACTGATGGTTGAGCCATTGTGAGTTGTGAAAAGTAAATATCAATCAATCCAATTAACTTTCTGCACACTTAATCATGGGAACATAGCTTTTCCACTCAGCCAGCCTTTGCCTTTGTGACTACATCTCCACAGGCAGTCGTGGTGGCTATGAACCCGCAAAGAATTAACGGGGATAGAAGCGATAGATGGCACTTCTAACTCACGAAAGATATTCTAAAGGTGAGCGAAAATCAGGTGAAAACACCAAACAGCTACGCTACTTAAAAAAGACAATAAACTTGCTATGCATGGATGGTGTTAATTAAGTAGTAGTACTCACAGCGCAACCGTAAGTGGCAGAACCGCAGACTGCAACTAAGGAGCTAAACACAAGAGCAATGGTAATGGGAGAACCTCCGCTGTCAGTATCACCAGACCTGGAGTGAAGAAGAAGAGGCCTTGTGGGTGTCTTGTAGTCTTCCATCAATCCATCTCTCTCCATGATTTAATTAGTTCCCTCAAAGATTCAAACCATCTGTGTAAGAGACCGGGAAACAGAAAGATAGCTGTGGAGAAGAAACTAGGAAATACTGGGATTGATGTATTTGGTGGTCTATTTTGTTGACTAACACACTTGAGAGCTGTACTTAATTGAAATACAAGACCTTGTTTTCGCTTTAAAAAAAGTGAAACTTCAACGATTATTTCTTTGACCTAGAAAATACAATACTTTAGTCTAATTAATGTCTTGTAGGTTGTTTTTTCACTTGTCTTTTTCTTAAATAATATGTTCTATTTGTACTATGTTATTTGTTAATTTACATTTTATTATTTATGGGAACGTATTTATTTATATTTTATATTATACATAGGTCTATTAAAAATAATCTCTTTATTTAATATAAATAAGGCTACGTGTCCTTTGATATACTAAATTACAATAGATAATATTATAAATGTTGGTTATACGATGTTTCTTTTTAATAATTACTAATATAAGAATCAAATGAAAGTGCTTCGTTTGTGTCAGTTTAAACAATAGTCTGCACCATATTGGGGATCTTAGTTTTTGTTGAATCATTAAGGAATCCGTACAGACGATTTGTTCCAAATTTCTTTTTAACATAATTATAAAATCATAAAGTTTTATTTCTCATTCCTCCAAAAAATATATAATTGTCTGAAATCTACCGTTTCTTTCAATTTCTTTTAATAAAAAATGAAGCATTAGAAAGATTTTGTGTAAATTATTTGACCTGTTAATAATTCAAGGTTAATTTCCTTTCATTACTCGTGGCTTTCTGTCTGCCGTCCAGTGCTTATGGGTATAGAATGTTAAAGTCTTCGAAGACAAAACCCTTGTGGAATGATGTGAAATGGTTATTAGTTCTTTATATGTCTACTAGTTGGACGTGAGATATAAAGAATCTTGAAAACATGTACAGGCTGTGTGGAATTGCTTCCACGGCAAGCGATTCGATGCCATCAATCATCATCTATTCCACTATTTACGAATAGCAGTAAATGTATTGATTTCCTTGGATACATTATTGTCGTCAAAACTGAAAAATCTCACCACATTCTTGCAGTAGCTGGTCTTGTTAGGTTTAACCGACCACACCTAATCTAGACTATTATAGACCATATTTAATAGCTCCAGATCCTTATCAAGGAGTCCAGACACCAGCAACATGGATAGAGAATAGTAGATGCTTACAAGATTTCAATATTGTTAGTGTTTAAATAATTCCTTTTGTTATAAATATCATCTTAGTTAACTTTCAAATAGAATAAATTACTACCTTCTTTAAGAGTTTTGGTAACTGAAAACTTTTTTTTCCCAATGAAAGGGTTGTGACAATTGGGTATCTGTCTAATCCATCTAAAGCTATATATTTATGTGGGTCAGGGATCAAGTTGATTGTGATAGTACCAATATATGGTGTCTCATCCAAAAGTAATGGTGCCCCATAGATTTAAAGAAATATGCATAAGAATTAGTGGTCGTTTATTTAATAGTGAATTAGAATGATTTTCATATCATAAAGGACTTATTTGAATAAAATCAAACTTAAATTTAATAAAACAATTTAAGGATTAAAATATACATTCTACTGTCTTTAATAGGACAGTAAAATATGCATTTTTATATTAATTTAAAAAAATAGACAAAAGATACATACTTTTATATTCTATTGCTAACCCAACTCATCTGATGAAAAAAAAAAGTGATACATAAGCTTAAATTAATGAAATTCAAGTTAAACTTAGTAAGTTTGTTTATCTGAAAATTAATTAAGATGATTTTTAGATGGGATATTCATGATTAATATAATTAATAAGCATTTTATTCCACAACAAGATTCCCACTAAGATAACACATTGATTTGGAAACAGAAATAGACGCAACGGATTTCTTCTTCTTCGCATAAAGAGAAACTAGGTATAGCTATTAAGCTTTATTTAATAGTACTTCAGTTTCTTTACGACCGCCTTTTATTGGTTACGGTGCTTCTTTGGCAGGGGGAACTGGGCCATTGTATCCGTTGTGGCAGTCGTAAGTTGGTGGTCCGGGCAGAGTTGATCCAAGGGCTTCACGATCTGCATTAAAACATATATTTCCCGAATTAAGCAAATTTAGCTGGTAATGATACAAAGAGAGTGCTTAAAATAATAATAAATATTTTTATTTTTTATTTTGAATAAACTTTTACCTAAGAATTTAACTTTGAACATTTATTTCTTTAAAGTTTTTGTTTTTTCATAAGTGTTAATAATAATATAAAAAATTGTTGGGTTCTACCATTAACAATATTACAATAAAAGATATACATATTTATAAATAGTAATATGTAAAATTAATTTTCTCAAGTAAAAGGAATGAAAGTAACATCACCTGCATAAGGGATACGGAGGGCTGGTCCTGCGTCTGCTGCTGCAGTGTCAAGAGGAGAGAAGACAATGAAAGCCAAGAGAAGGCATAGTGTTTTGACATATACGTAACGTTTGGTTGCTATCTTCGTCAACGGGGACAGAGCACAGAACACAAAAATCCCGTCCTCTATACCTGTTTGGTTGCTGTCCCCCACGTTTATCATTTGTTCCCAGATGACAGAGACATAAGTTTTTGTCTCTCGCAAAAGTGGAGGACAAAGGACATTATGTCTCTGTCTCCGAAACAATAGCTCAGCCGTTGTCCAAATTAGCCCTCCTCTCTCTCGGTTGTCGTCTGTCCTCCGGCTCACCTGCGTCTCCCTCAACTGTCGAACCACTCCTCGTCTGTTCTCGACCCACAACCCCATCAGTCCTCTTTCTGTCGACTCGGTAGACGTTGTCTCTCGCACACGGCCCTTCTTCCCCAACACCTTCATCTCAAGGTTTGTCTAGTTGGATGTCAATAGTCGTCTTCTTCTCTATTTCTTGGGTTGGGTCGGAAATAGATTTGACATTATTTTTACGTTGCGTTAGGGTTGATTTGAACAGATCAAAAAAAATTATTTTCGTGCGTGTTTCATCCGGTGGTTTCCTTTTAAAGCTTTTAACCTTTGTCTTTTTTGGTGTTTAAGGTTTGCTGGGTTGTTGTTGATCGGTGAGAGGTTGCTAATACTCCAACAAGTCTCTTGTGCTTCTTTTGATAGGTAATTCAATTTTTCTGAGATTACTCTGCATTATGCTATCATGTATTTGAGAGTGTTTGGCAACTTTGGGTTATGCTATCATGAATGTGATTGTGTTTGGGAAGTTTGCAATATGGCTTGTGTTTGTGGATGTTGATTTGGCAGTGTTTTCCTATATTGAATGTCAAACGGAATTGTCCCATGTCTGTTGAAGTGTCCTCCTGAAGTTAGTTCATTAGCTTTATTGAAACAAATATGGAAAGTAAATATGAAACTGTTTATGCTATTATACATCTGAGAGTTGTGGGTTTGTGGTTGTTTTCCTATTCTGTCATCATGATTTGGGCATACTTTTAACAGTAATATGGCTAGAAATTGCAATGGAAGATGATGAGATTTGCTATAATAAAATAGGAGCACTCATGAATGTGTTGGAGTTATGTAAATATAATGCCCTGGAAAGTAAGTGTATTTACATGTAGCTTTATCTTCTTTAGTTACAGTTTTGTAATGAAAATATTAATTATTAATAAAACAAAAGAGTTTGGTTTTATTTGTCTGAGTATTATATATCTAGTCAAAAGGTACCAAGATTCTTTTGTAAGTAATATACATATACATAGAGATGTATGAGAAACATGTATATTATTAG
>JANZLC010000200.1:11029459-11040720 GCA_026413385.1 Erythroxylum gracilipes
GGTTAAGAAAAATCAAAACCTAGCTTGCTCTTCTTTCTTTCCCTAAACTCACGAAACTCTCTCCCTTCTTTCTTCAAATTCGTTTTCTCTCTCTTCCAAATGCAAGAAACCCCATTTTCTTCTCTTTTACACCATTAATGATTTCATAAAGTCCCCTTTTGCCCTTACTTTAATGCCTTATGGTTTTTAAACTTAAGTGACTTGCCAAAATTGCCCTTACCCTCTCCCACTACTTTAATAGTTCAAAGCCCTTAGCCCACGTCATATTATCTACCCACATAAACAAGCTAATTGATTCCAACATGATTAATCTAGCAAGACCTCAAGGTTAATCTAATCATGCTTATAAATAAAAAAAATTCAGGGGCCAACATTTCTCCCCCTCTTAAGAAAATTTCGTTCTCGAAATTCTTACCTGAGTCATTGAAAAGGTGTGGATACTTTTCCCTCATAGCCTCCATGGGCTCCCATGTGGCCTCTTCAACAGAGTGATTTCTCCACAAGACTTTGACCAGTTGAACCGTCTTATTCTTGGGGACCTTTTCCTTGGTTTCTAAGATCTCTACTGGAATCTCCTCATAACTCAGATCATCTCTCAAATGAACCTCACTGGCCTGAATGATGTGGGATGGATCCGATCTATACCTCCTCAATATGGACACATGAACGACGTCATGTATCTGTGACAATTCTGGTGGTAGTGCCAACTTATAGGCTAGCGGCCCAATCCTCTCTACAATCTCATATGGGCCCACATATCTCGGACTCAACTTGCCCTTTTTGTCAAACCTCATGAGTCCTTTCCAAGGAGATGTCTTAAGAAAGACTTTCTCACTGACCTCATACTACATCTCCTTTTGGTGTACTTCACTATAACTCTTCACTATATCTTGTGCCGCCTTAAGCCGTTGTTTAACTAGATTAACCTTATCGACCATCATCTGAAGTAGCTCTGGCCCTATCAGTTTCCTTTCTCCTTCTTCATCCCAATATATCGGAGTTCTACATCTCCTTCCATACAGCGCTTCATATGGAGCCATCTAAATGCTCGAATGGTATGAATTATTATAAGAAAATTCAACTAATGGCAAATGCTCATCTCAAGCTCCTTTGAAATCCATCACACATGCTCCAAGCATTCCCTCAAGTGTCGGAGTGGTCCTCTCGGATTGACCATCTATCTGGAGATGAAAGCCGTGCTAAAATTTAATTTGGTTCTGAGAGCCTCTTGTAAGCTTCCCCAGAATCTCGAAGTAAATCGGTGATCTCTGTCAGAGACTATAGAGTCCAGAATTCCATACAATCTCACCACCTCATCAATATACTTCTTTGCTAGCACATGCAAGAGACAGTCTGCTTAATTTCTAGGAAATGGGCTGACTTCGTCAACCAATCAACAATGACCCATATGGCATCATGCTTCCTACTAGTCTTAGGCAAACCCATCAGGAAATCCATAGTTACCCTTTGCCACTTCCTCTCAGGAATGAACAATGGCCTTAACTTGCTTGAAGATGCCTGGTACTCAACCTTGACTTGCTGACACACTTGACACTTGCTCACATATTCTGCTACATCCTTCTTCATGCCTTTCCACCAGAAATGTTCTTTCAGATCTCTGTACATCCTGGTACTACCTGGGTGTATGGCATAAGGTGCATTATGTGCCTCATCTAGTATTTCTTCCTTTACTTCATTGACATTCGGGATACAAAGTCTATTTCCTACAACCATAAGTCCATCATCCCTCACAACCACTTCAGATTTCTTGCCATTCTGAATTTCTTCTAGAAGCTCACCCAATTCTGTATCTTGCGCTTGTAACTCCTTAACTTTCTCCCTGAGTATCAGTCTCACTCTAAATGTAGCAACAATACATTTAGGTTCCTCCTGTTTCAAGCTTATCTTAAGCTTAGCCATCTCCTCTAATAGCGGCAGATAAACTATTTAAACATGGGCTATAGAGGATTTCCTGCTCAAGGCATCCGCTACCACATTCGCCTTTCCTGGATGGTACTCTATCAATAATCATAATCCTTGAGCAACTCAATCCACCTTCTCTATCTCAAATTTAACTCTTTCTGGCTCAGTAAGTACTTGAGACTTTTATGGTCAGTAAAGATCCTTGTCTAAACTCCATACAGATAATGTCTCCAAATCTTCAAGGAAAAAATCATTGCAGCTAATTCCAGATCATGAGTCGGATAATTCAACTCATACTGCTTCAGTTGCCGTGAAGCATAAGCTATCACCCTGTCTCCCTGCATCAATGCACAACCTAAACCCTTCCTCGAAGATTCACTATACATTGTATACCCCTCATCTCCAGTGGGCAAAATCAAAACTGGAGCACTTGTTAACCTGCACTTGAGCTCTTCAAAGCTTTTCTGACATTCCTCACTCCAAATAAATTTCTGATTTTTTTCTCAATAACTTAGTCATCAGAGCAGCTATCATAGAGAATCCCTCTACGAATCTCTTATAATATCCTGCCAAACCTAGAAAACTCCTCACCTCCATCACTGTCTTGGGTGCATGCTAATTTACCATTGCTTCAACTATCCTTGGATCAACATATACCCCATCTTTCGAAATCACATGACCAAGGAATATCACTTCCTGAAACCAAAACTCACATTTGCTAAATTTAGCATAATGATCTCTCTCCCTCAATGTCTGCAACACAATCCTGAGATGCTTCTCATGTTCCCCTTCACTCTTGGAATATACCAGAATGTCATCTATAAACAATATGACAAACTGATCTAGATATTCCTTAAAGACCTATTCATAAGATCCATAAAAGCAGTTGAAGCATTGGTTAATCCAAAAGGCATGACTAAAAACTTATAATGTACATACCGTGTCCTGAAGGCTATCTTACTCACATTAGACTCCTTGATTCTGAGCTATTGATAACCTGACCTGAGATCAATTTTGGAAAAGAACCTTGCTCCCTGAAGCTGGTCAAACAAATCATCAATTCGAGGCAGAGGATACTTATTCTTAATAGTCACCTTGCTGAGTCTCTGATAATCAATGCACATGCACCATGTTCCATCCTTCTTCTTAACGAATAGAACTGGTGCTCCCCATGGTGATGAACTCGGCCTTATGAACCCCTTCTCTAATAGTTCTTCCAACTATTCCTTAAGTTCCTTCAGCTCTGCTGGAGCCATTCTATAGGGTGGTATTGAAATAGGTGGGGTTCCAAGAATCAAGTCGATGGAAAACTCGATTTCCCTCACTAGTGGCAAACCAGGTAAATCCTCTGGAAACACATCTAGAAACTCCCTCACAACTGGAAAATCTTCTAACTTCCCTTCGTTCCCATCAGTGTCCACAATATGCGCTAAGAAGGCTTCACACCTTTTTCCTATCATCCTTTCAGCTAACAAAGCAGAAATGATTCTTGGTGATGGTGTTTTCCTGACCCCTCTAAAAATCACCTTCTCATCGTTGCCCATATCAAATTCCACCTCCTTAAGGCTACAATCTAACTTTGCATGATACTTCTCCATAACATTCATTCCTAATATGACATCTAGCCCCTTTAACTCTAGAGGTAGCAAGTCCACTACCAGTTGAGTACCCTCGAAGAAAAGCTTACAATCTTTATACACTTGGCTTATGATCACATGCCTCCCTAGAGGAGTGCTAACAATTAAAGGACTTCTCAGTGGCATCAAAATAACATCATGTAATGTCATGCTTGCAGAAACAAAGGAATGCGTGGAGCCAGAATCAATCAACATATATACAGCATAATTAAGTAACCGAGCCATACCTATGACAACTGCGGGTGCAGCTATAGCTTCCTCTCTGGTCATGGTGAACACCCTTGCCTGAGCTTGAGCCTGACCCCTTGGCCTTCCTAGAGGAATAGCCTTCCTTGAAGCTTCAGAACTGTACTGGCCTGGCTTTCACTATCTTTGCTCTCCTTGGGGCTTGCAATTGTAACCCCTCTCGCCTTGTTACTTGGGGACAGTCCCTGATCATATGTCCCTTCTCTCCACATCGAAAACATGTTCCAAGTAACTTGAAGCACTCTCCTATGTGAAGCTTCCCACAATGCTCACATTGGGGGTTCATGTTCTTGCTCTTCCCCACCAAGGTATTGCCTCCCACAGTTGAGGCTTGCACTAAAACTGCTTTTGATTGCTTGTTCTTAGTAGAGGAACTACTCTTCACCTTACTCTATGTATGAAGACTCTTCATACCCCTCTCAGCCATTGGATCACTCATCCCCCTCTTAGAAGACTGCCCATGGTTCTTCCTCTTCGTGTTCACTTCATACTTTATATTCTTCAATTTTTCAGCTTAGTGTGCAGCATCTACCAACTGCTAGTAGTCACATAAATTGTGGAGTAACACCTTCTCCTTGATTTCTAGATGAAGTCCCCCCTCAAACTTGCAGCACTTGTCCTCCTCATTAGCAACAATGTTGGTCGTATACCGTGACAACTAGGTGAACCTCAGCTCATATTCACTCACACTCAGGTCTCTCTGTGAGATTTAGAAACTCTCTAGCCTTCTCTTGGATATACACCCTTGAGAGGTACTTCTTCTTAAACACTTCCACAAAATCTCTCTAGGATAATACTGGAGGCATCACTTGACTATAGGACACTGATTCCCACTAATAAACAGCATCTTCTTATAATAAGCTCACTGTATATTCTAACTTCTCTTCATCCGTGCACTTCAGCTGAGTCATAACCCTCTTGGTCCTCTTTAACCAAGCTTCAGCCTCTTCCAGATTTGTAGTCCTATGCAAATCTACAGCTCCATACTTGTCGAGCTTATCATACTGGCCACTCCTCTCCACTGGAGCCTGCATCGGGACTTGCGACCCTTGGCCCATGGTATATGTGAAAGCCTGGGGAAAGGCTTGAAAGAACTGCGGGCCCATAGATGGCATAGGAGGAGGAGGCGGTGGCACTTCATGCTGCACACTAGGTGCCTCAGTATCAGGTGCACGGGGTGTCCCAGCATCTTGCAGGACATAGGATTCATCTGTGCTCCCTTGGCGAGAGCCAGATCGAGTCAGAGCTCCTTAAGTTCTCCTTCGAGGCAACATTTTTCACCCCTTCAATAGAAAACCATTGAAAATCTTTAGTTTATACAAAACAATTTTCAAAGTATGTAAAATAGTTCAAATCATAAAAAACAATTTCAAATCATGATATACAATTAAAACTTTCATGTCTTAAGCTACCCATTTCATACTTAGGATACTCCAAAACCTAATCCCAAACTTGGACCTAAACCTAGTCGCTCTAATACTAAAATATGTTGGACCCCGTTTCCGGAGCCCAACTATCTGGAGTCATACTTACATTAGTGGGTTCCCTTATAAGGTTACTTCATTAACCCTCATTAGGCATCATTTGTTCATATTCATTCTCACAACATCCTAAAGATTTCCTCACAATTTGTTCAATGGCGTGCCCATACAAAACAAACTCATTTCTCCTAATTTAGAACAGATTTTGGAAAATTTTAAACCAGAATTTCTATTCGACTTCTTCAAATAAATTGCATCTATAAATCTCTAATTTGTTTTGAAGTAAGAATCATCTCAATCGGAGCTCAACAGCTCAAGATATACTTAAAAAGCTAAAGCATATACATACCCTAATCATGCTCTCCCAACCGACCCCTCACTTCTCTCCATAAAACTTATTCAAATCAACTCTAAAAGAAACCAATTTTTGAGGAGAGATATTCAAAGATGTTAGGAATCCACTGCCTTAAGAATCACTTCATTTAGAGGTCCGATGAGGAAGTTATGGCCATAAGAATCCAACATGTTTATGCCCTGACTTGTAGTGTACATGTCTTGACACAAATGCCATAATGTTTGCTACAGATGTTGGATTGATTTCATGTTTAGACGATTTGAAAGAGGGCTTTGAGATCTACAACTTTTATGAAGAACTCAAAGCAAGATTCAGCATCTAAAAGGATCAAAAATGGAACAGACGATAACGATATAAACTAAGACGATGCAGAAGGTCAAACTAAGATGGTCAAACTAAGACGAAGCAAAACTAAGACGAAGCAAAACTAAGACGAAGCAAACTAAGACAAACCAAAACTAAGACAAACCAAAACTAAGACGAAGAAAACTAAGACAAAGCAAAACTAAGATGAAGCAAAACTAAGACGAAGCAAACTAAGACGAAGCAAACTAAAACGAAGCTAAAGTCAAACTAAGAAGAAGCTAAAGTCAAACTAAGACGAAATAAAAGTCAAACTAAGACGAAGCAAAATTCAACTAAAACGAAACAAACTAAGACGAAGCAAACTAAGACGAAGCTAACTAAAACGAAGCTAAAGTCAAACTAAGACGAAGCTAAAGTCAAACTAAGACAAAGCAAAATTCAAACTAAAACGAAACAAACTAAGACGAAGCAAAACTAAGATGAAGTAAAAGTCAAACTAAGATGAAACAAACTAAGACGAAGCAAACTAAGATGAAGCAAAACTAAGACGAAGCAAAAGTCAAACTAAGACGAAACAAATTAAGATGAAGCAGTAAAAAGAGCATAACTTTCACTAAAAATATCATATTAAGGTCATTCTTAAACCGTTTTAAAGAGGACTTCTAGAGCTTCAACTTCCATGAAGACCTCATAAACGAATTTTGCCTCTATAAGGGTTAAAATTTCCAATCAATGTAGCTGTCCTGAAAGTTCACCCTATGTAAATACAAACTTCAAATGATCATAACTTTCCACTACGATATCTAAAACTTAAAAACTTTATATCGTTGGAAAGCTGGAAAGATCATCTACAACTTCCAAGAAGACAATTTTTACCAGTTCTACCTAGATCATTCCATATTATCCCTTGAATACATAACACAATTCCTACCCTTATGAAAAATGGAATATAGCAATGTTAGAACTTGAAAAGCCATAAACAAACATAATGTATATGCATTTCATTCGCATCAAAATAAGTGTTTTCAACACTTTAGTGGGCATTTCGGGCCACCTTACAACATAATCCAAAATACAAACTTTTGTAAAAATAATAATTTCTCAAAACGCAACTAAAGCCTTGGTTTACAAGATTAGCTTAAAATACAACATTTCCAAAGTGGAGTGATGCCTTGGCCCTTGACTACTCAAATCTCTTACTCATCACCTGCTTATAGGGAGGAAAGTGGCGGTGAACTTAAAGCTCGTGGGTAATAATTTTACAATCGGTAACAAGCAAAATCGTTGCAATAATCATTTTCATTGTAAAACTCAGATGAATGCATAACATGTGTACATCGAAATTTTAACATATCACAAACACATAGGTACTTCAAATTTGGTTCAGGTGGATCCAAAACAGAACATACTATGCATTTCCACATAATGGTCTTGCGTAGCTGTGAACTTATAGGAGTCCATGAAGGAGCTTCATGCCACTAGCGAGCAGGCGGGAGAAGCCTTTTTGTCAAAGTGCACCTGACTTAACTTATGGGACCACCACAAACTCACATATCATGTATTTCATGACTTGTAAAACATGATGTCCATAGAGGCATATTTTGGGAACTTGTTTTCTTAGGATTGATAACTTTTTAAAATCATTTTTATAAAACACAAACATGCAGCACATTTTCAAAACAATCAAAGAACAGTACATGCACATTTAAAAGTAGTTGAAACTTATTTATTTCCACTTCTTAAAAGAGTCATTAATGGCTTATTACTAAATCATAAAAATGTAACCCACCTTGAATTTCTTGATTATGGCTTGCTCAAAAATGCCTCTCCTCTTGCTCCTCTTGTCCTTCTTGATTTTCTTCAACATTGACGAAAATCCCAAATCAAAAGAATTCAAATTGGAAAACCTAAAGAACCAAATGCATGAAATTGATCCTAGAATACTTATACCCATACCTTTCCTAAGCTCTTTGAACCAAAAACCTTTCAAAACTACAAAAGATTTAAAATCAACTTACCTTAAGTCTTCACCAAACAATGATTTTCTTAGCTCTAATGAAAGCTCTAATCTTCCTCTTCCTTTTTCCCTTCTTGATCACTCTCAAAATCCCTCTTAAAGGTTAAGAAAAATCAAAACCTAGCTTGCTCTTCTTTCTTTCTCTAAACTCACAAAACTCTCTCCCTTCTTTCTTCAATTTCATTTTCTCTCTCTTTCAAAAGCAAGACACCCCATTTTCTTCTCTTTTACACTATTAATGATTGCCTAGAGTATCTTTTTGCCCTTACTTTAATTCCTTATGGTTTTTAAACTTAAGTGTATTGCCAAAAATGGCCCTACACTCTCCCACTACTTTGATAGTTCAATGCCCTTAGCCCATGTCATATTATCTTACCTACATTAATAAGCTAATTAATTCCAACATGAAAAATCTAGCAAGACCTCAAAATAAATCTAATCATTCTTATAATAAAAAAAAATCAAGGGCCAACATTGAGAATAAAGCAGGATATGATTAATGTAAACCAAAGCACTCGATAGAATGCAGTTATAAGACCTTGTCATGGCTCTTTCAAATAGTGATGAGGCGACTTTTAGCCCAAATGCTATTACTGTCCACAATTACTGGGCATCATGAATACCTAATTGCCAAAAACTTGCTTTGAATTAAACTTTGAGAATATTTTTGCCTCCTTTAGAAATAACACTTATGTATGTATTTTGGGTAGAGGAAAGTTGTCATCTTTAAGAAAAGTATTTACAGGTTTGTAATCAATAACTAACCTCTTCTTTCCTAATTATTTTCTGCTCTTTTTTTCTATATAATAGGCTTGACATACCCAAACTAATTTTGTTAGTTCTTTCAATCTTAGTTTCAAAAGTATATCACACTCCTCTTATGCCATCTTTAAAGTCCTCTAGATTCATTTTTACCTTTGTTGGATTGAATTCTTCATTATTTTTTAATGTCAGTTGAACATAAAGTTCTAAATTTTGATATAATAGATATGGATGATTGAATTGATCATAACTATTCAAGTATTGTAAGAGTTGATCCTTTATATCTTCATATCCAGTAGGAACATGTTGTAGCTCAAAGATGTTGCGATTTTCAATGTACACACAAAAATCTTGTTTATAATGAATTCCATTTGGCAAGGTTTGTAATTTTTATGTTCAGTAATAAGCATCCATTCCAATAAGTATGTAAGGATTAGAAAGATTGCTTCCCAATATTTTTTCCAAACTATATAACTTTTGAAGAACTTTATCACAATTCTTCTCTTCGTGGTAAGGTCTATCTTAAAAGATTTGCCATCAGCCATAATAAAGTATTCCTTATAACGTTCCTATTCTTTTGTATGAAGAATATGTGGTTTTATAACACTCCTACAAGAGCCTATATCTATATAACCAATAACTAGGATTAGTCCATGATACTTCTCTATAAGTAACTGGAGTTTGATAACTACTAGCTTCCTTAGTTCTAGCTTTAAACAAGATTGCTTCATCATGTACATTGGTTTGTCATCTTCTTCATCAAAAGAATAGACTTCATCATCAGTATATTCATAAATAGGTAGTGCAAATAATTTCTCTTCATCTTTACTGGACTGTTCTTTAAAAAGAGACTCGATGCCCTCATCGTCTCTTCTGGACATCATAACCTGAATGGACTATAGGATTTTAATTTCTTTTTTTGTCTTTTTAGGTCACCTTTTTGCATAATGACTTGGTTGTCCATAAAAGAAACATATATCTAACTTTCTAGTTTCAAAAGTATGTTGTTTGAAAAATCTTATCCTATTTTTCCTCTTTCTATTGAAAGGATGTGAATGAACTCGGAACGAATTTCTTTGAAAGTATTTCTCCTTCTTTATGTTACATTTACATTTCTCACTGTCTTTATATTTGAACTTTAAATAAGGCTTTTTCAAGCTTGTTTGAGTTGAGGTTCATCTTTTAGCATAGATTTGAAAAACTTTTGTTATTTACACAATTTTTCCAGTGTTACCAAAGATAGCTGGTATTTGTAATTATAGTTGTAACTCATCAGGAAGGGAGGAAATGAATGTGTACCAAAGATTAACATCATTAAAGTCATTGAGCATGTAATGGTTTTTAGAGATTCTTTGAAAATTTTTCTCTAAATCTTACTTGTTCATAGAGTAGCACTTTATTCGTGTCTGCTTTGTTGGTCAACGAGCTAGAAATCTCCAACAAATTCTTTGTGAACATTAACAAGGAATTGGCTTTTGACAATTATATAACTTGTATACGTCTATATTCACCAAGGTTTTAGAATCATTCTCTTAAGATTCCTGTCATTCTGGAGATAAATTATATCAAGATCTTTTTAAGAGAAATGTTTAGTATTGTCATTTGAAGATCTATCTAAAAAATGAATTCATGTAGTTGATCTCTCAATTTTATTAATAGGACATCATCAAAAATGAACCATGGTCTTAAAGCAGTTCTATAGGTAAAAGTTGCTTGTGGTCAGTTGGTTTAGTCATTCACTTAGCTTAAACTTCTATGTGTGCTTAAGAAGAATGTGAAACAACCATCATCGTTTGGAAATCTAAGTGAGATCTGTAAGTTGTTCAGAGCTTTCTATAAAAGAATAAGAATCTTGGCTCTCATTCTTACTTTCAGTGCTATTTGGAATTGGTTGAAGGGTAATTTTGAATTTATTGATGGTTATGGGTTCCTTTTTTTTCTTCCATAATGAGGGAAGGTTTTCCCTTAGGTGGAGAAGTTTGTGATGTTCTAATTTGTAAAGGTTTAGAAGCATACGAAGTTGACGTAATGTCTTTTATAGTCAGGCTAGGCCTGGAAGGTCTTAATGATTTTGAAGAGTTTGTTTGAACAACAAATAAGACATTTTGAAAATTTTTATATGGTCAATAGCTTCAAAATATGATGGAGTGTTAAAAATAGGTTGTAATATGGAAATGTCAAGGGATATAGTTCATATATAGCTCTAGATTTCTCTTTAGCCATGTTTGACTCAATTCTTTTAAGTTGTTCTTGAATTTTTTGTAATTCTCTTTCCTTCCTAGAGAAGTTTGGTCCACAATAATGTTGATCAATATATCTTCTCAATTTAAAATCAAGTTGTGTAGCTTAATTGAATAGTCATTGATGTAATTATTGTACTTAGAGAGATACAACATCATGTAGGAAAATCCCGGTGTGTCCATCACATGAACACGGTGCGGAAAACAAAAATTTTTATCCCGGGACATTCCCGAAAGCCAGGATCCAAGTGTATGTATAAACAATCAAACCATAACGACCAATGTAGACCGTCT
>JANZLC010000200.1:11042314-11052755 GCA_026413385.1 Erythroxylum gracilipes
TGAATTTTCGATCCAACCCCCCCCCCCCCCCAAATTCATATGTGTGTGTTCTTTGTTCTTTCATAGCTTTTAGGAGTAATTTGGTCACATAAATTAGCTCAATAACTAAGTTAAAGTTCTAATCTTGTTCTCTCATGATTTGTCGCAACCAAAGTTGCTAAAATAGAGTTGATTTCAATATGATCTTACTTTTAAATTGCTTTACTGGGATATACATAGGTTTATTCTTGTTATATTTCGTTGGTCTTACATATAGGACATTAGTTTATCATTCATATAGTTTAAATAACTTGTATAGATTGCATTTAGTTATATTATTCTCTTGCTTTAATTCTGTCCACAATTGCTTGATTATTAAACATATTGATTTGTTTGAATTAAGCTGGGATTCATACTTTATAGTTCTCCGTGGGAACGATCCCTACTTGTCCATAATACTTATGCTAGCTTTTAGGGTTAATTTGTAAGGCCTAATGACACCTTATCAGGATGTCTCCATGAATGCAAGGTCAAGCTAAGGACTATAAATTAGCATATTTAGTAGTTTGATTGCAATCGTTAGGTTTAGTTAGAGTTGTTTTGAACTTTCAATAAACTTTAGTAATTTGAACTTATCTGGGGTCACTACTTCCCCCACTCTCTTCAACAAATTCCTAGATAAGACAACAATCTCAAGGGTCTAACAGATTCATCCCCGCCTTCATCACCATGAGGCTTTGTTCTAACCCCTTTTCTTTTTGAATTTAGTCTTTATTTTATTTTTATTTTATTCTAATTTATGATTCTTCTTTCCATATGTATTGGTTTGCCCCCTTCTCACATTGAGGACAACGTGTTGTTCAAGTGTGGGGAGGGTTATGTGCTTTGTGTTGAATGTGAATTTTGCATGATAGTTATTAGATTGCATTTTGTGAACCATGTGAACATATCAATGGCTTAGATGGATTGAAATTGATTTAATTTTGAACATAGTCTATTAGGTTATGAAGAATCATTAGCTCGCAAAATTAGTGAATTGGGGTCTTTGGCTAAATATGCAACTTAATTAGGATTTAGTGTTAGTTTGTCACCCTCTAAATTGTCACATTCATTCATAGTTTGAGGCCTTTCGGCTTAAGTAGCTTTGCTATTATTTTTTATGGAAACAAGTAGTTAAAGCAACAAGGTAGGTAATAAAAAAAAGTTTGTTAATTTTAAATAAATAACTATTCTGCTAGCCTTCGGGTTATGAATAGAGCCAGTAGCTAGTTGAGAATGTGATGTATCTGAATAACCATATCAACACGCATCACAAATGTGTTCCTTTACATCAAAAGGCTATAATGATGTTCCAACCAACCAGCTTAATAAAAAAACTTAACTTAGTTGAGTAACCGTATCGACATTCATTACCAATGTTTGCCTACACGTAAAAAGACTGAGTAGGTTCACAAAAAGTAAATAAATAATATAATAAATAATAAATAATATTGTGTGTTTCGAATAAAAACCTACCAAACTTTTAATAGCTTGACTTTTTATAAAAACGTACTTAGGAGTAGTTACAGAGTATGAATGACCAAAGAATTATTAATATGCGTGTGCAATTGAAAAGGGTAAACAATTTAACACTTGAGTCTAGATTAATATATATATTTAGTTCAAAGCTCCAAGAAGTGAATTTTGCATGTTAATGATTTGATATATTTGAATGATTGTGTTTAAAATTAAATTTATTTCATGAAGTTGAAGTCATTGTCTCATTACTGCATTGTGTGTTGTGTGATTTTGTATGTTTGTTGTTTTGTTTACTTGAGGACAAGAAAACATTTAAATGTGGGGATGTTGATTAGTGTGAATTGCATCATGTTTTAGGGCTTAGTTTGATATTGATTTAATTGTTAATTCAATCGTTTAGTATGTGTTTAGGTTAGAATTGTGTTAGTTAGTTAATTATTTGTGTTTAAGTGTTTTTGTGGGTTAGTACAAGTCTTTGACCTTAATTATTATGTTTTTAAGGTACCTTGATATGTTTGTTAGTGTTTCAGGGTCAACATCGAAGAACGGAGAAGTTTGAGAGACACTCGGGCCAAAACAACGCCCCACGATCGTGGCACAATAAGCCATAATAGTGACAGAAGCATTGGCATCAAGTCACGATGGTGGCCCATATGCCACAATCGTGATAGAAGCCTAGGACACTGCCCATAATTATGGCCTGTTTTCCACGATCGTGATAGAAGGCTCAGATGTGGCCCACAATCATGACCTGTGTCGGCAGACACATAGACACCCAAAAACGTCAAGTTTTGAGGGAGTTTTTGGACCTTTCGGACTCCAGAAAATCCCTAGGGCTGCCCAAAACACAAAAGGTATATAAAGAATAAGAAAAAGAAGATGAAGGAGCTTTAGCATCAGCCACTTTTGGAGAGAAACCCTAGATAGAATTGTTGAGAGATTGAGAAAGAGAAGAAGGAAGAGAGAAATCGAGAAGAAGTCAACCTTCACGTACTTTCCAGATAAGGAGTTTCGGACGTCGCTGCCTCCTGTCTCCATCCAAGTTTGTATTTTCTTTATTTGCCATTTTTATTATTGTATAAAATTGGGAATAGCAGTTTGATGATAGGATTTGTGAATATTGAGAAGTTCTAAACTCACCTTCGGGTTTTTTTTATCTTTGATTTAATGAAATTTGATTGTTATTATGTTTATTGGATTTATTGTGATTGATTTCTGTGATTGCATAATTTCGTAATAAACTAAGAGGGTGAACTGAATAAAAAATTATTAAATTGGTCTAACGAGACTTAGGTGATTTAATAAGAACGATAAATTAATCAAATCAGTAATTGTGTGAAGAGAGATTTTGCATAGTTCCCAATAGTTTATTGGACAACTTTAGATCTAATTAGGGTTTTGGATAGGTTGTTAATTGAGAAATTACAATTTTCCATAATCTGATTAGGTTTTATAATTTAGGGTTAATGGTTATAACTCAAGAGAGAGTAATCAACCTTAGCATTGTTTAGAACCAATAATCCGGTAAGTCATAATCGATTAGGTTAGCGTTAAAGATAGGTAAATTCTCATTTCTCCCAATTGATAGTTTTCTTAGGTTAATTCTTGAGTGTGTTGCAATAGCTAATTGTTAATATTTTCGTAATTGATTTTTGGATTGAATTGCATGATTGAATTGAATTCTTGTTTTAATTTGGCTATCTTTCAAATTTCTGCGAATTGTGTTGGCTTTAGATTTTAGGACTAGATTATCCCTTCTCGTGGGATCGAAACCTTAGGTACTACACGAACAACCCGTATGCTTATGGATTATCGAGGTTAATTATTTAAAACTTATAGACATCGGGAAACCACAATTGAGTTTTTTGTGCCATTGCTGGGGAGGCAATTAGTTTAGCATAGTTTAAAGCATTTAGTTAGTTTTTCATTTTTTGTTTTTTCATTCTTTCTTTCCATTTTTGAAATCATGCGCTTACATGAACACAAGAGTCACGAGAAGTTCGAGTTATGCAGCTGAAACTGTAGATTTAGACATCACTCGACTAGAACAATCCATTAGGAAAGCTCGACGTGAAGAAGAAAAAGAAATAGCCAAAGCAACAATGGCCGAGGAATTTCAGTAAGATTTGGACCACAGAGCAAACTAAGGACGTCAATAATAGACCCTTATGGGATTCATGAGACCAAGGTTGAATGTGTCTAACCAAGGAGTAGCTAGGCCACCTGTACAAGCAGCATCATTTAAAATCAAACCAGCCCTCCTAAACATGCTTCAACAGAACGTGCAGTTTTATGGACTAACGAACGAGGATCCTAACCATATATAGTGAATTTCCTTGAAATCTATGATACCTTTTGGTACCATCAGATGTCGAAAGATGCGGTCAGATTAGGCTTATCTCTTTTACCCTTTGAGATAGAGCAAAGGCTTGGTATCATTCCCTCAACCCAGCCAATGTCACGACGTGGGATCAACTAGTTTGTGCCTTTTAGATAAGTATTTTCCCTTGACCAAGACTATGAAGATCATCAAAGAGATTACCAACTTCCAGCAGTGTGACGAGGAATCCATCTACGAAGCATGGGAATGATATAAGAATTTGCAACGGAAATGCCCACACCATAAATTACCTAAAGAATTCTTGTCGCAAACATTTTATAACGGAGTAACCCCACATACAAGAGGCACGATTGATGCAACTTCAGTAGGGTCACTGATGAGGATGACAGTAGATGAAGCAAAAGAGATGATAGAGGAGATGGCGAGTAATAGCTGCCTATGGACAAACGAGTAGAGTAGACAAACTATTACCTTTCGAGAACAAAAAGGAATTGTAGCTATCAATCAAATAAAGAAAATGCAAGAAAAAATTGATAACTTAATTCAACAGCTCAACAACATGAAGGCTTCATCCTTACCTTCGGTAAAAGTCGTGCAACTTAAGTGTGAACTCTGTGGAAAAATGGATTATGATACGGTGGACTGTTTCCTGATGAAGGAAAGTGATCCAGAGCAAGTGAATATTATAGGACCTCAATATGGACGAGGAGGGGGAAACAATACTTTATCAAGTTTGATAGATAAGATGCATAGGAGAGTCCCTTTCGGGTTTAATGATTACCTAACTAAATTGGAGGATTTTGAGGGAGTAGTGCGTAAACGAATAGCTTTTTTCTTATATATATTTGAAACCTACAAATGTTTGAAAAATATAAAAGGTGAAAGAGGAGTTAAAGATGATAAGCCATAAGCAATGCAATAATACAAACCTAGCAATTATGGAAGCTAGAACTGTCCTTAACTAAAAGCAAAATGCTCGATCAATCTCTAATAAATCCTTTTAATAAAACTCAAGAAAGGGAAGCCTTAACAAAATATATACAAAATGGCTTTAAAAGGGAGATACAAATTCTAAATTACTTTTACAAAGCATTTCTCTTAAGGAGAACCACCAATAAGATCACATTATTAACAAGGGGTGATGGTTAAGTATTTATAAAGCATCAAGAGATGAACCAAGTGGCTCATAATTATTTCTTGAGAACTTTAGACCTATATACCAATAATTGTTCATTTATACAGGTACTTAACTTTTTCATTTTTAGAAAAAAAACATAGATGAGGCAAATAAATTACTTATAAAGCCATTCAACTCCTTAGATATTTATAAAGCTCTCTACAATCTTAATTTAGATAAGACCTTAAGTCCTCATAGATTAAGTGTATATTTTTTAGGATTCATGGAGACAAATTGAAACCAATGTTTTGACTTCATTCTGGAATTCTTTAAAAGTAGCAAAATGCTAAAGGAACTCAATAAGACTCACATTATTCTCACTCCAAAGACTCATAATCCAAGCACCATAAAGGAATTTAGGCCAATCTCATGTTGCAATACTATATACAAGATTATTTATAAAGTTTTTTTCTTATAGAAAGAAATCACTACTGAGCTTAATTATCAATCCATCACAAAGAGCTTTTTTCCAAAGGAGATACATTAATGATAACATGCTTTTTGCTAAAGAATTGTTCAAAAACTGCCATAGGAGAACCTCAATCAATATTGGTGTTATGAAAATTAAATACCATAAAGCCATTGACTCTATAAATTAGAAATTTGTCCTGCATTCTTTGAAAGCTTTTGGTTTCTTTAGAAAATTTATAAGATGGTTAGAGCAATGTATCATCACTACTTTTTAAGATGGAATGAGCAATATATCACCACTACTTCCTTTTGTAATATAAGTAATGTGAGACTATATAATTGATAAGAGGAGCTAAATGTTTAAAACAAGATGATCCACTTTTCCTTTATTTGCATACTTTATGTATAGAGGTTTTGATAAAATTGATTAAGCATGTTATAAAACTAAAGGATAAGTTTACATATCATAATAAATGCAAGAAGTTAGGGATCTTTAACATGTCTTTGCATATTAACTTTTATTATTCAATGGCGTTGACTCAAACTCAGTTGAATCTTTTATGAACTCACTACTCATTTTTAATGACTTATCAAGTCTCTCCATTAATAGAGAAAAAAGTAGTATATTTGCCTCAATAAGTGTTAATTACTCAACAAGCTAGTTCTCTAACATCATTAGCCTACAACTAAAGGGCCCTTTACTCACTTATTTAATAATTCCAATCATAATGAAGAGACCAACTTTTAGACATTGTTAGCCTTTTTGATATAATAAAAAGAAGGATTGCCTAGTGTAGCAATAAAACTCTACCTTTTACATGCAACGCCGCCAATCTCATCATTCCTATCATCAATAATATGTATGTTATTAGTTCTCACACTTGAGTCTTCTTACTTGATCAAGGCAATAGAAAGAATAATGAGGAAATTTTTTTGTTCTAATGAAGCCTCAAAGAAAACTACAACTAAAATTAAATGGTCTGAGGTTTGTTTACTAAAGAATGATGGATGGCTTAGCATTATTCTTATCAAGACTATTAATAATGTTTTAATAGCCAAAAGAATATGAATGCTTCACATTGATAAAGAATCATTATAAGTTTAATAAATTCACTCTCATTATCTAAAGGAAAGTGCTTATAGAAAATCAACCTGGGATTGGCTCCTATTAGACCATATTGCAAATTATAAAGTTAAGGGATTATCTATACAATGAGGATAAATATAGAGTAATAATAGAAATTTTCTTGGTTATCGTATCATAATTAGAGTAAATGAGGGCCTATTTGCAAGATAAGTGATTAAAATAATTTAAGGCATATTTTACTTGACAATTTTAAGGTTAGACAAATAGTTTAAGAGATTAATTGATCCTGCAACATATGAGGCTTCTATGTAATTCTTAATAAAGACCCTAACTATAATTCTAATCCAATCCTAAAAGACTAGTATCTCAAACATAATTAAGGTAAATTCATAAATAAAACTTATCAGATGATGTTTGTACCCTTTACATCTAATGTCTCTTAGTTCATGTTGATCTAGTAAAGTAAAATATTCCTAAGGTATCCTTTATATTGTGACTATTTACAGGTACAAAGTAAGAACAATGAATAAGATGAAGGGTTCCAATGATATTGAATTGACCAATAAATTATGTAATAGTTTGTCTTATGGGAGGTGGAAACGATCCATACTTAAAGTGACTACTAATGTTTCATCAATTGTTTTCGTATTTGGCTCCTCCTCTTGCTCTTCCTCAATAACCTTTTTCCACTCTTCTACTTTGTCTTCTTGGACAAAGGTCTCTTCTTCTTCAACCTCTATTTTCTATGTCATTTGTTATTCTTTCTCTTCTTAAATTGAAACTTCATTATGACTTTAGTCTTTATCTCCTCTTCACTCTAAGGCATTAATAGCCTCAAATAATATGCTGCATCCAGCTCAATATCTTTGGGAAAAGAAAATCTTGCTTTAAGTTTATTAATATATCCATAAGACATTCTTCTTACTGTTGGTGTTGTAAAGATTCAACTAAAGCATAATTGTTTCATGCATTAACATAAGAGTTGCTCTAATTTGAATTAAGTATTCTCATATGGTGTATGTTGAGGTCAATTTCACATGCAATATGGATGCTCCTACATATAGTTTGATGCCCGAAATTCATGATTGTAATGGTTACCCCATAAATGTAATCAATTAATCATTTATGAGCCACTCCAATTGGCTTCTTCAAACATTAGAAGCAACAGGGAATCAATGAGGTTATGACGAATGAGGGAAGTATGTTCCTATTTTGTTTTGAATCCTCCAGTTAATCTCAACAAGTGCTAGAATTGAGTCCATAGCATTTCAGCAACCAACTCTTATTTGTTTAAAATTGAAAACTATGATTACAACTCCACCAAATGAAGGTGAAACAAGCTCCTCTCTTAATCAATTTACATTTCTTACTAGTAGAGTATTAGATTATGTTGAACCATATAGTGAGTTACATAGGAAACTCCTATCTATAGACAAAATAATTGTTAGATGCCTAAATAGGTAGTAGTACAAAAGAAAACTAGTTCCATTCTTCATGTAGAAGAAACGAGCCAACTTCAAGATAATATGTTGGATCCAAATACTTAGCTGAATAAAAAGGAAGGAAATATGCATGCAAAATCACTACGGGGCATCAAAGAAGAAACAACACTAATATTAGTAAAGAGAATTAAGTGTCAAGAGCAAAAGAGGAATTCCAACATACTAATAGAAGGAAGTCGAATAGGAAGAGGTAGGCAAGCAAAAATCCTCCATTTGAATGACTATCTGATATGGAATTTTAGAGGATTAAATTTCTCTAAAAAATAGACAGTTGTATAAGATTATTTAGGGCAACTAAGGTCATTTTTGGTAAAAATTTTAAGGAATAAGTTGAAGAATGATAAGTGTGAGAAGTTATGTTTTTTCCAGAATCATTAATAGATGTTTGCAAACCATCAAAAGCATCACAATGGTAGAATATTGGTTGCATTTGATCTAGATAAAATTGAGGTTGAACACTCAATCAAAAAGGACTAACTTATTCATCTTGCAATCATATTGAAAATGGAGAAGATCATATTTGAAATCATTTGCATTTATGCATACGATATTGCTTTCTAATGAACATAACTATAGAGTGAGCTTAGGGAGCTAAGTGATGATATCGACTCTTTATAGATTCTAACTAGAGAATTTAATAACATACTACATCAATTTGAGGTTAAGGGGAATTTTATTTTAAAAAACTATTTAGATGACTTTAAAGATTTTGTGAGTATAATACAGGTGACAGATTTCAAACAAGAGGGGCATTTTTATACATAAAGAAACAAGAAAAACGGTTGGTTACTAAGGAAAAAATTAATAGAGCTATGATTATCTCTTAATAGCTCTCCTCTTTCCTAAAGAGCAAGGCCTTCTTTGGAAACCTTAGGTTTTTATATCACTCACCAATATTGATACAAAACCTCCTTATCTCAAGAAAAATTAAATATCATTTCAAATTTAAACAATATTTTCGTGGGAGTGGAGGGCTTTGAGGATGCCATAATCAAAGGTCTCAATCATAAAATCAAAGGACAAAAAAATGTACATTTGTCTAAGAATGCTTCCCCTAATCCATGAGGTACTCAAGATACTAAACCAAAAGAAATTATGAAATACTAATACAATAGTAAAAGAGGTAGACTATAAAGATGAGCTTAATCCTCATTATACAATTCTTCATCTAATGCAGGATTAAAAGATGAGGAAAGAGCATCTCTCTACTAATACACTCAAGTAGTTTCTTATAAGCATTCACTTTAGAAGTAAAGGGAAAGGGTGCATTGGTTAGGGGACATGAATAGAAATGTTTCTTATCTCTATAAAAGTGTTACAGGAAGGAGAAACTTTAATAGGATTGTCTCTCTTGTAAATAACCAGAGAGTCCAAGTTAACTTTCAACAAAAATGTTACATAAATCATTCACTTTTTTTCTCAAACATCATTGGCACACCAACTAACAATCATTATTTTATTCAGATGCTAGAGTTTATCATTAATAAACAAATCACTCCTCAAGATGGTAATTCTCTAATTAGATCCTTCATTAAAAGAGATGTAGAGAAGGTAGCTTCTCAATCCATCCCATCAGGCCCCTAGACTTGATAGGTTAAATGGTTTCTTCTTCCACAAAACGTGGAGGAACACTAGAACCATAGTGGTTAAAGCTATATTAGAGTTCCTGAATAGAGGTAAATTATTAAAGAAAGTCAATAAAATATTAATTTATCTCTTCAATAAGATTTCCTCAATTGGTCCTCTAAAATATTACAAACCATTCTAATGTTGTAACACATTACATAAGACAATATTCAAGTTGATCATAACTAAACTAAAGGAGATTCTTCCTAAATACATCAATGCTTCTCAAGGAGTTTTAATTGTAGCTCGATAGATTATAGATAACATCATGCTCTATAAGGGATATAATAGGAGACATTTAAGCAAGTATTGTGCTATTAAAATAGACTTCTAAAAGGATTTTATTTCTTTGGATTGGCTTTTTATCTTATAAAGTCATTTTCATTCACTCATTAAATCGTAGAATGGTTGAACAATATAGAACTTCTGTTTCATATAGTGTTTTGATCAATGGGAAGCCCTCTAATAGCCTATTACCCTCATATCTCTTCACCTTAGTCATGGAAGTTCTAACAAGATTGATTATGATATCCATTAATTAAGAACAACTTTTTAAATATAATTCAAACTGTAAAAAGTTAAGGATCAATAGCTTATGCTTTGTAGATGACTTAGATTCTTTTTTCAAAAGTCTATAGCATTTTAATAAGTACCTTAATAAAAGCTATGAGTCCTTTCAGGGAGCTATCTAATCTTTCTATTAATAAGAGAAGAGTTAGATGTTTCTCTCATCAAATGCCTTGTATTTAGCCCCTTAGTTCTCCTCTTTAAATGGTTTAAGGTCGTGTGGGGGGGGGGGG
>JANZLC010000200.1:11070513-11085838 GCA_026413385.1 Erythroxylum gracilipes
TTTTGTAAAATTAAATATCTAAATCTAAATTCTTATAAGAATATTCAACGAAATACTAAGAAATATAATATTCATGCTGTTATATATATTTTTTAAATCATGTCCTCGTGAGTCATATTACACATCAACAGTTAATACTAAATAGTTAATTTTATCAAATATCTTTAATAAACAATTGACGTTATTCGCTGATTATAATTAGCTATCGGTTAACCGTTAATAGAATTAGTTAACAGCTAATGCAATTTGTTGTTTGCCAAACAGGCCTATATATGCCAAAATAATCTTGAATCAGACTTCGAGTCACACACACTGATTTCTGATCATAAAACACGCATCAATATGCCACGCACTTCCATATTTATGCAAACTGTTCTCTGATCCAAGGATGATGACAGCTTATTGTTCGAGGGAAAACAAGAAGCGAAAGTTTCGATCAAGCAGAAGAAACAATGTGCGAAGTTTTCTGCCTCTGCTTCTGCCTATGGTATTCATGTTGATGTTGATCTTTATATAAGACATTAATGTGCTGTATATGCATGCATGGACTTAGATTAATTTGCTGTAAAATGTTTTGTAGATCTGAGAAATTTGGATTTAGAGAAGGAGAAACAAGATGGATCATCTCCCAGGGGAGTTATAGAAGCCTGCCTAAAATTCCCGGTATCTGTCTCAGTTTCACTTGAGAACAACATCAAAGAATCAGTTCGTCATTCAAATTCAAGCACACATTCTAACTGGACTAAATTCTTTAAATTATGGAAAAAGAAATCAATAAAACGATTAGCCTCCTTTGCTCCTCTCCCTGTGCCAAGCATGTCAAAGCGAAAAAGCAGTAGCACAAGGGAAAATCCAGTACTGAGAGAATTTTTCCAATTCAAGTCTTCATTGGAAAGTTTCTCCTTTGCTGAGCTCGAAGTTGCAACCAACAAATTCAGCCATGGTGTGTCAATTGTCTAAAAACTCATCTCTACTATTCTAGAATTTGTGTATTTGTACTCTGATGATGCAATCACTCCTCTTGTGGATGATTGATTATTGATTAATATGGTGCTTCGTTCATTGATTGATTTACTTGCAGAAAATATGATTGGCAAGGGTGGTTGTGCTGAGGTTTACAAGGGTCGCTTGGGAGGTGGAAAGCTGGTAGCAATTAAGCGATTGACAAAAGGTGCTGCAGATGAAATGACAGCAGGCTTTCTATCTGAGTTGGGTATCATGGCTCATGTTGATCATCCTAATACAGCTAAGCTGCTTGGGTTCTGCGTTGATGGAGGGATGTGCCTTATTTTTGAGTTGTCTCCACTTGGGAATCTAAGAACTGTTCTTCATGGTTTGTTCCTGGTTTGTCTTGTTTTCAACTTGAAATATGAATATTATTTAATTTGGCAGTGACTTGGTTTTGTTGTGAATAACATTGTTAGGTTCAGAAATCCAACTTGGTTGGAGTAAGAGGTATAAAATTGCACTGGGGATAGCCGATGGACTTCTATATCTTCACGAGCATTGTCCAAAGCGAATCATTCATAGAGATATGAAGGCTGATAATATTCTATTAACAGAGGATTTTGAACCTCAGGTATCTTTCAACTTGTACTCGGGAACATTAAACATTAAAAGCATAAACAATAGTGGAAAACTTTTCTTCTGTAGCTTTTGCGCAAATTCTAAGTATGCAAGCTCTGATGTCCAGTCATTTCATCATGAACTTGACGTGTGAAACTTCTGTTCTCCACAATTATTAGGAAAATTTATAACCCCTCATATTTTGGTACAACTAACATGCCATAAAGCAACCAGTGATCTTGCTGCTTGGCTCATGCAAGAAACAATATAGCTATGATGTTTGACTTTCCTATTCCTTGAATATGCCACTTTATGAACTTTGTTTGAGTATAGTTTCAAATTACTAGAAGCTTACATCAATTCTCTAATAGAGCAATGTAAGGTTTCATAAATGTTCCAAGCATATTTATTCTGAAATAGCAACTCCTTCAATATGCAGTGTGTAGATTCTGGAACCATCAGTCCACCAGCTTAGGGAAAAACCTGGGCCTGATTATGTCATGGATAGGCAATTGATATTATGATGTGACAATTTTGCCACTTAGGCTTTGAAATTATGAAGTTTAAAGTCCATAAACAGTTGCATTGTATGGTAGCATATGCATAAATTTCCTCCTCATGGAAGTAGTATTCAGAATATTAAAAAGTTAAATAACTGATTACATGTGTTTCATCAGGGAAGGAAAAAAGGTGAAAAAATTGGTTGATGTGGAGTGTATTCTTGTACGTCTTTGAAGTGAAAGATTTGTCATGTTTATTACTTGACTATTGAAGAGCGTAAAACAAAATTTTGGAGCTCGATAGTTTCTGGATTCAGCTTGGTATGAGATCATATACTTCATAAACAAGGCTAGTCTTTTTCCTTGTAACATAGGAGTTGCTAAGAGTGAAATTCGAGAAAAATAGCCTATTGTATGGGAAATTACTTCAGGAAGTTATGAATGGCGATGGAACTATACGGATCTTAGTTGTGGTTTTAGTCATTGTGTGACGCAGTCTGGAGCCACAGTATAAGCCTTGTGATAGGTACAGTCCCAAGGACAGAGCAGAAAACACTTGGCTATGTGACGCTTCACAATCTTTAGTTGTAACAAATGCTAGTTTCGTTCTTTTTGTTAAGATTATTAATTATTAAAAACTCGACATGTGCTCATTACATTATCTTTCTCCTTCGATTTTTAAGTGAAATTCAAAATTATGCGTCAATTACCTGGTTTTAACATTGAATTGTATCACTTGTTGACCTGTTTTCCTTCATTACTGCCTGTTTGTATCGATTTGTATGAAAGCAACTTGTTCGAATTGTTCACGATTATGAGTTTCAGTACTTGGACTTAAATGCTAGTAGCAATCCATTCCTCGTGCTATTGACCATTAGATGGCTAATGTACGTTTAAGTAGTCTTCCAGTCATTGATTCACTTGTAATTACGTTCAGATTTGTGATTTTGGGCTTGCAAAATGGCTTCCTAGACAGTGGACTCACCACAATGTATCAAAATTTGAGGGGACATTTGGGTTTGTAGTCTTCAAACTTGTCAGCTTAAAGTTAAAATGTAGCTCATGACTCTAACTTTTAGATGGTTTTTTACATTTGCAGCTATTTTGCACCCGAATACTTCATGCATGGAATAGTTGATGAGAAAACAGACGTATATTCATTTGGAGTTATACTTTTGGAACTAATAACTGGACATCCAGCCGTGGATCACCTGCATAAAAGTGTGGTGATATGGGTAACTTCACTTGTTTCACACTTTCAATGTGTCATCTTGAATGATATGCCAATGGCTAGCCATGACCATGAATTTAATCTTTATTATCTTCTGTTTCTCATTTTCAGGCTAAGCCTTTTCTTGATGACAATAATATTAAAGAGCTCGTCGATCCTTCTCTTGGTGATAACTATGATCCTGAAGAAATTGACCGAGTGGTTTTGACAGCATCATTGTGTGTTGAACAGTCACCCATCTTACGTCCTCGAATGAATCAGGTGAGCAGGTGACATTACTTACAACTTTACTACTCGCCAGTAAAAAAATGCTTTATGGGTTGGCTTTATGGGAGGAGTGGATTATGCTCTTCAACATATTAATCCTTTTGACCTCTTCTTTTAGCTGATGAGGAGATTATTCGCTGTTGTTCCTTAGATAATTTACCAGTGCACTTAGTGTAGTAGCTATATTCAGACATGGAAGAGATGCTAAGATGCGGACACAGAATGGGAAGTTTAAAAGATGGTATTTTGCAGGTGGTGATACTGCTAAGAGGTGATGAGTATGCTGCTGAGTGTGCAAAAGAATGTGAAAGGCGGGCCTTTCAAAGAACTTACTCAGAAGAGCTCTTGGACGTGCAAGAGTACAACTCAACTAGGTACCTAAATGATATCAATCGACTGAAGGAGATTGCTTTGGAAACCTGAAAGTGGCTTAAAGAAAGTACAGTAGTTTCAATGGCTTCCTGTAGGCTTTCGCAGTTTAAAGAAATATAAGCTTCAAATTCCATGTAAAACGGTGCCAAGTGAGTCAGTTTTCTTGTGTGCCAAAAGCATCAAGTTTATGCTTCCAAGAGTGCATAGGCAAGGAAGTAGTAGATGTATGTATGGTAAGTCAGAACTTTTGGTACAACTCAATTTCGATTAAAATTTCTGGGTTAGTTAATATTTTTTTTGAAAACATCAATGGTCATGTGGCTCGTCTGCTGCTACGGTATCTTAATGCCTGTGTAGATGAGTTTTTGATAGTAAAACTTAGTTGAGTTTAGTTTTTTTTTTAAAAAAATCAGTTGATTGTTTGATTTTTATTTAAAAAAGTTTTTTTGAAGAGCTTTGTACAAATGGTAATATAAAAATATATTTTTTTTAATTTTAACTAAAATTATTTATGCATATGAATATTATTTAAAATATATTAAACAATATTTATATAATTTTAAATCATATAAAACATAATTGAAAATATATCTAAATTTTTTTTATATAGGTTATAATATAAGCAAAATAAATATTAAGACATAAAAAAGGTCAAATAATATTATATAAATTTTAAAATAAACGTGAAGATGTGTTTGTGGGTATTGTAAAAATTATATATAAAATATAAGGATAAAAGAGACTAAAAAATATGTTTATTAATTGATATGAAAAATTTACTTAAAAAAGTATTTTTTCGATAATCTTCAAATTTGAGCTTTTAAAAAAGCTGTACTTTAACTGTCAAAAAGGTTACATCTACTAAAAAAATATATTTTTTTTATTTTACAACTAAACATTCTTTTTTTTTTTAACTTTTACGTTTAGAAAAGTGCTTAACTACCTTTCAAAAATTCATCCAAACAGAAAGTTAATTGAAGACATTCCCTTGTTTAGTTGTCTAACATGACCAATTGAAGCCCATTGTTGAAGTCATGCGTCCCTCGGGTTTTAATTGTTAATGTTAAGTCCCTTAATTGTTTGGTGCCTCTTAATTTCTAATAAATTACAATTACTCTTGGTGTCGTTTTAGTTACTCTGAGATTAAATGACATGGATCCCTATAAGTTAGTAAATATAGGGATATTTAATTATTTGATGAATGGATCTATACATTGAACAGGGTGGCTTCAAGTTCTTTCAAGATTCCAAAATTAATTAGGCCTTGTTAGCTTAATCAATTCATCTAGCATGTGAATATCTTAATTCCATATATATATAGCAATTCCATTCTACGAAAGGACAACTCACTTCACTCGTGCAATTTTGAATTTCCTAAATCTCCATGTGATCAGGTTTTAACTGATTTCAAACACTTCTTTTTTCCCTCATCTCATTCCTCATTTTCCTCTACACGAAAACACAATACAAAAGCAAAGAACCGTCTTTCGTCTAAACACCAACCATCTTCCCTATTTCTCACCGGAAACTCGCCGGTTATCTCATCATAAACATCTTTATTCTTCATGATATCGGCGATCGCTGGTGGTCGGCACTTGTAAAGTTTCTCTTGTCACTGCCGTCCTTGCTTATTTTTTAAATTCATTTGATTGATTATGAAGAGTAGCGGCAACAATAATAGTAACAACATAAACGGAAAGAGCAACGCTAATGGTCTTGTTCCAAATTCTTTCAAATTCATTTCCTCTTGTATTAAAACCGCCTCCTACGGTGTACGCTCCGCCACATCTTCTGTTGCTGCCTCCATCTCCGGCGACAACTTCGACCACAAAGACCAGGTTAGAGCTCTTCTTTATTTATTTTTTTCAGTTGAAGTTTTTATTTGGATATTTTAGAATTTTTTTGTTTCTCTTTTAGTTTGTAATTCTGGTTAGTTGCTGAGGAAGTTAAAATTTAGGTGGCATCATTTCAAGTTGGGGCATTAAGGTACTTGTTATTTTCAATAATTTAGCTTCATTTTCTGAATTCTGGACTTCTTTTTGTTTTCTAGTTTGGGTTAGTTAATGACACGATTGAAACTGAAAGGGAGAGTTTTTGAATTTAGATGCTTGATGTTGTTTATTTGATTGAAAGCGGAAAACTACTTAGGCAACTGGTTGGTTAGTATCTTGGCATTGTTAATTTGCTATAAGTGCGGGACCATTCTTTGTTAACCAAGAAGATGATTTTTGGCTTTATTTTATTGCTCTTTTTCAAATTGGAGAGGTACCAGTACGGTTGCACCACCATTTTAATTCTTACAGTCATCCAAAAATTGTTTGTGCTAACTATTGGAGCATCCATCATGGAGCTGATGTGGAAGATCTACTTCCGATGAACATTTGAAGGTGTCCGCCAATTGTTTTTATTCCTTAGAATTATTTATGATGAGTCTATTAGGATTCATTTTAGGAGGCATCTTTATTTTGCTGCTTTGGTTTCCATCGTGTAAGCTTAACATATGTTGTTTTGATGGAGCAGCTACTGTGGGCTTCCTTTGACAAACTAGAGCTCCTTCCTTCATCCTTCAGACATGTTCTCTTGCTTGGTTACTCCAATGGCTTTCAAGTTATTGACGTCCAAGATGCCTCTAATGTTACTGAGCTTGTTTCGAGGCGTGATGATCCAGTTACATTCTTACAGATGCAGCCTCTCCCTGCAAAGTGTGAGGGTTGTGAAGGGTTCAGAGCATCACATCCTATTCTTGTGGTTGTTGCTTGTGATGAACCGCAGAGGACAAGTCCAACACTTGGTGGGAAAGATGGTTTACCTAGAGATGGCTATAATGAATCTCAAGCAGGAATTCTTGCAATCACTCCTACTGTTGTTAGATTTTACTCACTAAGATCTCACAATTATGTTCATGTCCTTAGATTCCGTTCACCTGTGTACATGGTAAGATGCAGTCCACAAATACTGGCCATCGGTCTTGCAACACAGGTAAAGCAGTCTCAGTTTTTATATATGCAAAATCATCCATATATATAGAAGGTGTTATTTCAAATTTTATGCTGTCTAAACTTGTCTGGTGTCCTCCGATTTTGCTGGCAGATATATTGTTTTGATGCCTTGACCCTGGAGCATAAGTTAAGTGTTCTCACTTATCCTGTCCCTCAGTTGGGAAGTCAAGGAATGGTCAACTTGGGCTATGGTCCAATGGCTGTGGGCCCCAGATGGCTGGCTTATGCTTCAGACAATCCGATAGTTCCGAATACAGGGCGCTTAAGTCCTCAAAATCTTACTCCTCTTGGTGTCAGTCCATCAACTCCACCAGGCAGTGGCAACCTGATGGCTCGATATGCCATGGGATCCAGTAAGCAGTTAGCTACTGGGTTAATCAACTTGGGAGACATGGGGTTCAAGACTTTGTCTAGATACTATCAAGATTTAATGCCTGATGGTTTTGGTTCTCCTACATCTTTGAGTTCAAGCTGGAAAGTTGGTCGGAGTGCAACACATTCAACTGAATTGGATACTGCTGGAATGGTTGGTTTGAAAAACATGCAAACTAGACTTTTACTTGTAGCTTAAAGTTTGCATGGCAATAAAATGGAATTTAATCACTCGTGCTGGCTTATTTTACACATTTTTATCCATTCTCATTTGATCACAACAGTGGGGGAGCAAGTCAAAATAGAAAAACTCACATTGTGTTTCGGGGATAATCAGGCTGTTCTTCATTAAATCTTTTAGTTAAACTTGTTTCCTGAGCAATTTTTTTCAGATCCTTGTGGCTTTAGTCCAGCTACAATATATATCATCTAATTCCCTTCAGTCATGGTTAAGTTCAGGAATATTTTGCATCTTACCTGCTGCAGGTTGTTGTGAAAGATTTTGTTTCCAGAGCTGTTGTATCACAATTTAGAGCTCATAGTAGTCCAATTTCTGCTCTATGTTTTGATCCAAGTGGTACTCTTCTGGTTACTGCTTCAATTCATGGCCACAATATAAATATCTTTCGGATTATGTTGTCAAAATGCCCAAGTGGATCGGGAAATGAGAGTTATGATGGGAATGCCTCTCATGTGCACCTGTACAAGCTCCATCGCGGAATTACATCAGCTGTATGTATTTCCCCTGTTTTTAGGATTAATTTTTTTCTCATGTTTATGAAGATAGTTTATTATCTCTGTTTGTTGCAGGTAATACAAGACATTTGCTTTAGTCATTATAGTCAGTGGATTGCCATTGTTTCATCCAGGGGTACTTGTCATATTTTTGTCCTATCCCCCTTTGGAGGTGGGAACATTCTTCAAATACAGAATTCCCATGCAGATGGGCCAATCTTTGCACCAGTTTTATCTTTACCATGGTGGTCTACTCCATCATTCCTGGCAAACCAACAATCTCTTTCTTCATCACCTCCTTCACCTGTCACCCTTTCTGTGGTGAGCAGAATAAAAAATAACTCTGGTTGGCTCAACACTGTTAGCAATGCTGCATCGTCTGCAGCAGGAAAACTTTCAGTTCCATCTGGGGCTATAGCTGCTATTTTTCATGATTTGAATCCTACTCATTCGAAAGGAATTAATTCTTTGGAGCACCTCTTGGTTTACTCTCCTTCGGGTCATGTTGTTCAATACAAATTGATGTCATCATTGGGGGTTGAGTCTAGTGAAGGTGCTTCGGCAACTGGGCCAGGCTCATCTATTCACAGACAAGATGATGAGTTACGAGTGAATGTTGAATATGTTCAATGGTGGGATGTCTGCCGAAGGGAGCATTGGCCAGAAAGGGAAGAATGCATTTCTGGGGTTGCTCTTGGTAGACAGGAAAGTTTTGACACAGCAATGTACACATCTGACTCTGAAGATAATGATATTCAACAAATGAAGTTGTTAAAGTCTAGTGAACCATCTCACTTTTATCTCTCCAATGCAGAAGTGCAGATGAGTTCCTGGAGGATGCCAATTTGGCAGAAACAAAAGGTATGTGTGATGATACAGTTGCACGATACTTCTCTTTATGTTGTGTCAATCTTGCTTATGTTGGTAACTTTCTATGTAGATGTACTTTTATGAGATGAGTCCTGGGGCTGGTAATCGGACTGTTACTGAAGATCCTTCTGGTGGAGAGATTGAAATAGAGAAGGTTCATGTTCAAGAGATTGAAATTAGGAGCAAGGATTTATTACCAGTTTTTGACCGTTCTTATAGGGCTCCTTCCAATTGGACTGATAGGTACTTTCACATTATATGATCTTACTGGCCATGTAAGCAATTGTTTGAAAGTAAATATCTTCAAACATCACTTTCTTGTTAATCCTGCAGAAGGTCTGAAAGATATTAGGATATTTCTGGAAATGAGTAGCATAGTATAGAACATTTTTAGAATTTGTTTATTTGGTATTTGATTTTGTGTTCCTGGTTATTAAACAAATTGCTTGCTCAAATGGATATGACTGAATATCCTGCAGATCTCATGAAACATGAACTTAGTTTTGTTTATACAGTAGCATTGCTGGGGAGAGAAATTCAAGGTCATCTTCTGGGTCTCTTGGAGTTAAGAAGTCAGAAAGTGCGGCTATTTCTGACTGCAAACTGATCTCTCAGTGTTCTATTGCAAGCACAGGTAGTGATATCAACTTTCGTACTATGATCTGTTTTTCAAATTTACTCAAGTCATATTACTCTTGGCTTACAGGATTGCAACTAGAGTCCTGTCAACCCTTTATCCAATCTAGGAATCATAATTTTGGAGAAGAAGGAGCAAGTTCCATCTTGACATTGCCGATCCTGAATCAGAGCTCTGCTAACAAACATGTTGGTCCTATTTCTTTTAAACAATCTCATATGGATGTTTCTCCTGTTGAGGATAGCAATTTCTTGAACAGTAACACAAGATCTTTAACCAATGATGCACATTTTTCCGGAAGAACAAGTGAAGAAGTTCTCTTGTTAGACAGTGGGGTGACTAGTGAAGCATCAATTGCAAGTTCCAATTGCTCTGATATGAGTATGAACATTATAGATGAGGGACCAGTAAACGAGTCAACTGATTTTGAACAGTATTTCCAAAAGAGTTGTAAACCAATTGCCTTGAGCAAAAGTCATGAATCAATAGAAGGTAGCCCTTGTGATGTTGATAAATCAGAGGAAGATGGTGACAATGATGACATGCTTGGAGGTGTTTTTGCTTTCTCTGAGGAAGGTACATTTTGAAAGTATTATGAAAGCGCTTCTTTTTTTTATTGTAGGAAAAGTTGATGGACTGTAATTTAGCTAATTCAGGAACTCCATTCTTCCTATGAGAACATAGTAGGTTTGGCTGCTCTTCATTCTTTTCCAATAATAAGAAGACTTGTAGGGAAAGGGTCTAACAGAAGTTAAGTTGAAGCATGTGGATTACATTAGAGCAGTTTTGGGTTTTAGTTTTGGTGCACCAACTTTAGAAAGTTTTATATGGAAGATCTGACAACTTTGCATGACTTCCAAAAATTGAGTTCAAAGTTCTATTTTATTGGTAGTTATCTGTGTGATTTATATATATGACTCTGGCATGTCTGAAATGTTATTCTCATGTCATTTTTTGATTGTTCATTTCATTGCATGCACCATTTATCTAAATTTTTTTAGTGAATTATGCACCAAATTACAGAACTTGTTAATCTCACTAATATTCAGCAAGCAAGCATATTGATTTGTTTTTGTCTTGATGCGACTATTGTATGACTTATCTTTCTTGTTTTGATTTGAAGGTTGATTTATTCCAATTTTCTTGCTGTGATATACTCTTTTTCTTCCCCTATACTGTTTATTGTGCAGACGACATGGAAGCCTGCTTGAAGGAGGTTTAGATGCCAATTGATAATGGTTGAGGTGATTGCCTTTCAACAATGTGTTTGCTACTGACTGGTCAATATAGAAAGTGACAAAATTATGGCAGATCATATCACTCCCAGTGAGATGCTTGGCATCTCTTCTAACATTCCGTGTACATGCTGTAAATTACATTGACGGTACAGGTAATTGTGTGGAAAGGTTCTTTCTATGCTGTGTAACATTATTTATTTTTTAAATGAAAATAACAAATAAAATAAAAAGAAAAAAATAATTGAAGAACTTGTTATTCTTTTCAGAGCGTTCTTTTTGGAACCTTGGTTTATGCAAATGGAAGACCATGCATTAACTACTCTTGTTGAATGTTATACAAAATATTTGGAACATTTTTTGCATATCTGACAGAATGTTTAGACTCTTTGGCAGATTAAAGTCTTCTGGTTTCAAGATAGTCGTGCTCATTTCTTTTTTTCTGAACAAGAAATTAAGGCAGTGTGCATTGGCTCTTGAAGCACTTGACAAGCATGTAATTTTGCTCCATTTGGCCAACAGTTGTATGACAAATCAAAATTGGCTATCTGTGACAAAACAGCAAGGATCAAGCCATTTATCTTTTTATCTTTGAGTACATGGGATCCAATTGGGGTAGTATATGTCTGAACTCTCAACTGAATCACAAGGTTTGGTTGTCTACTTGATATTTATTTTTTTCATAGGTTCCAAAAGTATACATCTCGATTAAACTACAAAATTTGGTGCTATTCTTATAAACTGTGATTACCCGGGAATTATTGGCAGATCATTTGTCTTCAACTTGTATATTAAAGGGGGTCTCATGTTTGACGGAACATCATGTTATTATCTACGTACAACTTTGTATATGAACAATGAAATGCTTATGTATGCCATAGATGGTTGCAAAATGTGAATCTTTGTTAGGTCAGTGATGGTTTGGGAAGAAAAGAAATGTGGCGAAAGCTAAAATCAATGGACAGCATGTTGTAGAATGTGTGTTTCTGGTAACTAAAAACAGCAAATAGGCAAAAGTTTGATTTATTTTGGTTACCGGTAAGAACATTACTTCATGTCTACAAGTACATAGCAGTCACATTAATGGTTAGAAATCTGCTGCAAGAATTGGCTCCCACATGTCCAAATGAGGATTAGAGGCACAGAAAAGAATAAAATTCTCTAGATTCTAGATTCCCATTTTCAAATGGTTCTAATTTGATGTGGAATAACAGGATGTCAAATATTGTTTTGAACGTTCGACGAATGTGCTTATTATAAAAGGGACTTGTTTAGAACTCCGGACCCTGAGGTAAAGGTAATCTTGTCTCTGTCAACCGAGATAAGGCCCTTTAGCATGTGCGTATATTTGAGATTATTTTGATTACCATTAGCAGTCCTTAGCCACTCAGTGAATTCCGTTTTTTGTATTTTATTGCAAGAGTTAGGGTATTAGTAATGGAATGACGAGTATTGAAAGGTGGGTATAATTTTAACCATGAATATATGTGGGAATGATCAAAAGAAGTTTAACCATGACTGGGTACAAGCTGAAAAATAAAGCTAATCCCAGGAAGTAATTGTAATTGTTTCAATGTTCCTTGATTTTCCTTTTGAATGCTTACATAGATGTGTCCCCCCTAAGCAACTTCTGACACACGAACTTAGTTTAGCATATCGTTGCAATCAAAATCGTTCATTAATAGCTCCACATATATTAAATTCATTAGAGTTGGCGCCTGTTAGCGAAAGATTTCCAGCAAAGTCTTACCATTCGACATCAGCCCATGTCCGGAAGAGCGCAGAAGGCTAAACCTTTTCTGTAAGTTAAAATGGAATGATAATTAAAAAAAATTAACGTTAACAATGTTGCAGAGACTCGTGAAGAAGAAGACGATGGAGGCACTAGTCGTTAAATGTCAGCAATACGTTGAGTTTTAATTAAGGTCCACTATTGTTAGCATACGCCTTAGACTACGATACCGTATACCAGCTGTATATAAGCTGCATTGTGACGGAAATATGACATGTAATAACCAAATGTGATTTGATTCCCTTTCCTCTCTCTCTAAGCGATTTTGTGTATCCTCTTCTCTCTCTCTAATTCGCTCGAACTCTCAATTCTTCGTTTTACACGCGATTCTCTCAAACCCATTAGTTTGTATAACAATTTGGTATCAAAGCAGTTGAACTTGGGAGACGACAATGGCGGAGGGTACAACAAATGCCGAGTTACGTAAGATGGAGGACAATTTGAAGGGAGCGATGGAAAGAATGCTAGCGGAAATGAATAACAAAATGCTCTTAGAAATGAACAACAAATCAGAAAAGGTGGAGAAGGAAATGTCTTAGCTGAGAAACATGATGATGCTAACCTTACAGAAAATGGGCGGAGATGCCGGGCCAACCGAACCAACGTCTCAGAGCAGTTTAGAGAGAGTGACACAGACGCAGGAAGAGCGAGTACTACCAGGGAGGATGAGTCGAATTGAATTTCCGGTATTTGATAGTGATAATGTGAAATTATGGGTTTACAGATGCGAGCAGTATTTTTCATTAGACTAAACACTTGAGGGAATGAAGGTGAACGTGACCATTTTACATATGGATGAAAGAGCACAAGAGTGGTATTGGCTATACGTTCGGAATTTTAACAAAGGAGAGATAGTAGACTGGGACGAATTCACTAAGGCACTCAAACAACGTTCGACGTAGAAATCTTCGATGACCCGATTGGAGACTTCAAAGACTTAAGGCAGGAGGGAATAGTACTGGAATATTGTGCGGTGTTTAATCACCATTCCAATCGATTGGCACTACCAGAGGAATATCTAGTCGGATTTTTCATGAAAGGACTTCGTCTGGAAATAGGGGTAACGGTTAAGCTGCATGAGCCCAACTCTCTGCATCATGCATATACTCTAGCGAGGAAGTAGGAGGCAATATTAATTTCAACGGGCCATACCTTCTTTAATAGAACTATAATAGTACGAGGAGCATGAGCCCCGGGGGACAATCACACAGTCTATCAAAAGGGCCACCAACCACTAGCATGGGAAGGAATGTCAATTCAAAAGGATTGCTGCCTACGCTGGCAACCATGTCACGAGCGTCTCCTCCGACGAGATCGTTCAAACTGCAGAGATCTATTAGCAGTAAGGATTTTGATGAAAAAGGGCTAAGGGATTATGCTTTTGGTGCGATGAGAAGTACACGCTAGGTCACAAGTGCCGGAAACGCCAAATACAGTTCTATGTGGTTTCAGGGGACGAAGATAATGTGCAAATTGTACCTGACATCGAAGAGACAGGGCCAGATGAAAATGATGAACAAGGTGACTCTCCCTTGGTCTCGATGCAAGCTATGTTGGGGTGTTCAGGAGAAGGAGAGTTCAAGCAAATGCGGATGATCGGCATATATCAGAGAAGGCAAATCCACATCCTAATCAACAATGGGAGTACACATAATTTTGTGGACTCTTCAGTAATTAAAAGAGGAGGTTGCGAGATACAAGACATTGAGCCTGTTTCCATAACCGTAGGAGGAGGGTTACAACTGAAATGCTACCAGCGCTGTAAGAATTTTACGTGGAATATGCAAGGAGTCCAGTTCACCATAGAAGCTTTGGTTTTAGCACTGGGAGGTCGTGATGTTGTTTTAGGGGTGCAGTGGTTGATTGGACTGAATGATGTGTTATGTAATTTTAAGAAAAGAACGATGACCTTCCAGTGGGAAGGAAGGGTGGTAACGATTTATGGAAATCCGAAGGGGAAATCACGAATTCTTTCCAGCAAGGGGTTCGAAAGGCTCTTGCGAGGACCTTCAGAAGGGCAGCTATTTATGTTGAGACTGACAACACCTCTTGAATGCCAGCTCCAACAGATGAGCTTAATGGAGGGACAGTGGAGTGCAGCTGATGAAATCAACGTTATATTGGCAGATTATGCCACGATATTTTAAGAACTGACACAACTGCCACTAGACCGTAAACACAATCATCAAATCATTTTGAAGGAAGGAGTGGAAGCCGTCAACGTGCGTCCTTACCGGTACTCAAAAATGCAGAAGGATATAATTGAACAAACAGTGAGTGACTTGATGAAGCAAGTGTTTATTTGGTGTAGTTATGGCCCTTTTGCGTCGCCGGTAGTGCTGGTGAAGAAGAAGGATGATACCTGGCATATGTGTGTAGACTACCACAAGCTTAATAAGAACACCGTTAAAGACAAATTTCCGATTCCGTTAATTGAAGAGCTACTGGATGAGTTGCACGGAGCAAGTTGGTTTACCAAGCTGGATTTACGCTCGAGATATCACTAGATTTGGATGCAACAGGAGGATATCTCCAAAACAGCATTTCGGACGCAAAAAGGGCATTACGAGTTCATGGTAATGCCCTTCGGCTTGATAAACGCTCCTTCGACATTCTAGAGGTTGATGAATGAAATATTCAAACCCTTCTTACTGCAGTTCATGTTGGTCTTCTTCGATGATATTTTAATCTACAGTCCGTCACTCCAATCACATGTCGAACATCTATCGGTAGCCATGCAGACACTGAG
>JANZLC010000200.1:11085938-11103719 GCA_026413385.1 Erythroxylum gracilipes
TTTAACTCCTCAAATCGACGGGTCCTCATCCTGTGGTAATTTCTTGTATATAATTATGATATTATAATTATATAATTATATAATTATATAATGTCTAAAATATTTAAATATTAAGTGATTAATAATATTAGTAGAATTTAGAATAAAAGGAAAATAGAAATGCTTAATTAGACTTTTAAAAGTCCTTTGACCAAGTCTAGTTGTTGGTCAAACATATTACGAGTCTACTCGTTTCCTTTGAAGGTAATCCAAACAGAAAGTTTCATACTTCGCCTCAAAGGAAAATCAAAATAAAAACACAAACACAGCTTTGTTCTGTCTCGAAAAGCTTCGATTTTTACTAAAACCTTTGTCGAAAAATGAGTCAGGAATCGTTCATTTACAGCTTCGTGGCTCGGGGCACCATGGTTTTGGCCGAGTACACCGAATTTACCGGCAACTTTCCGGCCATCGCCACTCAGTGTCTTCAGAGGCTGCCCTCCACTAACGACAAGTTCACTTACAATTGTGACCACCACACCTTCAATTTCCTTGTGGAAGACGGCTACGGTAAGTGGAAGGAGTTGAAAATGGAAGAAGTGGGTTGGATCTTGTTTGAACTGGTTGTTGGGTGTTGGATTTGTATGATAAAGGTTTCTTCTTTATTGGGTAGTTTGGTTGTTGTTTGATTTGTTGCTGAGAAAAGCTGAGTTAAAAATCTGATGAATAGTGGATGAATTTTCTTTGCACATGTCTTCAAATGAAAATACAGCAGTTTACTTTGGTTTGGATCGGCTTGTGGATTGGATATATTGGATATGTTGGATTTTGATTCTGTTTGATTATAGTGTAGCAACAATTGTTAGGTGACATAATTCCATTTAAGGAAGATTCCTTGTTCAGTTGTTCTCTGTCTTGATGTTTGTTACTAATTTAAGGTCGAGACACCATTCCTTGTGATGTTAGTTCATCCTATTGATAAGTCTTACCAAGTTGTGAATCCCCTGAACTTTTGGCAATGGAGTTTCTCATCCTTTATGGTTTGTATTATGACGGTGCTGAGACATGATAAGCGCATCGAAACAGGTTTAAGATGCTGTTTCTATTCAATTTTTGTTCTGTATTTAGCTGTTCTGTTAGCCATCTTTACAGTAGTCTTGCAGACAATATTGATTTATGTGTTTAACACTTGCTGATTCAACTCATCGTGTGTGCTGTTACTTTCCACATCTTTCGGAATATATGAAACTGTCCGCGATAGGACATGATGAGCAAACTTTTAACGTTTCTATATGTCGCCAATGTGGATTTGGAATGTGCAGCTTACTGTGTTGTGGCAAAAGAAACCCTTAGCAAGCAGATCTCTATAGCTTTTTTGGAACGTATGAAAGCAGACTTCAAGAAACGATATGGGGGTGGTAAGGCAGACACAGCTGTTGCCAAAAGTCTCAACAAGGAATTCGGGTATGTGCATCTGTGAAAAGCTGTCCGTTTTTACGAGTTGTTAGCACTTAAGTAGTTACATGTTCTTTTTTGCAATTGGAAGTAAGAATGTCTGAGTTTAATTTCAGGCCAATTATGAAGGAGCACATGAAATATATTATTGACCATGCTGATGAGATTGAAAAGCTATTGAAAGTGAAGGCTCAAGTTTCGGAGGTTAAAAGTATAATGTTGGGAAATATTGACAAGGTAAGGCAGCTATGCTGGAAGCATTTATTAGTTACTACACTTGAAGTCTCCATTACTGCTTTTTCATTCTATTTTGAGCATCTTGTGTGCCAATTTCGGTGTTTCTTTGTAAATGCTTTTGATTCCATGTTCTGTTAAGGTTCTTCTGCGAATCGAAATCCATCCAACCCTCTTCCCTCCATCGCTTCTCTCCCTCTCCAACTTGACAATTGGAATTATTCTGCCAATTTCTAAGCCTAGATGCATTTATCCCCCTCATGGAAAATAGTGCACTTATATAACTTTCGGATGTCTTATTGAATGGTGTAAATCAGCATATGTTTTGGATGAATTCAAGAAACCAAAGTTTTGATTGCGGTCTGAAATGGTCTTTACCGGCTATTCATTTGTACGCGTACTTTGTTCTTCTATCACAAAAGCACACATTTCAGACTCTCTTAATTCTGTGTGTCTGGCAGACAATCGAAAGGGGTGAGGCCATAACGAGTCTTGCGGACAAGGCTGAGAATTTGCGAGATCAGGTCGGTTAAATGAGCAGAATAAAGTCTTCAGTTAGTCTCATTTTCATTGTATCTAAGTTCTTACTGTGTTCCTTAGGCTCAAACATACAGAACACAAGGAAACCAAATCCGGCGAAAAATGTGGTACCAAAACATGAAGATAAAACTGATTGTTCTCGCAATCGTGCTAGCTCTGGTTCTGATAATCTGGCTTTCCATATGCAATGGATTTAACTGTTCCAACTAGCAATTCAAAGCAAATGGAGAGATGGTAATCGCATCCGTATGCATAAACCGCTTCTTCAACCGATTCATGTTCATCTTGCTCAGCAGGAGAGTCTGTGTTTTCTTATCAACTGTTGCATACCTTTCCCTGGAGTTCCAGAGCTATCCTCGGAAAGATATAGGTGTACAATGTGTTGTAATATAGGTATATCAAAGAAATTATTTTGTTGTTTTTCCATTTTCTTAAAGAGGAATGAAATTACAGAAACAGTGTTCAGTATTCAATGTATCTTCTTCTTTTTCCTATGATAATGGATTTTGCTGGATATTTACAGCCGGAGTAATTTCACATCAGAAAGAGACATAAAAATGAAGTAAGTTATATATAAAGATAAAACTCATAACTCGTTACTTTAAAGTTTTAAGTTTAAATCATTTGGTACTATTTTAAAAATAAAACATGAGATTTTCTTTATAAGTATAAATAAATACTTAAAAATTGTATAAATAAATAATTAAAAATAATATATAAAGAACATTTGGATCTAATTTAATCAAATTTTTTTGTACTTAAAACTTAATTTAAATTTAATTTAACTTAAATTTTATTAAATTAATTAATCTAAAAAATATTGGAGTACAAAAATCTTATTATCATCCTTTCATTTAATATTTATTCAAAAATTAATGAAGTATATGATTTAACACTTATTTTCTTGTGAAATGTGACAGCATGGCATAACGTATAGTTGACAAGACAAAGTTCTGATCTTATCAAATCATCAAACTCATGAGAAGACAAAGTAAGATCACTCTCTTGCCTTTCAAAAAAAAAGTAAGATCTCTCTTGTCTTGCCCCATCCTTTCTGGATACGATCCGGCTCTCTTCCACCGGCTTAAATCAAAAGGTACTTTCCAGTCCCAAGTGAACGGACAAGGCTTGAGTGGATGGAATTTAAGAATTAAGAACATGTTTTGGGGAGAAGGGGTTGATTTGTATCGGGAAATAGTAATAAGAATGGGAATGAATATAGTAAGAAATGAGAATAATATTATCATTATAATTATGATAGTTGGTTACGAGGAAGGAATGATTACCATTATCATTGATAGTGATTAGTTTGTAAAAAATAAGGAGGGGATAGTTGATTTGTATCGGGGAATAGTAATAAGAATGAGAATGAATATAGTGAGAAATGAGAATTATATTATCATTATAATTATTATGATGGTTGGTTAAGAGGAATGATGATTACTATTATCATTAATAGTGGTTAGTTTATAAAAAATAATGTAATTAATTAATTACAATATATTAATTAAGTAAATAATATAATTAATTAATTAGATTATTTTAGTTAATGAATAAATTATATTTCAATTAATTATATTGTAACTAATTAATTATTTTTAATTAATTAAATTGTAATTAATTAATTAATAACAATATTTTAATTAATTAATTAATAACAATATTTTAATTAATGAATAATTATATTTTAATTAATACTAATATTTTAATTGATAATAATGTAATTATTTAATTAATATTAATAATTTAATTAATTATAATTTAATTAATTACAATAATTTAATTAATGAATAATTATATTTTAATAAATAATAATATTTTAATTAATTAATTAATAGCAGTATTTTAATTAATGAATGAATTATATTTTAACTAATTATAGTAATTAATTAATTATATTATTTTAATTAATTGATTAATTAATTACTATATTTTAATTAATTAATGAATTATATTTTAATCAATTCTATTGTAATTAATTAATTACTATATTTTAATTAATTAATGAATTCTATTTTAATTAATTCTATTGTAATTAATTATAATGTACTTAATTAATTAATATTATTATTTTAATTAATTATATTGTAATAAATTATATTTTAATTAATTAGTATTAAAAATATTTTTAAAAAATTAGTTTCTACTAAGAATGAGTTTCATTCCTCTACTAAATGGGGGGATGAAGGATTCCCCCAAAGTGGGATATCAAACTATTACTCTTATAATCATAATCAACAACTAATCACTTATTTTTTATTCCGTACCTATTAACTCTTTCTCAAACCCATCAACCAAGCACCCCCTCATTTTCTTCCAAGTTTGTCTCTCAGAAGTCAGCTATCGATCATAAGCCCCATTGGCATTTTGCTTTGCCCATAAGAAATCGGGGAGTGGGCTTGGTCTAAATTTGTTATGTTCCAAGGCCCGATCAATCTTTCTTTTTACTATATTTTAGAAAAGTGAGGAGAGAATCTCTCTTTCCTTTTCCCGAAAAGCTTCTATTCCCAGGCAGCGAGGGATGCGTTTAACGTTTTTAGCATCTCTTTAAGTATCCAAACAATAACAGGAAAACTGATTTTGTCATATTACACTTGTTTGCATTATTACAAGTCCAGAGTGATACAGAACAGCTTACTCTGTGTGGATGCCCCAGTTAATGTGTTTCTCGAACAAGACTTATAGGTTGCTATCATACTCCAAATCCGGGGTTTAAATTCATACAACTTGTAGCCGCAAGAGATACAGAGGGCTGGATTAGTATTGAATCCAGAACCCAACCAATCAATGGAAGAAGCGATGATGAATCTGTCCCACGCCCCATCCCCTTTCCGTCAAATAAATGACTACTTCTTCCATTGCTAATAGCCCTGTTTGTGCCTAAGATCAAAACAAAGATTTCCCCACGCCACGATAGTATGTTTCAACTTTCAACTACTAAACTTAGCTCATTCCCGCTAAATTCTGAACTAACTCAACTCCCACTCTATATTATGGTGGAAACTGCAAAATGCCAAAGGATTGCTGCTTCCGAATAAAATGGGTCCACTTTAAGGGCACTTGACCCCAGCCATCGGAATCCAAACTCCGGCAGTAGATATACCTGCGAACTTGCAGAGCTCCTGGAACTGCTGTTAGAGGGATGCTTATCAACTTTCTATAGAGCTAGATGGCGTCTTAGCGATTTTGGATCGTTGCAGTTAAAACTCCGGTTTGCCAGAGCCCAGTCAAAAACTTCATATCTTTGCGCGTCACCCTTGTTTGGTTGCCTAGAAAATGTTACTTTTCGGCCATAGGCAGCATGGGAAACTACCAAAAGGTTGAACGTCGTCGTTTAGCAAGTGTTATCCTCTTTATGTGGTTGAAGATTTATGCACTTGGTTGGATTCAGAAACATGGGATGGATAATGAAGAGAGCCTAAATTGAATCAAAGGTCTGGGCATTGAGGTTCTGTTCTATCGATGAAGGTTGTAGTGGGATATTACAACCTAGGCTTAGTTTCATGTCCGAGATTGAATTTTGTGTTTCATAGAGTTGTTTATTCTTCAGTTGTTGGGTCCAGTAAACGAGCATTGGAGCAAGTGGACAAGGAGCTAAGCAAGGGAGATGAGAGAACAGCACTTGCTCTTGTCAAGGACTTGCAAGGGAAGCCGGAAGGCCTCAGATGTTTTGGTGCTGCAAGGCAGGTTTGCATTCTGACTTTTCCGTGGTTTTCTGACAATGTCGTTGTCTGAATCCTGGATATACTGTAGGTACCACAAAGGCTTTACACATTAGATGAACTGAAGCTAAATGGGATAGAGACTGTTTCTCTTTTGTCTCCTGTAGATGCTACCCTTGGCTCCATTGAAAGAAATCTGCAGCTCGCTGCTCTTTTAGGTGGAATTGCTGTATGGAAGGCATCTGACCTTACTCCGCAACAGATTCTCTATATTTCTTTGGGTATGTTGTTTCTATGGACATGGGATTTGGTAAGTTCTTTCTGGTTCTCTAGCAGTCTCAAGAAGCTTTCCTCCTTCCTTATCTGTGACTGCATGCAGGTTTAGGACATTCAGTTTGCATCTTTAAAATTGGCAGCTATCATTTTTTTGCATTATGGATTTAGTTTGTTTTCCTTTCCCCAGGATTATCTAAGCTAACAGGTCTAGTTTTTGATTGTTTTCTATTTAAAGATGCTTCGAGATATCTGTTCTATTTCATTTTCTCAATATTGACTGAATGCTCTTCTTGGGGTGATTCCAGAAAATCGACTTAAGTAGACTGGATTGGTTAGTTGCTCTTAGTTAATTTGCTACTGTCTCATGTAGTTGGTTTTATAGGTCTCTTTTAATGGAGGAGTTGGTAGCTTGGTTCTTGATACAATCGGTCATGCCTTCAGCCAGAAGTACCATAATAGGGTCATTCAAGTAAGAATAACAGCCCCAACCAAAATCACACATAACAGTAGCAATCTTGCTTCAAGTGCTTCACGTAATGCACATGAAGCAAGAGGCTGGCATGGCTATGTATTTTTCAGTGCATTTTAAGTTGGTCATCTGTTCTTTAGAAGCAATGCGCTATTCATACTCCAGGATGCCCTAAATGTCCAAAGAGACTTGGAATCTGGAGTGATCAATGTCCTCTGATTAGTCTTGATCTAAAGGTTCGAAGTTATAAAGATAACTTCTCTTCTTTTTCCTTTCTTCAAGTGCAGCATGAAGCTGGCCATTTCCTAATCGCCTACTTGGTAGGCATTCTACCAAAGGGCTATACTTTAACCAGTTTGGAAGCTCTGAAAAAGGAAGGATCTCTGAACATTCAAGCTGGGACTGCTTTTGTTGATTTCGAGTTTCTTGAAGAAGTAGGCTTTTTAAATCTATCCAAGTTATAATTTGTTATTTTAAGCTGCTCCACATTCCAATACTCTGCCTTGCTGTTTTATGTGATTGGGTCGGTTTTGCTTATAGCAGTCAAGTATAACAGTAGTTGGTATTATTGATGCTTGGACTTTCTGTGGCAATTGTATAAGAAAATTTCAAGGAATCTGGATAATTTATATCTTGGAGCCAGGAGCTCTTTCTGTTCCTGTAAATGAATTTCTTTTGCTGCATGACCAAGTCTAGAGAAGTTCTATACTTGATGTTTTGATGACCCGATTAACAAACCCATCAAAGCCTGAAAAGTTGAAACTATATATGTAAATGGGCACCCAGATTGCAAATTCAGAACACAAACAAGGGAAAAAGAGCTTGTCTTATGTCTGGTATAGTATTTATTCATCATTTGCTGCTTTATGCCAAAGTCAGTAACTAACTAGCAAAAATATAGACTATGTGAATATTTGTAAAGTTTAGTTTTGGCTTGAAAGGGCGAAGGACCCCAGATGGGGAGTAACAAAGTTTGTGATGTTTCACACACGTGTTTCATCATTAATTAGAGTGCAAAAACTTGTCGTCACATTGATATATGGACAATAGCTTTCTTGCTGATGAAAGTGACCATATTACCTTGTTGCTAAGCTGGTATGATTCCGGTTAGAAACTAATGGTTTATATTTTGCATGTTCTGCAGGTTAATTCAGGAAAACTATCAGCTTTGGTATGTTCAGTCCTTAAATTTATGCGATGCTTTACTAAAATCAAGATCCTTGACAGTGAGAAATTCTTATGTCCAGACTATATTTTTGTTAGACATTGAACAGATTCTCATGCATTGCGTTGGCTGGTGTATCTACTGAATACTTATTATATGGCTATGCTGAGGGTGGGATTGCTGATATAAATAAGGTTTGTGCAATTTCTTTGTTCAATTTTTGGCCCCCTTCCATGAAAAGAAAGGTTATATCATGCATAGCTAGTTGGAAATGTGCAATTTTTTTGTTACCAATTTGAAATTTGTTTCTGCAAATTGTACAGTTGGATATGCTACTCAAAAGCTTAGGGTTCACACAGAAGAAAGCCGATTCTCAAGTTAGATGGTCTGTGCTGAATACAATCCTAATTCTGCGACGTCATGAAGGAGCCCGAGTTAAACTTGCAGAGGCAATGTCCCTGGGAAGATCTGTGGGAGATTGCATTGGTGTCATAGAGGACAACATAAATTATGAGGATATCTAGTTGTACATCACCAGTAGTTTGTTCATTCGCATTCAGTCTTTTGTGAGATCAATTTGCCCCTTACTTGGTGATATCCATCTTGTTAGATTTTGTACATCAACATATATGTAATGAATTATTGAAATAGGAAAGGACAATAAGGAGAAGGGCTCAATAGATGCAAACAGTTCATACGAACCATTCTGAAGAACCAAGGCTAGGTTTCATTTCTACTTGCTCTGAGGTTTCCAGCCATCCGAAGATATGCTCTGCAACACTAACGTATACCTAGGGTCAGATGTGAAGCTGTTTCTTCTGGTATGAATATGATTAGGTCTATGAATGATTCTAGTGGCATTTGGGACACTCAATCTAAGGGACTGAAAAGATTTCCATTTCTATTATGTGATATACTAAATATATTTATGTGCATTCCATTGGAAGTCTAGTCGGTTTTATTGAATATCTGCCATCTCATGTCCCATTTATTTATTTTTAAATAAATGAAGTAAAATAAACTCTTAAAATGGATCTAATCTAAAAATGAAACATCCGGAAACTGATGAAGTTGACCACAAGCGTCTGTTTATTCAGCTGTTTCAGAATCAGATGAGATTGAGCTGCATATAATCTATTAATCCATATACCAAAGAAGGGAACAGAACTATAAACTCTTACGCAGCGTTTAGTTAGCGTTTTCAGCAGGCAGGGACGGGACGTGATTGGGCAGAACGAGACAGCACAGAACAAGAATTGAAGACAGTGAGATGTTTGGTTGCGATGGACAGAACAGAGATAATAATATTAATAATATTAATTAATATTATTATGGTGTTAGGTTTGGAAAGATGAGGCTATTTTTGACATTTCTAATTCTTGTCCATAGGACAAGAATTTTCGTACCTATGTTTTGAAAAGAACAGAAATTTCTGTACTCCTCCTCTGAAAACAGAACAAAAATTTCTGTCTTTGGTAAGCAAACACTCAGGAGGACAAAAATTTCTGTCCTCATCATCCGTTCTCGCGTTCTCAGACGCTAAGCAAACGCAGCTTTATTTTCTTTTCCTACTTCAAATACACACGAAAGAAAAGAACAATTACAAAACCGATAGTCTAATATTTGCAAATATTATAGAAATAAGGTGTAAGGAAAACAGAAATTGGAATATATCCCAGCATAAGGTCAAACCCTGACCTCTCTGAAACTGATAAAAAATGCACCAAAACTCAAAGGTCCAATCTTTCCCACATAGGACCCGATTCTGAATCCAGAAGTCCCTATCTTTTTCTCTCCTTTTCATTTTCTGAGAATGGCCGTACAGTGGATTCTCATATGCCATGGTCTGCTCACCATTCTAGTGACGATCTCTTTTCTGTGCGGTCAATGGCCTATCTTTCAAGGCACTCCCATTGAGCGCCTCCATTACTTTCTCACCTTTGGCGCTTACGATTACTTCCTGTATTTCTTCAATCTCCCAATTTCCTGTGCACACACTTGTACACATTTTTTCGATTCTTTTGCTGTCTTGGGTGTCTGATTAGGCACTATTTGTGTAATTGTTGAGTTTTATGTGGTCAGGAGGTTTGTTGGGGCTGTTTTTGGGAATAAGGGCACCAGTGTTATTGTATCTATCGAGCAGTTCTGTTGTGATCGACCTAATCCTATATTACAGGTACTTTTCTCTAACTGCGTGTGACTACGAAAGCAGTTAGTTTGATTGCTCATGCGTCCCGTCTTACTGGCTGTGGATTGGATTGTGTTTCCGCGTTAGGGACGATCTTTTTTTTTTTCCTTTTTTTTTGGTTGCATGTTTAGTTTCTCTATCTTGGAGTTCTTTGTATACAATATAGACAATTATATGTATACACAATTATATGTACTTAGCGCTTCTGTGCTTTCAAATGATGCCTTTATGCTTCTTTGGAGAATCAGATGCTTATTAGAAATTGTATTTGCTCAACTTAACTATCCCCCTAGTTTGTATTATACTATTTAAATGAAAGTAAGAAGAGCTACATATGCAACCAGTTTGCAGAAAGCTTTCCGCTTAATAAGGTGTATGAGCCTGTGAAGGATGGAGTTGCAACTTATGAGTTAAATGTAAGTTAGGAGAAAGCATAGTAACTGGGATATCAAGGAATGCATAAATTGCGACAGTAGAATGAAATTATTATGCAGTTATGCTAAGGGAACTCTGATTTCAGCAAACATGTAGCGATCCTTGAATTTAAGATTTAACCGAGGTTACTGGAATGAAAGAACGTATATTTTGGCTATTGGGGTCTTGTTACATTTCCTTGGAGAAATGAATATGTTTGTTAAGAATCACAGCTAATCCAAATTTTAAGTGCTGCCAGTCTTTTATTAAAACAAATATATCTTAGATATAACACTGCTGTGTAATTGCAGATTATATATTTAGCAATTCTCGGAGGAACTTATTACTTTGTTGGCAAATCATCCTTCAGCTATATTCCTGGGTATTATTTAAGTGACGTTCACATGTATGTGCCAATAATAGAAATTTCATTTTGAAAGCAAATTAGTTCCTTCCTGTGATTGCATTTCAAGCTTCATTCAGTTGTTCTATATTCTTACAGATACACAAGCATGCTGGCAGTTGGTGTTGGTGTTCTACTCTTTCTATTAACAAGCTTTTCTGATCCAGGAATTGTGAAGGCTGAGAATGTTTCAGAATTTCTCTCTGCCTATCCCTATGACAATATCATATATAAAGAGAAAGAATGTTCTACTTGCAAGATTCCTAAGTGAGTAATTTGATTTTACATCAAAGACCTGCTCTTAGCTTTTATTATTCAACTGTTGTAATGTACCATTCTTGTTATGAAGACCTGCTAGGTCCAAGCACTGCAGCATATGTGACCGCTGTGTTGCCCGTTTTGACCATCACTGCGGATGGATGGTTGGTTTGCATTCCATTTTCTTTTTTATTTTTACCTCATATGTCTTATTTGACAATTTTGATTGCTTCTTGTTTTTGGTGAATTCTGGAACATGTCCTCTTCATTTCCTCTTAAAGTTGTTTCATCATTGCAGAATAATTGTATAGGGGAGAGAAATACCCGATACTTCTTGGCATTTCTTTTGTGGTGAGTGTTATGTCAACTCTATATAGGCATTTAAAGGTGTATATCATTATTGCGACCAACAAATACTGCTTGAGCTAGGCCAACTTATAAACCTTTTTCAGGAAAAATTTGTTCTTATAGTTTCTTTTATAATGAATCGTCTTTGTAATTTTAGAATAATGAGGATCAAGTAGATATTTATGGAATGATTATTAATGATGTGAATTTTGATCCTGAAATTTGGGTTAGATTTTGGCTGTACATTCTTGTAAGATGGGAATTTCCTTGACCTGTTATCATGCTAAATGAATGTATGGACATGATATTAAGGAATGTTTACATCTTTCAATTTTCAAATTTGAGCAATTACTTCATGAAAAAGTTGAATTTTAAATTTGCTGTGCTTACCAGCTTTAATCATTGGCTTGAAATTTGGTAATGGTCATTCCAATTTTTGTCTGATATTTGATAAGCTGAGTGTGTCTTCTGATTCTCTTATCCATTTGTCTTTTTTATCTTGTCTTTTTTTTTTTCTGGCATAAAAAAATTGTCACTCTTCCCAGGCATTTTTTTCTGTGTGTGTATGGAACAATTGGCCTTGGATTGATTCTTGCTGGCCGATTGAAGGAATTAAGAGTAGTGTATATTTTAACAGGTAAAGTCAACTTATATGTAAGACGTTATACTATGTCTACTAATTTTCTTATGGACGTAGGAAAGTGAGGATGACATCCTGTTTTGTCTTATCCAGTTTACTATGGTGTTGAAAATTCTTTTCTTGGTTTAGCTCCCCATATTGCACAGGTGGGTACACTGAAAGAATTCCCAGTGTTGGTTCCGCTCTGACTTTGATGACCTCTTTTTGCATACTACTTGGATTAATGGCTATTGGTTCTTACAGTGGCTGTTGGGCTCATATAACACTCAGATACTTCTTATGGTATTTCTGGCCATTGTATCTCTATTATTGGTGGGGTTCTTTGGATACCACGCACATCTCTGTCTTACAAACACAACAACAAACGAGGTTGGGTTTGCTTATCCTATTCTCAGTCATTGCTGTGTTTTAATTGCAAATGTGTCCAGGCAGTATATGACCAATAATACACGTGGCATTCTTAGATTTTAGTCTATGGCTTAAATTGAGCATTGGTGCTTTGGAGATGAGGTCTACAATCCTGATTTTTGTTGCATTGCTGAGCTATTTTTCGAGCTCTAACCAAAGAATTAAACAAGTGATTGAAATGTTAGAACCCTATGCTCAGAATACTGAGTTTTGCTATATTATTTATATATATATATATATCTGTAATGTGCTAGGCACTACAGTATATCCAGAGCAGATTTGCTCCTAACCAGAGCTGAATAAGCTCCTCAGAGAGAATGATTGCTCTCTGCCTATATTTTCTATCTTTCTTCTCCCTGTCCTTCCTGCTTCTATTCTCCCCTTTTATAACCTCCCTATGTACATACGGTTATAACTAATTCCTTCTAGATTAATCTTCTCTCTCACCTAAAGGTCCTAACATATTTTAGAAAGGAAAATGAAAAATCAACACATGAAATATCGAGAACTGTGGCTAGACATGTGCATCTATTCCACAAGGGTTCGATAACATTGTCTATACCCATAATTTCAACTGATATTTTGTTTGGATAATTTAGAAAGCATGAAATTTTTTTAGAAACTACTCAAAAACCGATCTTGTGATTCCTAACCCAGGCAAATGTTGATGGTGTTGTTCTCAGATGTAGCAACATCTTATGTTGATATTAATGAGTAAGGTTGTAAATATCTCCATGTGATGGGTTGAACTTTACATTGTTTGCTTCTTAGAAGTATAGATTTTATATGTAACTTTCTTTTAAAAGTTATCATTCTGGTGCTCTGCAAGCATATGCTGTAACTTTGCTGTTGCTGCAGCTATAATTTGTGCCTTCTGTATGTGCCTCTGACTGTAAATTCACTTCATTACTGAGACCCACAATAGTTGCTTATTTGCTTATTTTGTGTGTATTTCCCCTCCATATAAACCTCAAAAATACAGACGTTCAAGTGGCAAGATTACACAAGCTTGCAAAAGAAGATGAATGAAGCAAGAACTAGTGCAGCTGCACTCAAAGCAAGTATGAGCGGGTTGAGCAGAGAATCAAAGCCTCCAGGGAGCAAATCCAAAGCTTTTTGCCGCAGATCCCCCTTAGAAAATGCCGAAGTTTCTATGAAAAATCAGTATGATAAGGGGCTTTTGAGCAACGTGTATGAGGTTATATTTCCACCCTCAACAAGACCATCATTTGTGCAGAGAAAGCCAAAGTCCAGATGAGATGTTTGTAACTAGTATCCGAGCTTTAACTTATAGATGGTTGGCTGGCGCTACAAACGGATAATTATCGTTATACTCTCAGGGGGCATGTACCAGCTTATTGCAATGCAAACACGGGGCCTGCAATGAGTAGAATTGAAGTAAATGTACACAACTCATTTGTAGAAACAGCATTAGAAATTTTATGAGAAAGTAAAGAGAGTCCGACATCTATTTCATGTTTATGTCAACAAACGATGAAAGGTATTTGATTTTAAAGTGACTCTATTCTTAAAACGCAAATCTATCTCAATGCTTCTTCTTCCCAAAAATCTTACAATAAGCAAATCTGGGCAGGGAGGGGACAGTGGCACCGATTTTTCTTCTCCTTTTGAAATCCAATTTACACCATAGATCATGAATTACTTGAATCGTGAAAAGATTGACTATTAAAAGGCTCCTTATATCTTCTTGACTCTTCTATCTTCCAGTTACATTGTCAGAATTTATTTTAGGATTTAGATTAGTTTTAGTTCTATTTTCGTTTTCAAATTTAACACAAAAATTTTTTAGTTGAATTTTAGTTATCTGAATAACCAAAAAAAGAGAGAAGGTAAATTGCATTTATTTACATTTTACTATATTTAAAATTAATGAATAATTTTTGTTGTAATAAATAATTATAATATATTCATATAATATAATTATAAAAATACAATAATAATTAAAAATAAAAGAAGAAAGATAAATTTGATATATAACAATTTTTTTAATTCTCAAAATGACGAGAGGAGTGATAAATTATGTGTTCACTTTTTGTTTATTTATAAAGTAATAAATGAATTACAAATGATTAATTACAATCACAGCAATAAATAAAAGAAAACAAAGAGAGACAAAATTGACTTATTGTGGTTTAACCAAACAATCTTTTGTCTATGCCCACTTTCTAAGCTCTAGTTGAAAATTTATTATCTTCTTTCTTCAATAGGTGAAGAACAATTCTTAGCTAATATTGGCAAAGATGATGATGTTTCGTTGAATGTGCAACCTTAATAAAAGAGATAGATTATGAATGTAATGGTAAGAAACAAATTAAAGGTGATTAATATTATTGTAAAATTAAGAGAGACAAGGTTTATATAGTTTGGATAAGTTAAGAAGAGACACCTAGAAGCTCTAACGAGAAGATGCGAGAAGATTGTACTTATAGATAATAAGAGGAAAAAAGGGAGGACTAGGAAAATTTGAGAGAAGGTGATCAAGAATTATAAGACTCTGCTGAAACTTACCAAAGATATGACCAGCAATAGAAAACTTAGATGTACTAGGATAAGATCAAGTATTTCATATAAAGATATCATTATCATTCTCATAATTCTTTAGCATTTTCCTCTTGTATTTAGCCTAAACATTTAAATATGTAGTATTTACTTCTTAGTGATTTAGCCTAAACATTTTCCTACTTCTTCTTCTTCTTCTTCTTCTTGTTGTTGTTGTTGTTGTTGTTGTTGTTGTTGTTGTTGTTGTTGTTGTTGTTGTTGTTGTTATTATTATTTGGTCTATCTTTATCGTATTATTTAGTTTATTACTTATTTTATATTTTATGTATTAAATATTTATTTATTTATTTAATATTTTATTATGATTATTTTTGTTTTGTTTTGTTTTGTTTTTTTTTTTCATTTTGGCTATTTGGAAACAGTCTCTCTACTAGTTAAAGGGAAAATCGTGTACCATTGGACCTCCCAGACATGACGTATGAATGAAATATTTTTTGAATTGTTATTATTATTATTGTTGCTGTCAAATCTTATGTGAGACACAAGTGAGATAGAAAGGTTCTTTTTTACACACACTCTTTTTCTCTCTAACTCTCATAAGAGTTCTTGTCTTTACTAGCACAAAGAAAGAATTCTAGCCATCTCTTAATGAGGTTTCATCCTTCTATCTTCGTGTGTACTTTCATTAGAGACGACTTACGTTGATCGTTGTGGTTTACGATAACCTAATATAGAGAAGATTAAAGAACGAAGGAGATCTTCGGAAAGGTATGTAAACATCTTACATTTTATTTTTTTGTTTTCTATATCTATGTGCATTACTAGATCTGGTTTTTGAGGTTCCGTTTTATTTTCCGTTGCATATATTTGATATATATTATGTATGAGATGCATGACTGGAGCCTTTCATATACTTAATGATTTATATAGTTTAATCAAGTTTTGTTTTACCCTTCTAGTTAATTAATTTTTAATGTTTCCAAAAAGGGGGAGAAATGTGTTTTGGATATTAGACAGAATCGCTACATTCAGGGGTGTACTTTTTATCTTGAATATTTTATGTTTTCATTATATGATGAGCAATCTCTTTATGTCTTCTTTATAAGAAGAACAATTACATATATTTCTTTGATAATGAATATTTTTGTTAAATCTTATTCTTAATATTGAATTGCAGTTATGATATTGCTCTATGTTTTATGCACGAATTAGATTGGAGCTAATTGTTTTCTTGATATGGGTTGCTATCTATTTGAATAAATTCTCATATTTTAGTTAGGGAGATTGTTCAGCAGGATAGAAGATCCTCTTAGGTTGTAGCTCCACTTATTATCCTTAATAACTATATTTATCCTAGGATTCATTGGGATCCATACTTTGAGGGAGTTTAATTCATTCCTGAGGTAAAGTGGACCTAGCTAGTTCATGCTAGTTATCCAACTAAAACTAGGTTTGTTCTCCATTTCCAATCCCAATTTTAAAGGAATATCTCAATCTTTCTCTTAGCCTTAACATTTGGATTATACACCATGAGTGTTCCTTGCCAATTTTTAGACTCCAAAAACTTGTATTGGAAAGATAGTATATATGCATCCACTTGGACTATATAGCCTCGTTATCATTAAATAGCGTCCATATCTTTTAGCTAGTAAGACTACATTCATTTTCTTAATAGAGATAAGTCCTAGGACAACTTCCTTCTTTAGTATATACATATCCTACCATTTCACCTTAGCTTTCCTTGAGTTTTCATACTTCCCCATCCATAAGCAATTCTCGATCAACTTCTCCACTTCCTTATTTAGCTTTTTAGGGAGGACCAACTCAAAGCCCCAATGGATATGCATATTCCTTATAATAAAGGAAATCAATTGCAACCTGCTCGAACTAGAGAGGCATCTATTTTGTTAGGAAAAAATCCTCACTTTAACAATTTCAATAAGGGAAATATAATCAATAAATCTAGGTTTCTTCATGGTTATAGGTACTCCTAGGTATTTGAAAGGAGCAATATACAGTTGAAGCCATATATAGAGATAAGGGATTAAGAATTTGGCACAATAGAGGAAATGTAGATTATACTTTTGTCTACATTTACCTTAAGTTTAGATAGAGTAGAGAATAACCCACCACTATGGTTAAAAGATGGATTAACCCCTTGTTGGGCCCTGAGCTTTTCTATTAAATGAGAAATTGTTGGCGATTATTCATATGTAGTGAAAAGGAGAATTCTTGAATTTGAAATGAGGTAAGAAAGGGTTTCGATACAAGATAGGTCATATGTGAAAGGTTGGTAGTTAAAAGCTGGAAAATGTAATTGAAACATGTTCATTAAGTAAGCTTCGGTGTTTTAGCCATAACTTTTTCTCTAGTTATCCAAACGAGATGATTCTTAATTTGGGTTAAATTAGAGAGTTAGGGCTACAAATTGTTTGATGAAATCATTTTTAATTCAGTCTCTAAAAATATCAATTTTTAGATGGAAGTTGAGCACAAAATATTATTTTAGTATAAGAATAGTCAGAAAATGTTTGGGGTATAACTTTTAGATTATAGAACCAAATTTAATGATTTTGATGTCATTAAAAAATTGAGACAATGACGAACATTTTTCTAGAAGGAAGTGCTATCAAATTTCTTCAATTACATGATCAGAAAAAGGTCTTGATTTTTGGAAGGAGTTAGGCAATGACTTAAATGAATTTTGAGGTCTTGATAGAGTATTTTGTGGAGTTAATTAGCATATTAATGTGAGTAAGATTATATGACATAGGTTAATTGAATTATAGTGTTAAGGTGGTAAGATTGCATGAGGGGCAAAA
>JANZLC010000200.1:11123433-11135572 GCA_026413385.1 Erythroxylum gracilipes
TTGTTGAATATCAATCCAAAATACCTGAAACAATTTCTTAACCAATTCTATACATTTTATTATTATCAAAACATAAGCGGAATTAATTTGTCAACCACCATTGGTCCAACACATTAAACCAAAAACAAGCCCATTTCTAAATGTACATATGGGCTTCCAATATGCATGGAGACTTGTCCATTCTATATGTCAAGTGCACTTCGACTAAAACCTTCTCCTGCCTGCCCGCTAGTAGCATGGAGATCCTTCATGGACTCCCTCATGTTTACGACTACAAAAAACCACTATGTAGGATTGTGTTAGTTTGTTCTGTTCACAACTACATAGGACCCTTTTTGGGAAATGTGCTAGCTCGTTCTGTTTATGGGCCTCCCAAATCATTTTGATGTGCTTACGTGCTCATGATATGTTGACAAGTTTGATGCATACATGATTTATAATTGCTCATGAATTATTTGATAAATTGAGAATTTTGATAAATAAGTGTTTGATGATTTTTACTGCAAAATTATTATGGTTAAGAAAATGTACAATGAAAATAAGTTTTGAAAATGGTTTTTTTCTTGTTTCTCGATTATAAATCTGTTACCCACGAACTTTAAGCTCACCCTCTTTCATTCGCATCTCCAGGTGATGAGAAAGAGATCGGGTGAAAGAGAGTCAAGGCATTCGTTCGATTATGCATATTTTGTATTTTAAGTTAGATTGACGTAAAAACAAGACTTTAGACGCATGTCGAGAATTATGGGGTTTTGTATCTTTTGTATTTCGAATTTTTGATATTGATGATGTAATATGGCTTAGAATGCCATTAAAGCTTTGTACACTCTTATTTTTATGATGTTAATGAAATATGGACTTGTGTATGGATGATTGTTAAGTTGAAATGTGAATTTGAGTTTGAATGATGGTTAAGTTGAACTGTGAATTTATGTATGGATGAGACAGAGTTGAATGTGATGAGTCATATGAATTGAGATTTGAGGGTTTAATGAAATCAATTTGGTAGTTGAATTGTTATGAATGATGTTGCGTTAGAGGAAGTGAAGTTGAGAAAATTTTCAATTCTTTCATAAGGGTAAAAATTGTGTATTGACTTCAAGGGAAAAACTGTATTGATTTAGGCTGAATTAGACAAAGTTGTTTTCTTCAAAGTTGTAGATCATTCTTTTAGCTTTCTAATGGTATATAGTATGAAATTTTTGGACATTGGAGTTAAAAGTTATGATTATTAGAAGTTGTGATTCTGTATAGGATAGGCATTCGGGACAGCAACATTGTATTGAAATTTTGACCCTTTTAGAGGCTAAATATCTTTTCGGAGTCCTCGTGTAAGTTGTAGATCTAGAAGTCTTCTTCGAAACGGTCTTTGAATGACCTTAATATGATATTCCTAGTGAAAGTTTTTTACCAAGACAGGTCAGAGGAAGAAAAGATAAGAGGGAGTCATGATCACGATGCTGTGGAAATCGCGGCGTGTGCACGGAAGTCGAGATCGCGCATTTGCATGATCACGACCTGCCGATCCTCCCCAAACTTGAACATGTTCCACTCTTTAGACCATAACTTTGTCATCCAACCTCCAAATGACCTGATTTTTGAAGTATTAGATTCCTAACACATTTCTCTATCTCTCCATGAAAATTTATAGCTTTTGCTATTGATATGAAAAATATTGATTGAATCGAAGTGAGGGGATCAGTTGGAAGAGTATGAGTTGGATATTTTTACTAAATATGCTTCAGTTTTTTGGTGATATCTTGATTTGTAGAGCTCCAAATGTGATCATTATTGTTTCTAAATAAACTAGAGATATAGAGCCACAAATTATTTGGAGGAATTGAATTTGAATTCAGTCCCTAAAACTTCCAATTTTTGGAGTGAAGTTGGGTATAGTGTACTGTTTCAGTTAATAACAGTCTGAAAGTATTTGGGCCATAACTTTTAGATTTCTGAACCAAATTGAATGATTTTGGTGTCATTAGAAACTTAAGACAATGCTAAACAATTATTGTGAAGAAGTAAAACTAAAATTCTATTTGGAAGTTTCCCAAAATCTGTTCTAAAATAGAAGAATGAGTTTGCTCACGTTTTTTGACTCCGAATGTTGGACTCCAGAAATGGGGTCCAACAATCACATGTGGACAAGGAATTGGTGTGGTACTACAACAGGAAGGCCATCCCATTGCCTTCTTCAGTGAGTCGTTAGCGAGGAGACATCATGGGTTATCCATCTATAAGAAGGAGTTTCTGGCGATAATTAAGGCCATCAAACAATGGCATCACTACCTAAGCCCTAGACGTTTTATCGTCAAAACCGATCATCGAAGCTTAAAATACTTGCTGGAACACCATTTGTCAACTCCATTTCAATAATCATGGCTACCAAAGCTTTTGGGGTATAACTTCGAATTGCACTACAAAAGTGGTAAAGAAAATGTTGCTGCAGACTCTCTTTCAAGAATCACAAGCACAAAAATGTTAATGATATCAGTAACACAAATGCAGGGTGAGCTATTAGAAGAAATAAAAAAGAGTTGGCACGAACATTTATTAAGATGGGTTATTAAGATGGAAGGAACATTTAGTTGTGGTGACTAACTCGAGACTCCATCAACAAATCATTGGCATTAGTCATGACGATGCCATGGGAGGCCATGCAGGTGTGGTAGCCACTATGAAGAAACTACAGAAAATGTTCTTCTGGAAGGGCATGGCTTATGACCTGAGGGTTTATGTTAAGAACTGTATGAGTTTCTAGATAAATAAATACAATAACTCTGCTTATCCTGGATTACTGCATCCTCTCAGGATACCAGATGGAAGCTAAAAAGAGGTGAGTATTGATTTTGTGAAGGTTTACCTGTTTCGAAAGGGAAGTATGTTATATTGGTGGTGGTAGATCGATTTACAAAATATTCTCACTTCATCCCTGTCATGCACCCTTATTTCGCTTGTGATCGATTTACAAAACATTTCTATCTCCTTATGGTACTCTTCTACACTCTTGGTGCCTTGTCTCATGGTTTGGAGCCTTTGATGGAGCTCCCTATAGAAGTAACTAGGCACAAACCTCTTCTTCATGACCCTCTTCATTTTGACCCAAGTATCAATAGGATCCTCTCTATTCCTTTTTCAATTCAAAACAAGCTGATCCCACTAAACAAGTGCATAATCATGAAATTCCATAGCAGCTAGCTTCACCTTCTTCTCCTCTGAATAGTTATGGCATTCAAAAATCATCTCCACCTTTCTTTTCCATTCTAAGTAAGCTTCTGGATCATTCTTACCTTGGAAAGATGGTATTTTCATCTTGATACTACCCAAGTTTCCATCCATATGCTCAACCCTGTCTTCTTCCCTTGCATTATCTCGACCTCTATAGCCTCTTCCTCTTCCTCTATCATTTTGTCCCCCTCTTCCACCAATTCTGACCCTATGCCACTCTTCTTCATCTTCTCCATCATCATTTTCATCTTCATACTCATAGCGCATAGGAGTTGGCTCCCTAGCATTTTTCCTCCTTATTGCACAATTAGTTGAAGCCTCTCTTTGTAAATTCCTAATGGCCCAGTCTTGTCTATCAAATTTATCACTAACATCCTTTGAACAAGTTCTCAATCCTTTGGAATTACTATTACATAGCTTCCAAAGTAAAGAATGTGTTTTGATCAGCCTCACTATTCTTTTCATCCTTGGCATTACCTTTACTATCCTTTGAATTGGTCATGATGTAAAACCTACAAAAACACGTTAGAACAACCCTCACACACTCCCTCACGTGTTTCTCTCTAAATCAAAATGGATACCCTCGTGTTTCACTCAAGAAGATGGCTTTTACCCTCAAATGAGGTTACACCCTCTTGCCTTTTACCACTCTAGTTTCTAGCACAGTTTTACTTGTCCGAATCAATCACTACCAACCAAATAAGCACAACAGTAACTTAATTCAAAAGGAAAAAAACAAAGGATACCTAAAAAAAGGAAGAAAAACACAAAACTAGATGCAATTTAATGTAAAGATAGCAAGAAAGATGAAAATAAACACATACTAGATGGAGAAAATGTATGTGAGTGATTTTTGATGCCAACTGAGCAATATGAAACAAGATTACTCAATTCAAGTGTAATGGAAACAAAATGGACAGAAAACAATAAAAACAACCAAAGAGTGCAAGAAATGACAAAACTAGAAATTAAACTCAGCCCTAAACTCTTGACAGGAACGTTCAAATATTCCCCAATAACCCAAGAATTGAGAGATAAGTAATTATATCAAAGACACACGTTTTTTAGAAAGTAAATCTTGAAACTTCTTGCTGCAAGAAAACAAGTCTTGATGAATTTCTTGAATGAAGGATGTGTTTTTGAAGAATCTTGAATAATAAAGAAACGAAATTAAATAATTATTAACTTAATATAGTGAACCTTGAATTATAAAGATGAATCTTGATGTAAGAATTAACAACCTTGATGAATCTTGCAAGCAAATCAACTCAAATACACAAAGATTCCCAATTTGGATGAATTCTTAATCAATCTTGTTTTTTTTCAAATTCGAATGATGAACTAACTATAATAATCAAGAACAAACAAAAAATTAAAGATAAAGATTGAATTTAAAACCTAGGCTCTAATACCAAAGATGATACGGCAATAACCTAGAGTCAATGTCCAGATCACCTCGGTTTCAATGATTGTTCCCAAACCTAAAATCAATCAATCTAACAAGACCCTTCACTCCCAAAACAATGAATTGGTAACAAAGAGTATAAAGATTGCAAGAATTGAATTAACGCCACAAGTCAGAACTTACTTGATAAGTTGAATCAATCTACTTATGGTACTCTTCTAGTTCACGCATAAAGCAAGGGTTTAAATACCCTTGTGCAATACAAACCCTAACAAAGATAACCTAAAAGCCCTAAAGAAAGCCCAAAACATCAAGAAAGGCTTTCTTGAAACAAATCTGCCCAAAAACAAATCCCACACAGATTTGGGCTTCAAAACTAATTAAAATTGACTAATCTTAGTCCAAATAGGATAAGCAAACAAGAAAATAGAAGGCTAACTTAAGAGGGGCAGATTGGGTTTTTAAACTAGGTCTGCACGCTTGTTTCCTTAAAATAAAACATGCACATGACTTTTTTAATGAAGCATATGCACACTTAACATAAATTAGCCCATGACAAAGCCCAAAAGAAGTCCACACACCCTTTACAAGATAAAATAAGCCCAAGCCTATTGATTAGACTTATGCTTGTGAAAATTGGCTAAGTGTTAGCCCTTTTGGTTTGATGCCTTTAATGTGCGCACACACTTAGGTGTCTCCTTAAGCTCTTCCCCAAGCTTGATCAACAAAAATTCTTGAAGTTCTTGTGAAACAAAAGCTTGTGCATAAATATGAAATTGTGCCTTGAGATTGGTGGAGCGTGACCTTATAATTGGACCCATTGGCATCCTCAAGTCTCCATTTCCTTGGTGAGTTGCATCAATAAGATAAGATAGTATTGCACTAGTTGTGAATCCTTCTATTTATTACATTAAGGAGAGGAAGGCAATCCCTTTTAAAAAGTTTTTTAAAGCTATTGGTACATTAAGATATTTAAATGGAGGCTCTTGTTGAGTGAGGCCCTTGGTGTTTAGAAGCTCCTGCACCTAAAGGGTAGTGACCTGAGGAGATGACATAAGAGCTTTTTTTAGGATTGAAATTAAGTCTAGAGAGAAGTTTGAAATCCTCCAAGGAATCCAGTAGTAGTTGAATAGATTTTAGGTCAGCTCTGCAAAGTAAGAATAAATCATCTACAAAGGAAAACTGGAAGATGTTTAACTCGTGGCACCTGTGATGGTATTTGAATGAGGCCTCTTTTTTAATCTTGCTTTCAGTGAGTCTGTGAAAACTTTTATACAAATAACAAAGAGGTAAGGTGATAATGGATCACCTTGACTTATACCTATGGTTGCCTTAAATAGTGATAAGTGTATATTATAATGTGTTTTCTTGAGATTTGAGTGTGTTTTTAAGTGTTTTCTTAGATGGTAATCATATGTTTAGAACTTAGAATTGTATTCTTGTTAGTGTTTTTACATTTTTGATTATTTTAGAGCAAGGATTTGACCTTAATTTTTTGTTTCAAAGGATGTTTGATGTGTTTGTTAGTGGGTGGAAACAAGAAAATTGAAGAAAAGATGAAGAACTTGAAGAATGGAAGAAGTCATGGTCATGTACAATTGCACCATCATGCATAATGAGGCAATCACCTGGATGAACTCTCTGTTATGATCGTGACTCCATGCACAATTATGATATAGAGCATGGATAAGGCAGGAGTTATGATCGTGAAAGAGTGTTTTCTAGCACGCAAAATTTTTTTAGTCTTGACGTTTTGGGGCTATTTTTAGAGCCAAATTAAGTGAAAAAAATCCTAAAAAGGACCCTAGAAGTCTCAAGATGTATTTAAGGCAAAGAAAAACACCAAAAATTAGGCTATACATTATACTCAAAGAGATCAAAGTGGAGACATAAAGAACAACTCCAAATATTCTAGATTTCCATATCAAGACACAAAACTGTTTTGCTTTCTTTTCTTTTCTTATATTTCATTTTCTTGGATGTTAATTTGGATTAGTAGGATTTTGAATGTCATTATGGGTTTCTCAATCTATATTAGGGATTGTTCTTGAACTATTTTGTTTAACCTTATTCATGTTGAATTTAATAGATATATCTTTGTGATTTTCGTTAATTTTATACTTGATAATAAATTGAGAAATTAAACTGTCATATATGTTAAAGTGCAAAGTTAGTAACTTAATAGACCTGCAAATATCATATTAATAAACAATTGAAGAGACATCTAAATTTTAGGTTAATTATCCTTAGGAATGCTTTAAATCCAATTATAGGCAATTATTAAAGAGTCTCCCTCTATTCAAAGGTAAACCTGGGAAGTTGTAGCATATGCATTATCCTGCTCTATATTGCCTTGGTGCAGCTACATTCAAAGAATAAATGATTCTGACTCTCCATTGCATGTTTACAAAGAATACAAATAGGATCATAATTTCCAAACCATCTATCTTTGGTTCTGAGTCTATTTTTTATTACCAGCTAAGAGAATATTGAAGCTTTTAGGTTTAATGACTTCCTCCAAAGGATATCAAACCATGGTACCAGTTCAGCATTACATGCAAGTATCTCATAACAGGAGCTATTAAGAAAAGTACCTCTTGGGTTAGGCATCCAAATAATGTGGTCCTATCTTACTTCCTCAGGAATAGTAGGCAAGTAAGCTGTGAGTAAAGAGAATCCTCGAAAATTGTTCATCCAATCTCCATTGTGGATAAGTGAAGAGACCTTCGCATTGAGTGGGATCACTATAAGAAAATAACACATTATTGACGAAAAATTATTGGCGGAAAACATTTCATAGTAAATTAGCGACAGAAATTGATTTTTTGTTGGTAAATTTGTCCGAAAAATTATTTTTTGCGATCTCCAAAATATCCATCGGTAAACGTGGAGGGAAATTATCCCCGCAACTTTCCCGATGCAATATAGCAATAGAAAAGAAAAGGTTATTGTAAAAGTAAGTGACAATGGCTGGTAGGAAAAATAAGCATCTTGAATACTAATGAAAAAACAATTCCATTAGTAAAATACTGATGAAACTGTAGTTTCGTTAGTAATTGTCGAATTGTTAATAAATTAAAACGATGTCGTTTGGTTCATGCTCTTAACTACCCCGAAGCCCCCCTTCTCTCTCGTTGTTTGGTTCACGCTCTTAACTACCCTGAAGCCCCCCATCTCCCTCCCCTCTAATATTTTCTCTCTTCTTCCCACCATCAATGTCGTTGGTCCCTCTTCCTCCCAAGCTTCCACCGTCAATTTTTGCTTCCTTTGTTCCATCATGCATCATTTTCAGGTAATAAAACTATTGGGTTCATTTTGCCTCCAAAACATGAAGTTGTTAACTGGTGATATATATATGACCGTGGATAGGCAGGTGGGTTTTGTTAGATGTGTTAAACCAAGCTATTTTTGCATTTTTACGTTGACTTTTTGGTTTATTTTGAATGTGATGTTGTTAGTAAGTAATGAAAAATGTTGTTGTTTTGTTATTAGTTAGAGATAATTTAGGTTGCCTATGAATTGTTCGAGGAAACGTCTCTTAAGGATGTTGGTGAGACTTGGTTAATGCTTTGGAATCTAAAGAAAATGCCTATAGTAGTTGCATAAGACATGAAATGGAAAATGAACAATTATATGGAAGGTACTTTAAAGCTATAACTAGTAATCGTAATTAGGATTAGCATGCCTAAAGTCAATTTAAAGGAGTTAATATAGAAAAAGGGATAAGGTTTTGTATAATTGAATGAAATTGGATAATTACATGGAAGGTGATATTTGTGAAACAATTAATGAGCATTTTTATGTATTAATAAGGCATGGTATGAAAAGAAACATAAGTATAGTGCTTTTGTACACTTTAAATCAAATTTTACAAATTTTCCTTTTAATTTGATGGATTGGATTTGGTATTACCAATTATGTCTTAAATATGATGTAGGGATTCTTCATGACATAAAACCATAAACTCAAATGAAAATTCTATATTTATGGGTAATTAAATCAAAGCTGAAGTTGAAGCCATTACAACTTATCATTTGAATTTAGGTATTAGACATCATTTATACCTTTTCCAAACACTTTATGTTCCTATTGTTTCTCAAATTTTAATTTCTTTATCTAAACTTTATAAAGTTGGATATTCCTTTAAGTTTTGAAATGTATGTTGCATTTGATTTAATAATAACGATTATATTGGTTTCGTGATGGTTTATACAAATTAAAGTTTGACGTTCTTTTTGTTGAGACTTTGTTGGCCTTGCATTAAATGTTGGTATTAAACATAGTTTAGTAGAAGAAAGTTTAACTTATTTATGACATAAACATCTAAGTAACATATCTAAAGAAAGAATACAAAGATTGTAAAGAACGAAATCATTCTAATTTAGATTTTACTTATTTTAGTAAATATGTGCATGGTATTATGAGAAAACATATAAGACACAGAATTAGGGAAACAAACACAAAAAGCATACAACACCTTTCACTTTTATATATTTTGATATATATGGGCCTTTTGATGTTTCATCTTTTAGTGGGAAAAAGTATTATATCACTTTTATTGATGATTTTACATTATGGATATGTCTAATTGCTATATGAGAAATCATAATCAATAAATGCCTTAGAGGTGTTTATTAATGAGGGTTAAAATATACTTGGACCAAAACGTGAAAGTTGTTAGGTTTTATAAAGGTAGAAAATTTTGTGAAGGTAAAATGAAATCGGACAATGTCTTGACTTATTTGTTAAATTCTTAAAAAAGCATAATGTATGTACTTAATACATAATGTTCGTCACACTAAAATACAACAGTATTGCATAAAGGCATAAGCATACTTTAATGGAATTGGTTAAGAGCATATTGAGTTATTCTTATCTTTTCTTATCATTATTGATATATGCTTTGGAAATTACCTTATGTTTATTAAGCACGATTCCTACACTACAATAAAAATAGGAATTAGCGACGGATTTTTATTAAAATTATCATAACATTAATTTTTAACATTACTCCCACTAAAAGTCAACATATTTCTATTTCAAAATAAACAATATTATTTTCTTATTTGCTTGCTTTAATATATTAAAAATATAACAAAACTATTGAACAAGTGTATTATATTAAATACAAAATATTCTTTTTCACATGCCCTATATTGTGTTGAAGAGTGTCGCTCATCCCTTCTCCTTTGTAGTCTAAAGTTGTTCGTCCATCCAGGTAAGTCGTCCAACTAATGTCTACCATATGTATTGCTTTAATAATACGATTCTGATACATTTGGGTTTTGTGTGAATGCAAAGAAAGTCTTGTTTTTATGTTGTTTAGAATATTTGTATAATCATTGATGAGTTTTTATGTTCTTTAATAGTCTAAGTATTTACTATTTGTGGAATGAGTTTGAGATTTTATGGATGATTTGAGACATTAATAAACCCCTAGGATGGTATATAGGCTGGAAACCAATGATGCAGCTCTAGTGAGACTTATCGGTGAGAAATTCCACGAGCCTAAGAGTCACAATAAGAACTTGCTTTCTTGATTCACATGTGTAAAAAATGCCACGTACTATAGTATTGAAAATAAATTGTAGGTGATTAATTCAAACATAAATACTTCAACTTCAATGTAGTTAATGCAAACTTAGTATTAACACAAGAAATTCATACATTTAAAAGACAAGATAGTTCTTTACATAATAAATCCCTAGGACGATATATAGGTTAAAAACCCATGATGCAATTCCCGTGAGGCTTATCGGTGAAAAATTCCATAAGCTTAGGAGTCATAGCAAGAACATGCTTTCTTGATTCACAGGTATAAATAATGCCACGTACTATAGCATTGAAATCAAATTGTAGGTGATTAATTCAAACATAAATAATTTAACTTTAATGTGATTAATGTAAACTTAGTATTAACATAAGAAATTCATATGTTTAATAGACAAGATTGTTCTTTGCATAATAAACCCTAGGATGGTATATAGGCTAGAAACCTGTGCAGCAGCTCCCGTGAGGCTTATTGGTGAAAATTTTCACGAGCCTAGGAGTCAAAGAAAAAACTTGCTTTCGTGATTCATAGGTGTAAATAGTGCTACGTACTATAGTATTGAAATCAAATTATAGGTGATTAATTCAAACATAAATACTTCAACTTCAATGTGATTAATGCAAACTTAGTATTAATACAAGAAATTCATATGTTTAATAGACAAGACAGTTCTTTGCATAAGAACCCTAGGACGGTCTATATGCTGGAAACCCGTGACGCAGCTCCTGTAAGGCTTATTGGTGAAATTTCTAGGAGCCTAGGAGTCACAGTAAGAACTTACTTTCTTGATTCACAGATGTAAACAATTCCACGTACCATAGTATTGAAATCAAATTGTAGGTGATTAATTAAAACATAAATACTTAGGTGTAATTGTGTAAAGTTTAGATGTTCTGTAAAATTAGGGGATATGAAGGATACTAACTATGAAATGTCTCTTTTTAAATTAACAATTTTACAGAAATGATTAATGTTGATAGATCTTGGATGGATAGACGATTAACACCCGATGGTTTCATTAATCCTGAGTTGTTGAGGAAGTTGAAGCTTTTATTCATTATGTATGTTCTCAACCTACATATATGGATGGCCCAAAGATTAGATATCTATGTAAAAGTACAAACACATTCATTTCCTTCCTATTGATGAAGTGAATGGACATTTACTGAGAAAAGAGTTTGTCCCAAATTATTTTGAGTGAACTCGACACAGGGAGCCATTGATATGTAGCCCCTCAAGGGGTAATGAAGTACACTCGTCAATGAATATAGATGAGTTTGAAAGGGGGATTGGATTTAGAAAAAATCATGTGGGTGCAACTGAAAATCTTTACATACTGATAGCGATTAATTTGTGTTTATAATAGAATATTATATTCAATAAATCAATTATTGAATTTTCAATATATTGGTATATATTGAATTGAAATTGTTATATTTCTAGAATATTCAATAAAATATGAATTTCAGGTTGAAATATGCTACCAAAGAGAAAAGAGGATATGATGCGACTAAGGTTTAGACCATGATTTAGAGCCAGTTACTGTTCAGGTGAAGCATCACATTCTGTAGCTGCAACCAAATCAGATCTTGTTCCTTCAGTTACTACACTTGTAGATGAGGCATCAACTTCCATACTTGCTGCTACACTATCCACCACCACCCCTTCACCGACAAAGATATCAGGGGTAAACGATGCGAATAAAGGAGGCGACCTCCAGCCTGGAGTTGAGGGAGTTGATGGAAGAACTTATTTCACAATTGTCAACAATCTGTAAGTGAAAATACATGAAGTACCATAAGTTTATAATTAAGTTACAGATTTAAATTTAAAAATGATATAAAATTAATTGCTTTAATATTAGCTTGATTTCGTTTGGACCGTGCTCAAGAAACATGACATCCAAATTCAAGGAGAAGATTGATCTTGAGGGTTATATATGGAAGAATATCTCT
>JANZLC010000200.1:11154480-11166154 GCA_026413385.1 Erythroxylum gracilipes
CAGTGTGATGTTTGGTTTAATTGTTCTGTCTTGGGTGGCATCCATGTATCCTCCCAGGGGGTATTTGGGTGTTACAATCTATATACTTACTAGATCTGCCATCTGGATCTCCTAAAAGCTGTGATGAAAGACAATGACAAGGCTTCAAAAGACTTTCTTTAGAATGGAGTAAGGAAAAAACTCAAAATTCCTAAAGTGAAATGGGCAGTTGTAAATCATCCTAAGAAGTTTAGAGGCCTAGGCATCATACATCTATATGTACAATGAGTAAAGCAATGCTTATAAAGGGACTTTGGATCCTATGCTCTGAAAATGAAAGTTTATGAGTGAAGTGGACTCACTTACAAATATTAAGGGAGAAGTCTAAATGGAACTACAAAGCTAACCCAGGAATCTCCTGGACACTCATTCAGACTATGAAAATGAGGGAGTTAACTCATCCTCACATCAAGCACAAAATTGGTGAAGGTAGGACTCTTCTGGTTTGACTCATAACATAGCAATGGGCCTCACCACAGAATGTCTGACTTTCAATTACTTAGAAATTCTATACCTCCCAATACTAAAGTCCCCACACTCATCATAAACAACCCTTGGTTCTAGCCTTTTTAGTTTATTAGAGGAAGATAGGAGTTTAGTAGATTAACTGATGGAGTTACTCTTGACTTAAATACACAAGATACAATCATTTAGTTTCTAGACACATCTTCAAGATTCACAACACAATCTTGAAAAAAAAAATACTAAAAGAGTCCCTTCCTACATCATTAATGTATAAACAATTTTGGGATTCTATAATAACCCCCTCTCACTCTTTTATCCTATGGCTAGTAACACATAACAGGCTGGGTACTAGAGATATCCTAAAATTTTCAATATCAAATTTGAATAGCCTATTGTGCAATGAGGAACCTGAAAGTGTGAATCATCTATTTTTTTACTGTAATTACTTAAGCCAGCTTTGGAGGCCTACCCTACACAAGTTTAGCACTTCCTACCCTTACTATAACATATCATATATCGTAGACTAAGCAACTGCTCATCACTTTATAACTAAAAGGGACTACAAATTATTCAAAATTGCTTTAGAAGTGTCTACTTACTACATCTGGAGACAAAGAAACAAAAGGCTATTTGGACCATCTCTTACAATGATGAATTCGTGTCTGGGATAGCTCAACACTTTCATAAGAATAAAGGTAATTGCCTATCAACTTGAAGCACAACTTGATCTTATTACCTCTCACAACTGGAGGCTAGGATTCTAAGATACCAGCATGCAAAAACATTAACAAACAGATTGGTAGGGACATGCACCAGAAGCACCATACCATGCATTCGCAGAAAGGGCATAATAAAGAGATGGAAGTAAAAAGGAAAGTGAAATCCTAACTTGGTTTTGAATCACTGCGACAATAATTAAAACTTCAGCTTAATTGAAAATCTTGTAGACCTTTGGCCCATAAGCAAGAAAACAGAAGGGGGGTGAACTACTAAAGATGGAGCATGAAGCATAAACTAATGTGTTTGGTTTGGAGCAAAACAATGCCTTAGGACCATACACGTGTCCCCTTAGCAAATTGTCTTTTATTTTGCTAAGGAGCTCGACTATAGCTCACTTGAAATTATGCTTTTGTCTTATTGGATGTATAACTGTTGCATTATTAATGGATTACTTAACTTTTAAAAAAAATGTGTTTCCAGAACCTAATTTTACAGTGATAAAATATTAATAGTGTTTTCTAGAAACTAAAAGCTACAAGGCATGCAATTTCTATTTTCCATGAATATTAAAATGGAGGCATGCATGTAACCATCAAGATATATTGTTTTCCAGAAACAACAAAACTAAGGGGACACACGATTTTGATTTTCAATCAAACAAAACAAAATTATCACCTGATCAACATTAGAATAATTCATAAAATAAGTTTTTAAGTCTTAAACTTATTAAATTAAGGTAAATTTAATCAAGATAAATAATTAAAGGAGGATCTAATACCATTATTTTAAAAAAAGCTATAATTGAATCACGAGCGCAACAGAAAAATAATTTTTGCAATTTCTAGATAAGATATTTTTAGTTAAAAAACGTGAATCATAAATAAATGTTGAAACTTATCTAATTCATATTCCAATAAAAATTTTCTTAGCAAATTGTTAACCAAAAGTTATTCACTTATGTACATCCTCTAATAATATCCACAAAAGTAGAGAAAATGAACTAAAATGTTTTAAGAGGAAAAGATAAGAGTGCTAGCTCCCTTATGACATTGTTTTTTTTTCCTATTTATAGAACAAGATAATAGTTTTCTAATTAAAATTAAATTTGTTAATTATAATTAAAGTCTAACTCTACTTATAATTAAATTTTAATTTTAATAAAATTAAATATCTTAGATTTGATCCCTAAATTTTTTCATATTTCAAAAAGAAGTCCAACTTAATTTAAATTAAATTTTCTCTTTTAAACTACTCTTTATATGTAACCCATTATATTCCTGATATATTGACAACAATTATTAGTTCTAATTCTAATTCATAATAAAATTAGATAATTAAAATTTTCTTTAATTAAATAATTTATAATCATATATTAAGAATGACGGCTAGCAATATGTCATAATCACTCAAATATTAAGAATGTTAAAGTAGTTTTAACTTAACATGTCCACACATAGTTATAACGTATAATTTAATCATTTAATCATCTAAGATTTCAATTAAAAATAGAGAATAAAATTAGTGTCTACTCTATTTAAATCCAATTATATACGTTCTTACTAATTAACAATTGATTTATAATTGATATTTGAAAACAATCTTTTCAAATGTCAATTCACTTTAGCTAAAGATTTCTTTAAATCACTAATAATCAAGAGTACTAGAACATTCTCTCTAATCACTTTAAAATGATGAATCTTTCATTGACTTAATTATCTCCACATAACTCATACTATATTCAAGTAATAAGGTACTCTAAATAGAAGAGGTCATAAGTAACATCAAAATATTGTAATCCCTATATTAGATTTGAGTTTAACGATTAAGTATATATCCATCATAATGAAAAAATTCAGAAACACACAAATAATGTATCATTCAAGGCCCAATACAATTGGGCTAGTTTAACAAACTTATTAGCTGATAAGCATTAACATGTTTATTTAAGCATTAACACTTTTATTTATTTTCCAGACCCAACGTTTTAGCTTTATATACTCTATTGGTCTAAAAGATTGACTATATACATGATAAGAAAGAAATATAATATGTGATAATATAATTAATGTCTACTTTTAATAAAATAATGACCACGATTAATTTGAAGATAATATATAAATGCAATATGGATCTCATAATTATGATTTTTATCATAATTTTATTTGTAAAATATATTTATCTCAAGAACTGCAGTTTATATGTTAGTTAAAAGCATAAGATAAAAATATTTTACATTTATTATTATACAAAATTGATTGATTGTAAGGAATAAACTAATAATTTATTTTTTCTAAACATTATTTATTTGTTTGTGATTTTAAATTAGTTCAAATATGAAATTGAAATCGAGACATTATTTCATATATAAAGCAGATATGGAGAGAAGTTGATCTTATATGAACAGAAACTTTTAATTATGATCTCAGGATGCAAAAACAATTTTAAAAAATATAAATTAAATCAAGTCAGACTGGGCCGTCTCAAGCCTAGTAGGCCCAGAGCTCGAGCCTGCTACTCGGCCTACCTTCAATCGCTCTACTGGTATCAAGCTAAAGCGAAAGTATAAAAAATGCATTAAACTGACGAAGAGTAAGATGAAACGAGACGACAAAAAAACTCATTTCCTTTGCCACTATCAAACTTAAACACACACTTGTGAGTTGTGACTCTCTCTATATATTAATATTAATATTAATATTCCTCATTAACCTCTCTTGGTCTCACTTGCCTCGTTCTCTCCGTCTCTCACTTCTTTCTCTGTCCAGCCAAAGCTCTCTACCGTCTCTCCATGGCAGCTACTGCGGGTTCGTCCTTGTCCATGCAGACTCGCGCCTCTACGGTAATTCCTATCTCCCAGCAGATCTGTTTGTACTGCTGTTTGATATTTCTGATTCGTTTTTATTTTCTAGTGGCAATTGTTTTGCTTGCCTGATGTGAGCGGTTTGTTAAGCTGTTTTGAAAGGCTTATTTGATCTGGAAATATATGATCTTTACTGTCCTCGCGTGAGATAGGTGATTAGCCGATGGGCTTAGAAGTTGGTTTGACTTTGGATGGTGTTTTGATGGTGGAATTTACTGTACAAATTTATTGGTTTGTTATCAAAATGTCTGTTTAAGTGGTGGGGAGGACGATTTGTTCATAAATTTGGATCCTTAACTTTGGTATATCCTGTATCTTGTTGTTGGTTGGGTGGATGTCGAAGTGTACTGTTTAGATTTGTTAATGGGTACTGTATCATGGTGGACCCAATAAGCAGGGTTCTAGGTGAATTATTGTGTAGCCTGAGGTGAGATTTTTGGGACTACGCGCCATTGCTTTTATTGTGTAAAGCATTGCTCAAATGGGGCAGCGATTGGGGGCTGAACTGATAGTTTTGAATCTACTGGGCAAAGAATTGAAGATTGTAATGTTTTGGTTTATTTTTTCATTATTTGTTTAGTTTTTTGAGTTTGATGTGCATTTATTGTGCTGTATTCCCTCTTACTTTTCTATATTATTAATTATTGTTTGTTTGAATTTGTTAAACAGGGCACGACTAAATTCTCTAGTTTAAAGGCAGTTTCTCTCTCTACTCTGGGAAAGAACTTCATGTCTTTCAGTTTGCAACCGATTCCAGCTCATCTTCGGATCTCCTGTGCGGTATGTTTTGCCATTTGATATATACTCGTAATTTCACAACTATCAGTGTTACTTATTCTCAGGGCAATGAGTATGGTTCTTGGACGAGCCTATCAAAGGAGCTATTGCACCAGCCCATTAATTGTTTGTAAATTTGGCAGATGCAAAGACAGAAACATGTTACCTGTGAATACCTTATCTAATGGGCAATGAGAAGTAAATACGTGGATATGAAGTTGCTAATGTTTAAGTACAATCTAGATATGCTTCTATTATTTATTTATTTAATATTCCAGACATTTAAATTTCATTGGAGAATATATGGTGGTTTTTCCTTACTTTTTGTTCAGAATGGTTTGCAGCTGTGTTATGAATTTACCTGCTTGTCCTAAACCAATGTGGAACTAAATTAAATGTTGTTGCCCAGGCCAAACCAGAAACAGTTGAAAAGGTGTGCAAGATTGTGAAGAAGCAGCTAGCATTGCCTGATGATGCTACACTTAGTGGAGAGTCCAAATTTGCAGCTCTTGGAGCTGATTCTCTTGATACGGTACCCAATAGTTTGTCTTTGTTTATTTATTTCGTTTTTTGTTTATCTTGTTTGGGATCGACTACCATGATGACCTTGCTTTGTTTATGGAAAGTGAACAACTTTGTTTAAAATCTAACTTTGGATTATACAATGATACAGGAAGCTTCAAAAGAAAAATCTTATGGTACATGTAATTTTCTATCAAGTTGAGGACCTGATTGGTTGAATTTTTTATTGAGTTTTTGGTTGAACCTTTGGTTTCTATATTTTGTTTTGATTTCTTCCAATTTTCATAATTTCTAAAAACTATAAAACTTGTTTATTATTTCTGTTTTTCATTTTTTCATACTCTGATTTATCATTGAATAAATGTATATTATTTAATTATTTAATATTGATTACTAATAGAATTATAACTAATATAATTTGACTTATTTAACTTATTTTAATTTATAATTATTTTAAAATTCAGAAATTGAAAAATATTTCAAAAATAAAATACTTCCAAAGTTTATAATTGTTTAATGAATACATTTAAATTAAAAAATTTTAAAATACGTAAAATTCAAGATTTTAAAATAATAAATTAAATATATTAGTAAATAAATATAGTTTATAGTTTCTGTATTTTTTACTTGTATAATTATTTATTTAGATAAATATAATAAATTTCTATTAATATGTATCGGTAAATATTATATAAGAGATTAATATATTTGATTGATTAATTTATATTCGAATTTTATTTTTTATTTAGTCATTATGAGTAATAAAAGTGTGGTCATATCGATATTAATAAATAGGTTTGTGTTTATGTTTGAAAGGAAAAAGCATAATCCAAAATAAAAATGAAAAGCAAAAATCATCATAAAAAAGATAGAAATGGATTCAAGCGATCCTTAACTTTTTGAACGAGTCACACAAGTCATAGATACCACTGACACTGGTATGACATTATCACATAGACTATTGTGAATGTTAATTTATTTTCCATGATAACAAAAGTATTTTTATATCATAACAAGTAGGGAGCTAAGTTTAAACTAGAATTTTCTTAAATTTGCTCAAACACCAGATTATCTTTCATGTAATTAGTGCTGTTGGTTACTTCCCTCACTCTAAAGTCGTTGGTGATGCTATCGATTTTACTTGTCACATCAACTGGATTATTCCCAATCATTGTGATGGTACATAATCTTGCTACTTAATAATGATTTCCTTGACGACCATTTATTTTCAGGTTGAGATTGTGATGGGACTTGAGGAGGAATTTGGTATTAGTGTGGAAGAGGACAGTGCCCAAAGCATCGCAACAGTACAAGATGCAGCAGATCTTATTGAGAAGCTTGTTGAGAAGAAAGTTTAGAACCAAATGCATATTTGAAGATCTCTTACTTATTGTGCCTGTGAACTCTAAATTTTGTTGATTTAAGCTGGGAAAACCCACAAAAAAAATTGCCAGAAATTATTAAGTGATGAATGATGATATCAGTGTTTTTTGCGTGTTTATTGGCCCCCTCTCTGATAAACATTTTCATGTTTACAGTGGATATTATTGTAATCTTTTTTTTTTTTTTGAAGATAAAAATTCATTAAAGACATAAAAGGTATCAGACTACAATGCTGTATCAAGCAAAAGGAATACATTACTCTTTCACTTATCCTAGGAAAATTAGGATGTCAAAGATTCCATTGTATTCTGGAAGAGGTGCTAATGTAACTTGTGGATTAAAACATGCTTATCTATATTTCTTCAGCTCTTTTCAATATATTGTGCCAATCTGAATCGTGAGGGTAGAGATTTAAGGTATGTTGAATGCTAGCCCAGATGGAATTGGTGAAGCTAAATTTGAAGTGGAGATGGTCAATGTTTTCTTGCTTAATACAGCATAGCTCACATAACTTGTCAGTGGACCCAGCTATCTTGTCTTAGTTTTCAGTCTTCTCTTAGTTACAAGCCAAGTTATAAAGGAAGCTTTTGATTTTAAGGAACCTTTCCATATGATATTGTACCAAGGAATGAGAGGGATAGGAGGCTTGTGAGCTTTGATGCATGAAGAGTTTGAGTAGTCTCCTTTGTTGCTTAAGGACCAAACAGGTTTATCAGGAGCAGAAGGATTACGCAGGTAGTTTGGAAAGTAGCTCAGAAGCCTATCAGCCCCTTTGCCTTGAAAATGTCAAGATTTGTGCTCAATGACATTTCTAACTCATGCCTGAGAAGAGATTCTTGTAGAGAAAGAAGAAATATCCTTGTTGAGGCAAAGGGGATTTAGAGAAGTCTAATTATCAAACTAGAACCATGTATCCTCTCCATTCCTTCCTATAATTTGCCATAAGCAGGTTTTCTTGAGATAGAATTCATTAATCCATTTGCTCCAAAGTGATTATTTATCCTTGAACAGTCTCCAAGTCCTTTTAGCTACTTGCATTGATTGGAAAGTTAAGATTAATGTGAGACCAAGCCCCCCTTCCTGCTTCCTCCAACAAGGCTGTTTTGGCATTGTTAATCTTTCCTGACTAGAGGAAGTTTCTGATGCATTTTTCAATCTCCTTGATGATTCTTTTAGGAAGAAGACAAAAACTCCAATGTGCTCAAATGGAGACCCCCATGTATGTAAATGGCAAACTATGACTATTCATATCAAAATCTGCAGTAGGCTTTCAGTATTCGATATGTCTGAGGAGAAATAAATTATACTCTTGCATTGATTGATGCTTAGGCCAGAAATCCTACAGAAGCTCATAAGAGATTAATGCAAAATGGAAATGGATTCTTGTTGAGCTCCATAAAGCAACAAAATGGAAATGGATTCTTGCTGAGCTCCACAAAGCAAAATCAGATTATCTACAAAGCTTAGATAGGTAAGAGACATTTCCTTGCATTTATGATATACTTAAACTCAGGTCTTCCAGATAAGTTAAAGCAAATAATCATGTTCAGAATTTCCATGGAAATGACAAAAAGATAAGGAGAAATAGGACCTCCTTGTCTAATACCATTAAAACCTCTGAATTAATTAGTTGGAACACCATTGACGAGAATGTTATATGAAGGGGTTGAGATGTAGGAATGAATCCATTTTATAAAAAAGTTAGGGAAGCCAAACCATTCCATGCATATAAGGATGAAATTCCAATGAAGCATGTCAAAAGCTTTGGAGAAGTCTATTTTGATAGCATAACTTTTGATGGTTCTGCTTGAGTTATAATCTCTTTTCAATTCTTGCATTAAGAGAATAGTATATAAGATAGATCTACCAGGTATGAAAGCTCCGTAAGAGTCACGAATGATCTAGTTCAAGTTCTCTTTGAGTCTGTTAGCAAGAAGCATTGAAGTCACCTTATTAGATGATGTTACAATAAGATATTGGGCAAAAATCATTGACACAATTTGCATTAAGTAGTTTAAAGATCACACAGATGTGAGTAGCATTAATTTCCCTCAAAATTCTTCCTGAATTCAGAAATTCCAATATAGTATCTACAAGGAGATTACTTGTAATATGCTAGGTTCTCTGTAAGAAGAAGACATTGAACCCATCTGGACCTGGGGCTTCCATAGAATGGAGGTTGAATAGAACATATTTGATTTCTTAGAGAGAAAAAGGTTGTTGGTGCTTCATCAATGTATCTTGAGATAAAGATATAGAGGGACTAATAAGCTTTACAAGCTCTTGCAAATTAGATAAACCAGAAGTAATTGGAGCTCTAAGCAAGGTTTCAAAGTAGTTGAATATCATATTCTTTTAAAAATCTCTATCAATAACCATTTGATCATTAGTGTCTAAGAGACAGGTAATCTTGTTAGAATTTCTCCTTGCCAAGATAGAGTTGTGAAAGAATTTAGTGTTGAAATGCCCTTCCCTTAGCCAAGTTGTTCTTGCTTTCTGCATAAGTAGAGAATTATGATCTTAAAGAGCTTTATTATAAATCTCCAGTTTACTAACCACATTATTTATGTATGCAATGTTTTCAAGATAGAGATAGCAAGCCTCCTAAGCTCTCCTCAAATCTCTCTTGGCTTCTTGAAGCTTAATAGAAGGTTTGGATTAATCAGCTTTATAACATAATATTATGATAATCTAGACTTCATGCACTAGCTCCATGAACCCTTCCATACTTATAAGAAAGTTGAAGAGCTTAAAAGGAGATTTGTAGGGAATGGGAGGTGTGAAGTTAAGAATTTCCATGTTGGAATGACCTAAACATAATGCAGTTCCAAAATGGGCATATGAATTAAGGAATTGACCCAGCCATAGATGGCTCCTGATGAGGCAATTTCTTAGTTGTTTGTTACTCTAGGTGTAAAAGCACCTTATTGATATGAGATCAGTCACTTCTAACTTAGTAACAACATCCTCTAGTCTCTGAGGGATGAAGAATGTAGTTCAAATCACCTGTAATCAACCAGGATTTAATTATAGAGGATTGAATAGAGAATAACTTCTCCCATAGTTTAGCCCTTTGAAATTCAAAGTTGGTTGCAAAAATGATTGCAATCTCAATCTTAATCCACGGCTCAATGAGTTTGCAACTAAGATGAATGAATTGGTCTAAAGATTTTATACAGAGACCTGTATTTTTTTAATAGTGTAACCACACAAGATTCTACCATTGTAATGGTAATCGTGGTTTGATCCATACTTTCAATTTTTTCATATGATTTTCATAACATTGTGAAGTTTATGAGCTTTTATTCTTGTTTAAATTAATCCAAGCACAATTGGATTCCTTTTCAGCAAAACATCCTTGACAGCTTGTCCCTTATGAGGTTCATTAAAACCTCTGATTTTCCAAAAAATCATAAATATTTAGACATATGAGAGGTAAGGCTACTAACCCCCCTTGGGTTTCCTCCTTTTCCTTCTTGATCTTCCACTAGATGTATGAGTGAATTGTTCATTCAGCTCTTGCCTTTCCTCAAAGAAACCTTGATAAGGTGCCTCCTTTTCATGTTCACTTTCAGGAGGGTTTGCACTAACTTTTCCCTGATCTGTAACTAGTGCAGTGTCTTGATTATCAAGCTTCACTCTTTCTACTAAAAATGCATTCTAATATTCAAACATAATATCAATAGAATCGGTTTCTATGTTTGGTGTTGCTAGTTCTTCCACTGTTCCCATTAACTCATTGTAATCTCCTCTAGAGAATAATCTCTCTATTGGTCTCTAGACTTGTTTTCCTAGCTAAGGTTCCAATTGTAAAATAGTTGAATTTTATCTTTTCTTTATCAGGATTGAATTTCATAATAGACAAAACTTTAGGTAGAGCCTTCTTGGGATTCATCTCCAAACAAATTAGAGAATAACATACTTTTTCAAGCTTAATAGCGCCTGAAAATTGATCAATACTTAAAAGGAGGATGGACACTAGTCAAAAAACTTAAGCCATCCATAGACCAATACTTAAAAAGGAATGTTGTGGAAATTGATCCATAAGAGGATGGATTCTATGTTATTTTTATCAAATTCCAAACCTAGTAGCCATTTTTGAATGAACATGAGTTGTTCACCCATGTCCCAAGGGCCTGATTCTAATATCTTACAAATACTATCACCATATGTAAACTTAAATAGAAAAGTTTTCTCCTTAGTGAGTAGGATTCTATCTAGTCCCTTATTATCTCCTCTAGTTTGATCCCAAAGCTGCATGAAAGGAAAAGCTGGCCTTTTGTTAAGGAAGAAACCAACCAAGGTATTGTTCCAAAGTTTATCTCCTTCTTGAAGAAGCTCAGAGGAGGAGATACAAAACCATCAACCAAGGTGGATTAGAAATGTTTAGGCTTCACAAACGAGGTTTCAGCTGAAATTACATAACTCCAAGATTCCCAGCACCATTCGGACCTTCAACTTTCTGCTTGCTCAGATCCCTCACAATGTTGACATCTAAAGACTCTTAAGGAAAATGGTTATGCATTACTCCCAAGGGAGAGGAGCCTCCTTTGGAGGTTTCCATGGAACTTTCTAACAATAATATCGTGTGGTGTAAGAAACTCTCTTGAATGAACAATAACTCAGAACAATTTAGAAAGTTACCTGAAATCTGCTTGGAGCTTGCCAAATATTCTTTTGTAAGAGGAAAGTTACTGTTCTAAGGGGTGAGTTATTGTTCATTCGAGAGAGTTTCATACACGACACGATATTATTGCAATATTTTGTTAGTTTATGCCCTAGCAGCCAATTTATTTTGGTTGTATTGTATGACATTATTATATATTAATAGAAGACATTCTTTATCTTTATGTATTTGTCATTAATTTAATTATTATTCATAAAGATAAAATCCTTGGAATAATTACT
>JANZLC010000200.1:11179255-11193563 GCA_026413385.1 Erythroxylum gracilipes
TTGGATGGTTAAATTACACATTATTTATTTATTTAAAACTTATTATGTTTAAGTTTTCTTATTTAATTTATATTTTTATATATTTATAACATACACATTATGCTATACATTACCTTAATTTTTTAAATTTTTGTTCCAAATTTTTACTTGCTAATTTTACTTTTTCATTTATTTGCAAGCAATGTTATGATGAGATAAATTTTCTAATTTATTTATCATGAAATGATCATAATTATTTATTTAAAACTTATTATGTTAAAATTTTCTTATTTAATTTTTATATTTTTTATATTTATAACATGCATGTTACAATATACATTACCTTAATTTTTTTAAATTTTCATCCCAAATTTTTACTTGCTAATTGTACTTATTCATTTATCATATTATAACTTTTATATTTTTAATATGACATTTTTTCATTACATATTTAAATTATTTATAATTTTAAAAATTTTCATATTTATTATACATTTAATTACAAAATTTTAAATTTTTCTTATAATTAAATTACACATTTTTTAATTTTCTGTATTAACTTATACATTAAAATTATATAATAATATAACAGACTAAGTTAGTAGGGCATTATTGCTGCGCATTTGCGCGGCATTACCCTGCTAGTTTGTTATAAAGGAGCAACGGGATTGTCAACCTCCAGACGTTGCCAGATCTTCCAAGCATTAGCTTCGGGAGCAATCTGTGAGTAACCTAGACGGTCTCACTCAATTAATTGTTTACTTTAGAATTGGTTTTGAATAATGACATTGATGTGGTTTGATTATGCTGATTTCAAACAATGAAGGTCCGATGATTCTGATGTATGAATAAGTTATTAAAGTGCTTCTTGTATGTGAACATGACGAAATAAGTGATTCAAAATGTGAATGTGCATTCATGTGATTGACTGAGGTTAAGCTATGTGAAAAATTCATTACATAAATGCATGTAAGATAAAGGAAGTTATGACTGGAGTCGCTAGGATAAAGAGGTTAAAGCTCAGAATGTGAATAGAGCCTCGGGCTCGAGTGCGACTATACTCGATACCCACTAAGGGCTATGGGACGTTATACGACAAGGCTCAACATCTATGAAGGGATGAGCTAGTAAAAGGGCACTCGGTTATAACGACGAGAATAAATGAAAGTGAGTCTCACGTGCATTGTAGTTATATTTGATATGTGTGTTGTATGAACAATATGATTACTTTAAACGTGGGATGTGATATATTATGAATATTATGCTACATGTATTGATGTGATGCATGAATTGAGTGAACCATCAATGAAGGTTACCTCATTGAGTTCGCAAAACTCATCAAAATTACAACGTTGTCTTTTTAGGACTGAGAGACGAATGTAGCTGCTAAAAGGCTCAACCAGCCGTGTAGATTGAATTTTAGAAAAAAAAAGAAGGAGCCATGGCTCAAAGGTCAGTAAGCTAGGATTTTTGGATGGCTTAGACAGATTTGATATATTTCCTCTCTCATGTAATACTTTTGTATTAGGTTTTGATGATGTACATAGGCAAAATGTGAAAGACACAATGTAGACTTCAATTTTAGTGTAATGCAGTGAGGAAAAAGTTGATTTTAAATTATTGTGATCTTTTTATGATGCTTTACAAGTGATTAACGATATGATGCCATAAGATGTGAATGTAGTGTTCGAACATAGCTCGCCCTTATTGTAGGTTATGTACTGGAATGACCTCCGGGTGTTCCGGTGTGTACCCTATAGTAAGGGGGCGCTACACTTAAAGAGGAACCTTTTAACAAACTTAGGACAATCATGAAGTGAGTTATTAATAGTTTCCATCAAAACCATTTTATAACATTAAAAGATTTTGAAGTCTTAAAAGATTCTCATTTCTCCTTGATTATTATAAAATTTGATCAAGATGAAATCTAATCACATTGTCAGATCAAATATATGCAACCATAAAGAACAAAAACAACTTAAGCATTGATCTACTAATTTATTTTCCAAAAGTCTATCGTGGACTATCATACTATTATTTATGAAGAAAAGAAAATTATTTTTAGGATATTTCACCAAACATCTAGCATACACAATCATTTTTCTCTTAACTTTCACAAACTAGTGATCTTGTTTACCTCTTAAGTTTCTCCTAAAAATGTCCCAAAACCTATCAAAGAAACAAATGAATTTAAGGTTAAAAGCCTAAATTTGCAAGAACTACCAAATTAACAAATGGCAACTATAAACGTCTTCCACTTTTTAGTAAATTTTGCTTACCTCTAAATGTCTCCCAATTAGCAATAGTCGAACTTTTCATGCAGATGAGTTTAGGATTCAAAGTTTCAGATGGATTATACTTTCAACCTTGAGATAAAGTAGGATGTCGTATGTAACACCAAATGATGTTATCTTAATTTTTGTCATTAGGTTTTCTAATGAAGAATAACGCTAAGGAGTCGAGTAAAATAACTAAACCCTAATGTATTAATAATAGTTTTAAAATTCAAAGACTAATTTAGAAAATGCCTAAACTATAAAGAGGTTCAATGTATTTAACTTTTACAAGTATTGTAAAATGTAGGAAGTAAGTTGGCAACTTAAGGAATAAATATAGACTAAGTTCACTAATTTGGTAGATGTTAACATTCTTAATTTTATAATTTCCTAACCAAATATGAACAAAAAGATAAAATTTCCCTTATCACCTATTTGCCCACTTATTCAAAACTTTTATCAATATTCTACCACCTTACTCCTTGTTTAATGTAATGTATGATATGATTAATACATTTTCATGTACAAAGTCTATTTATTAATGATTTAGTTTTAAGCTAACTTAAAAGTTTGGTATAACCAAATAATGCATATGAATAATCTAAATGATCCATAACTAAGTTGATCAATAATTAATAATCCAACAATGTTCAACTTTGCTAAAATATCACACCTATACTCAATGCATGTGGCTTATGTAGGATTAAATCAATAAATCTTCAATAAATACCTATAAATTATTACTATCCATAAATGACATCCAAAACATGATAAAAAAATTTGTAATTATATTTTCATACACAAAAATAAATTAACCTATAAAGAGTTGCCAAAAATATCAAAATAAACACGAAATACATATTTCTATAGAGATGTTACATTGACAAGGTAATAATGCAATTCCATAATATCATATGTCATAAACAACTATTCTAATAATTTCTATAAATCCATTTTACATAGACTAAAAACAAAGAATTGTTGACAACATAGTACTTTAAGAGTCAAATACAAATCAATTCACTAAAGGAATTAAATCGCACCATGAGTAATGGACTAAAATTAAATTGATCCGTTGCAAATAAAATACAAAAGTAAAATAAGATACAAGCATTGGTGAATAATTTAAATGAGAACAAATTAGAAACTTCCTCCTTATACTTTATTAAAGGGGATTACTAATTATTGAATACAATATATAAAGTTTCAAACAATGTAATACATCAATCTTATAATTATATAAAGGTATTTCATTTATTTGGAGACATGCATTTCTTTTAACAAAAAGGTATTTTTAATTATTAATATGTGAACTTTTGATTTCACATTTTCATATATCTTTAGGATTTTAAGATTGATTTATGGAAACCAGAAGTCAATAAACAAAATGTAGGGGATAAGTGTAACGATGGTAAAATTCAGAGTTTCACTTATGAGCCATGCATACATGCATTCACTAAAAAAATGATTACGTGGGGAAGTGTTGGGTCGGTGGCTCTGAAAACTGATATTAGCAAGGTCTATGATAGAGTGGAGTGGAGCTATCTCGAGCAGATGATGAGACAGTTGGGGTTTCAAGATAAATGGGTACATTGGTTAATGATGTGTGTTACCGGTGTCAGGTACTCAATACTGGTGAATGGTGAAACAGTGGGCCCTATTTTGCCTAGGTGGGGGCTTAAACAAGGGGACACTCTGTCTCCGTATTTATTTATAATGTGTACTGAAGGTCTTTCTATGTTGTTTAATCGGGCGGAAAAGCAGGGTTTGGTTCATGGGCATAGAGTGGGGTTTAGATGCCTTAGAGTTTCTCATCTTCTATTTGCAGATGACTCAATATTTTTCTTTAAAGCCACAGAACAGGACAAGAGAGAGGTGAAGCACATTTTAGAGGAGTATGAAGGAGCCTCGGGTCAAGCAGTCAACTTCCAAAAATCAGGTATTTTCTATAGTCCTAAAGTCTCACAGGATAGTAGAAATACTATTGGTAATATTCTCAATGTCAGATTACCACTAGGGAGAGGTAAGTATTTGGATCTTCCATCACTTATTAGAAGAAATAAGAAACAGATTTTTCAGTTTCTAAAAGATAGGATGTGGAAGAAGGTAAATGACTGGAAGAATAAGATGCTTTCTAGAGCAAGGAAGGAGACTCTGATAAAATTTGTTGCTCAGGCCTTACCGGCTTATTGTATGAATGTGTTTCAATTGCCTTTATCGTTATGTGATGAACTTCAGAAGATAATGAATAGCTATTGGTGGAGAAATTCGGGAAAGGGTGCAAAAGGTATTCATTGGTATGCATGGGACAAGATGTGTCAGCCCAAAAAGAATGGAGGTATGGGGTTTTGTGATTTGCACTGCTTTAATATAAGCATGCTTGGCAAGCAGGGGGGAGACTTTTATATGGTCCTAACACTCTTCTATTTATGATTCTCAAATCTAAATACTTCCCTTAAGGGGATTTTTTGGATGCCCGGATTGGATATAATCCTAGCTACACGTGGAGAAGAGTGTGGTTTGCTAAGGATGTTTTGAAGAAAGGCGTGAGGTGGAGAGTAGATAATGGGAAGACAATTAGGGTAGGTGTGGACCCATGGATACCTAGAGATGGTGAGTTTTGGGTAGAGGATGGAACAACTTCTGTGAGTCCTACATTAAAAGCGCGTGAGTTATTTAGGGGAGATGAGAGGGCGTGGGATGTGGAAAAGGTGATGGGCTTGTTTAGTTGTAGAGATAGTAGGGATATATCCTTGCAATTCCAATTCAGTGGGGAGAGTGTGAGGATAGTTGGGTTTGGCATTTTGATAAAAAAAAGGGAGGTATACGGTGAAGTCTTGTTATTATATAACTTTGAAAACATTGGGTAGAGGTAGTGAGATAGAAGAGGGTGATTTTTGAAGAAAATTATGGCATATTACTTCTTCTCCAAAAGTTAAAGTTTTCATGTGAATAGCTCTAAAAGGCATTCTACCTATTAAGGTAAAACTAGCTCGTAGAGGAGTACAGGTGGATAATAAATGCTACTGTGGAGAGGTGGAGGATGTCAATCATTGCTTGGTGGGATGTGAAAGGGCGAGAGAGGTGTGGGAGTTAGGTGATTTTTTTTTGCTAACCTAGCTCCTTCTTTTAGGGAGTTTTTTTGTAGGTACTGAATACGAACAATGGAGCACACATCTCAAAATTTACGACCATAGCATGGAAGATATGGGAGGGAAGAAACAAAGGCTTATGACAAGCTCAATTCCCTACAACAATGAGAACTTAGCAACTTGCAATGGATTACCTACATTAATGGAATTTGGCGCAATAACAAAAACGGCAGCAGTAGCTTTTGTCTTCCAACGACAATAGAGGCCCAGTAGTCAATCGTTTTATAGCTGCTGGGAGAAGACAAAGTGCAGCAGATAGCTTAGATGAATGGCATATTTTCGTCGACGGGGCAAGATTTCAGAGTATGGGAACATCAGGGTTTGGCTTTATCATTGAGAGCCTTGAAGGCTTCTTTCAACATGCAATTTCTAGATTGTTTGATGGTCTACATTCAGCGTTAGTGACAAAGGCCTTAGCGGTTCGACAGGCTCTTATTTGGATAGTTAACAACATGCAACATGTGAGGAGTATCTTTATTAATTTTCAACTTATAGTTCTAGCTATTAAATCATACTAAGAGGATCATTCAGAGTTTGGGGGAATTATTAAAGATTGTCAATTAATGTTAGAAAGTAATTCTAATATTTATGTTATTTGGATTAATCGACAAGAAAATGTGGGAGCTTATGAACTTGCTAAAATGTCTTGTAATTTCTCTCGTTTGAAAGTTTGAGTATCTATCCCGTCTTATTTAACTCATTTATATGGTTAATGAAAGTTTCCTTTACCTTTTAAAAAAAAAAAGGTTATGTCAGTGCAATATACACATCTGTTAACTCAAGGACTTAGTGTCTTATTTAAATAATGTTTAGGATCAAACTAATATTAAAACTCAATTATAAAATTTGATAAAAGGATAGGAGACTTGGGTGGGCTTTTAGTGAACTGCATGTGGTTTGTCATAATAGAAAAGGTTTGATGCGGAAGGTACTAGAAGCGATCCCCAAGTCCACCAAAAGCAGCGGAGAAAGGCTCCCCCTTTCATTTTTCTTCTTGTTTAACGTTCTTTATATATTCAAGGAGGGTGGTCAATTCTCTTAGCTACCAAATATACTTTCCCTCTCTGCCTCTCTCTCTCTCTCTCTTTGTGGGGTGCTCTGAGGTAACTTAACTCTATCACTCGCTCTTTGTGTGTGATTCTTTGGTATCAACTTTGTTGTGGAGGATCAGGTTTTGATTCTTTTATCTGGATCATTCTAAAGTTTTGATCTCTACCACTGTTTCTCATTCGTCCTTACATTCGTCTTCTGGGATTTTTGGTTGATTTGAAGATTTTAGTTCTTTTTATTTTTTCTTATGTGCCCTTGAGGTCTACCTCTTGCTTAGTAGTGACTTGTGGTTTCTTGGAACATCTACTTATTTTTTTGTCCCCACCTTTTGGTTCTTGATTATTGGCAAATCACGTTTTTCTTTTTTAGTTTGAGGTGACTAGGCTGATAATTATGGTGTTAAGACATAGTTTATAGTTGTTTGTGTACGTAGTGAAATGAACTTAACTGCAGTTTTTGATTTGACTGGGAGTTGGAGATAGAGGAAAGAAACCAGGAAAAGATAAAATATTCGAGAATATGGGTGAAAGATAAGTAAAGAAGGAACCTTTGGGGTGATGCCGTTCTTATTTGTTAGTTCCTCTAAATTAATTTAAATTCTTTTCAGATGACAAACAAATGTACCCACTTGTTCCGCCAGTTATGTTTGTAATCACTTCAATTGTATTTTTACCTTCTTTTTTTTTCTCTCTCTTTTGTCAGAATATTTAGTCTCAAGTTTTGGCACTTGTTATCTTTAGATCACGGAACCAATGGTGAAGGCAGTTGCTGTTCTCAGCAGTAGCGAGGGTGTTAGTGGGACTATCTTCTTCACCCAGGAAGGAGATGGTAAGCTGATAATGTGATAAACTCTTTTACTAATTTGTTCTGCAAGATTTCCTGATGTAAGAAGTTTTCTAATCTTTCTTCATCAGGGAAAACCACTGTAAACGGAACTGTCTCTGGCCTGAAACCAGGGCTCCATGGGTTCCATGTTCATGCTCTTGGAGACACAACAAATGGTTGCATGTCAACTGGTATTATGCAGTGACTGGAATGCTTTTCTTCTATATCTGATTAAGCTTCTGTAAAAGCTTTGGTTCTCAAGGCTTTGGCAATGGTTTGCAGGACCACATTTCAACCCAGTTGGTAAAGAGCATGGTGCGCCTACAGATGCAAATCGACATGCTGGTGATTTAGGAAATATTACAGTGGGTGATGATGGTATGTTTTCATGGTATTATAAGCAGTTTCTGGAGTGGCCGTGCAATTACTTGACAAGCATTGTCAGAGCAAGCCCTGATAACAAGAAAATGACAAATATAAAGTGACTAAAACCTTGGTGTTTTGGTATATCTTAGAATTATACATCAGAACGTTCTTAGGCTGGTCTAGTATTGAGTATTATTGGTTTTAGGTATGATGAAAACCCAGTGGCAGAACCATCCAAGTTCTGCACCTGATTCCTGAGCGAATATACTCCATTTATTGTCAGTTAATGCTTACTTCAAAGTATTTTTAAGTTTTTCATTATGCTTGTTTTGTATGTACAGGCACTGCAACTTTCACCATTATTGACGAGCAGATTCCTCTGACTGGACCAAATTCAATTATTGGAAGAGCGGTTGTTGTTCATGCTGATCCTGATGATCTCGGAAAGGGTAACTTTTGCTGTGCTCTCAAGTCTGAGGCTCTTGTTTTAAATCACTGCTGCTCTATTGTGTGTTCTGTATTGATGAATGGATTGTTAATTGTAAATTATTTTAGAATATATCTTTTTCTAAGGGAACAGGGACTTTTGTGATAGACTTGCTTTTTGTTGATAGTTCCTGCATGTGTAGAGTGATTGTGGTCCGAGTTAATTGTGATCCTGAGTCATAAAGAAGTAATTAATTGCGTGCATCTAGGTGTTGTTATACTCCTAGCAACGAGGTGAACTTGTTGGCATGTGGTTGTGTGTTGACAAGCTATTCTTGCATGTATACTAATCTTGCGATGCTTTTGTGTATGCAGGAGGACATGAACTTAGCAAAACGACTGGAAATGCCGGTGGAAGAGTTGCATGTGGTAAGTTGATGAATGGATGATCGAAGTTCTTATCATTTGAATCCGAGCCAAAAATTTCTTACTCCCCTAACAAAAGAAATGGTCAATAACTGGATCATAATCTTTTCTTAAACTACTTGAAGTGCTTGATATTATGATCCTAAAAGTTGTCATCATAAAGCATATTTGTGTGCCTTTGATGAGGAGTTATGGGTATGTTGTTCATCCAATGATATAATGAATTCATCTGGCTGCAGGTATCATCGGCTTGCAAGGATGATTTGTGAATTTGTGACCCTTATAATAAGCCAATGCTGTTGGAGTATGTATCTTTTGAGTAGCTTGCTGGAATGGAACGAGGAAGCGTTAAACTTGTCTTAATCCTAATAAACACACAAATCTGTTTTTGGCTGTAATGCTTTTGTTATCTATAATCGTGTGGTCCTGTTTTCTGTACGTTGCTGACCTCTTATTCTATTTCATCTTTAAAAGAATTTTTGGGTATGCCACTTGCATTTCCTTTTCTTCTAACCGTTTATGGTGTAGAAGTCGTTAGAAAGCTTGGTGAAGTTTTGGCTCATAAGGGAGTTGGCTTACAATATCTAGTATTATAAAACAAAAATTAGGATAAATTTAATATATTCTAAACATTTATCTTCGTTATAATACAAATTGATTGTTTTGTATTCTTGTCGGAATTTATGGAAACAATCTATCATTTTCGTTAGTTCTATGAGATAAATTGTTTAAACATAGTTGAAATCTTGAGTACTAATTCTCTCAGAAGTCGTAAAAGTTAATTATATTTCAGAACTGAAAATGGCTGTTAAAAATCACTAACGTATATCAAAAATAAATAAATGAATGAATACATAAATATATAAAATGAAAATAATATATTAATATAATTAATATATAATTAATAATTAACATGAATTATAAATAATTATAAATAAAATTATAAATAAATAAATAATATGAATTAAGTATTATACGAAGAATAATAATAATAAAGGCTAATTAGGGGAAAAAAACTTGGGATAAATTCCTAAGAGATAAGTACTACATATTTAAAAGTTTAGATTAACTATAAGAAGAAAATGCTAAAAGACCTATGATAAGACAAGAATATCTTTATAAGAGATTATTTATCTATATTATAGTATGTTAAAGTTTTTTTATTGTATTTACCAAAAAAAGTTTTTTTATTGTAGTTCATGTCCTCAGCAAGTTTTAACAGTGTCATACCATTCTTGATAACCTCCTCTCAATTCTTCTTAGGCCTTCTTTTTTTTCCTGTTACAGTCTATAAGTACAATATTTTCGCATCTTTTCACTGGAGCGTCTGAGTGTTTTCTCTTAATACGTTCAAACTACCTAAGCCTTGTCTTTGTTAATATTTCAATAATATTAGCTACCTTTAATTTATCTCTTACTATTATATTCCTAACCTTGTCTCTTCTAGTAAGGTTGCACATTCAACGAAACATTCTCATTCTGTCACTATTAACTTTACGACTATGCATTTATTTGATGGATCAACAGTCTACCTCATAGAGCATAGCTAGCCTAATTACTAAGCGATAAAATTTACCTTTAAATTTAAGTGGTATCTTTTTATCACATAAAACTCTCGACGCATTTATTCATTTAAGTTACTGTGATCTGATTCAATGAACTATATTTTAATAAATCTCTCTATTACTTTGAATGATAAATTCTAGATACTTAAAACACTCATTTTATGGTATAACTTTTGAACTAATCTTTACCTACAGATCCGTAGCCACCCTATGCCTTGAAAAGTTACACTATACGTCCTCAGTCTTAGTCCTACTTAATCTAAAGTCCTTCAACTTTAACGTATCCCTCCAAAGTTTAAGTTTGACATTGACACCTTTTTGTCTCATCAACTAAAACAATGTCATTAGCGAATAACACTTCAAGGCAAATCCCCTTGGATATTCTTGGTGAGCTCATCAATCACTACTGCAAACAAAAAGGGGCTCAAAAAGGAGTCTTAGTGTAGCTCAATATAGATAGAAAAATGTTTTGTATCTTCTCCTATTGTCCTTACTTTAATTTTTACACCTTTATACATATCCCTAATAACATGTGTACAAGTCATAGGAACTCTCTTAACTTTTAAACACCTTCAAATGATTTCCCTATATACCCTATCATATGTCTTCTCTAAATTAATAAAAACTATGTGCAGGTTACTTTATCTTTCCTTGTAATATTCTATTAATCTTCTAAGAAAATGTAAAGTTTCTATTGTAGACTTTCCTAACATGAAGCTAAACTGATTTTTTGACATAGAAGCATCAGTTCTCACTTTCTTCTCAATCACTTTCTCTGATAACATCATAGTGCTACTAAGTAATTTGATGATTCTATAGTTGTTACAACTTTGTATGTCCCTTTTGTTATTGTATAAAGGAATTACTAAATCTCCACTCATCTGACATTTAGTCAAACTTAAGGACTACATTAAAAAGCCTGACTAGCCAAGCAATACCCTTTTTACTTAAGCTTTTCCATACCTCTATGGGTATTTCATCAGGCCTTACTGCCCTTCCACTCTTTATCTTCCTCAACGTTTTTGTAATTTCTTCCCTTATAATCTGTCGATAATAAGTAAAGTTATGAAACCTCTCAGACATGCTAAGGTAACCTAAATAGATGTTAACCTCTATGCCTTTATTAAAAAGGATATAGAAATACCTATGTTATCTTCTCTTGATGTCATTTTCAGCTACAAGCACCCGCCTTGCTTCATTTTTTATATAACAAACTTGATCTAAGTATTTTGCTTTTCGTCCCCTAGTTCTCGCCAACTTAAAGATATCCTTTTCTTCATTTTTAGTATCTAATTGTTGGTATATTTTCTCGTAAGCTCTACTTTTAGTTTTTAAGATTTTCTTTTTTCTTTTTTTTTCCAAGGTATAACTTTCTCTATTACCAACTCTCTCCACCTCTATGGTGCTATATAATAGAGTTTTATAGATAGCTTTCTAAATCTTAACTTTTTCTTGTATATCTTCATATCACTACCAAGATTCCCTCTTACTACCATAAGTCCCTTAAAATTTGGGTCTCTATAGTTGTATTCCTTAAAAGATTTACAACTCTCTCCCATATCTAGTTAGCATCTCCTAGCAATTTCTATTCTTCTCCATATATTACTCTATTCTTAAATTTTTCATCATATCCCTTTTTAAATTTCACTGTTTGATTCTGGTGCACCTCTTAAGACTTCTCTTCTTCCTCTAACCCTCAATAATAAGATCCAAAACTAACAATCTATACTAAGTTGAGAAGCAAACATTAGGTATCACTTTGCAATCCTTGCAACTAGGTTGATCACTCTACCTTATAAGGAAGTAGTCAATTTGATTTTCATAGTTATGTTCTTAAAAGTCACCAGTACTCCTCATTTTTTTTAAAAGTGTTGAATATCACTAACTTAAATGCTACCTTGAAATCTAACAAAGTGGTCCCGCTAACATTCCTTTTACTATACCTGAAACCTCCATGATTATCTATCCAAGGTTGCTCCTATATGATCATTAAAGTCTCCTCCTAGAATAACTCCCTCATCAGGGGGTATTTACTTAATCACCTCATCTAGGTCTTCTTAGAAATAACAATTAAGTTATTTATCCAATCCTACTTGAGGCTCATAAACACACACCACATTTACAACAGTATCTTTTGTCATAATCTTTGAGGACATAATCCTATTGTTAGTCCTTTTTAACCCCACAACATGTATGCATTCTTTGACAATTAAGATACCTACCCTATTATATCATCTCAAACACCCTGAATGCCAAAGTTTGAATTCATTAATCTCTTTTGCTTTAGCCTTGCTCATCTTGTCTTCTAGATGCACACTATATGAATCTTATACTAAGAAGCACAGACACGGACACGGACACGGGACACGACACGGACATGGGGACACACCAACTTTTAAAATTTGATGGACACGGACACGACATATATATATATATTATAAAATTTAGAATTAAGAAAAAATTCAGAATTCATGCAAACATGGAGCATACAATTTGCCATTGTTAACTCTGCCACAAGTGCTAAACAAATTGTTTCTGATGTACAAAATAATTTTACATCGACAAGCATAAAAATCCCAGTAGACATAAGATTTCAGATGTCAGTATTTGCTTATTTTACTGAAACTACAGAAGGTGAGTACAATATAAAATTTGATGCCCATTCAACTAGGAAAGTCTAAACTGGAAGACAAGGCCCACAACACAAACAAAAGACGCTAACTGACATTGCCGATTTAAAATTTCTTTGCCAACAATAAACCCGAAAGTTGGTGAACAAGAAGACCAATTAACACCAACCAAATACCCACCAAAATCTCTATACGACACAAGAAATCTTGGGGCTACTAGAGAAGTCAATGTAGAATGGAGAAACTGGTTTATTTCGGTTGTTAATGACAAGAATGTATATTTTCACAATTCCCGGAGAAACCAATAGTCTTATGCAATTAAATTACCAGAAGAGTTGCAGCACAAGAACCGTCAATTCGTCACTAACACGCAAGAAAGCTGTGCAAAATCCCCCATTTTGGAAGAAACAAAGTCGTGTGGTTCCATTAAAAATCTCACAAAGGACAGCATAAATAAAAGCGTGGATTTCAGAACAGACGTGAAGGACAGAGTACATAAAGCGTGGATTTTAGCGTACCTAGCAACGTTGTATGAAGAACTTGTTAGAAAATATACGCAAGATCAAATCTAGGCTCAACGGAATGAATTTAAAATTTTTCAACAGAATCAATTTTAACAGAATTAAATTCGAAACATAAAACTAACCTTTTCTTGATAAGGAAGACTACCTATGTCAAATAAATAAAATTTTGAATAATTCATAAAAATGTTACGAGCCATATTAAGATGTGTCCGAGCTATTTTTAGCTGTGTCCGAGTCATCTCGAGCCGTGTCCTAACCGTGTCTGAGCTGATAAAAATAATTTTTTTTACTGCGACACATACAAATACGTGTCCAACACGTGTTCACTGTGTGTCTGTGTCGGACACGTGTCGGACACACGGACACAACACCATTTTGCGTGTCCGTGCTACATAGATCTTATATCATGTTGATTGACAATGTAATTTGTAGGTCAATAACCTTAAATGATAAGTAGATTCAATTGTTAAAGGAATCTTTTTTAAAAGTGGCTAAAGAGGATTGCCTTTGAATTAAATTACAAGTGTCTAGATTTGTAACTCTTCATTGATACATTTACCTAATGATCTGATTAAAAGCTCTTAAGGTGTGTATAGAAAACCACAGAATTTGGGAGGGAATAGATGAACGTTCATCTTTACCCAACCAAAGGGAGGTTTAAACCAATAAGAATTAGATAAAACTGTTGTCATGACTAATCTCTATATAAGCATCAAACATCTTGCTCCCACTGCTCAAGAATATTAATAGCTCCACTATAAATGGTGTTGGGCACAACACAAGCTTGAAAGCCATGGTTTAACAACATAACACTCGATAAACTTTCTTCACACAAGACAGAGGGATCTTATGCTATCTTTCCATTCAATAGATTTAGACATTTTTGCAAAATATTTTTTTTGAATATTCGTTTCCCTACTTCCACTTTTTTAATCCATATATTTGTTTTAAGATTAGATTATTAAGATCTCTTTTTCGAATTATATTTCTTATATTTTGTGTTTTTTATAGTTGGTTCAGTCGGATTTTGCTGGATCGGAATATCATTGCCTTGATCCATAATCTCGAGTAATCTTGACTATTGAATAC
>JANZLC010000200.1:11207115-11217908 GCA_026413385.1 Erythroxylum gracilipes
GTGTGCCTCTATAACAGTTACAGTATATAAACATTATCAATTGTCCACTCAGAAAGATTTAAGGATGCACATGTAGCAATTAAAATGTGTACAATGCATGTTCATGACATTCCCGGCATCATTCCATAAATCCCATCATAAAAATGTTCCTTTACAAGACAAAAACGTATTGACACTGAAATCACTCAATTCAGATTAGAAATGAAGAAGTTATGCAGACCAAAATTAAGCCAAGACTGAACACTATACCGAACTTCACTCCAAAAATTGAAAATATTACATTCATATTCTAATCATAGCAAAATTCTAACTCCTATCACATATGTACTTTCATAAATAAGTATTATTTCAACTAGGATTTATTTTGGGGCCTTACAAATTGCATGGCAACATTACCTATAGAAGTGTTTGTAGTCAAACCACTAACATTTTGGTCAATTGGGTGTCATGATGTGTAGCTAGATACCGCTCTTGACTTACTTAAATCAAGTTTTAATTCAAGTGGCCACCATAACTGGGAACCTAATGGGTCACATACATAGGAGATTTGAAGGATGAGTAAAATGGTCTTAAATGGTGATTCAAGATATGAGAGAGTGTTTTGAGATTGTATCGCGATGTGATTTTGGTAGAAAACATTGGATGGAATGGAGTAGAAATAAGTGTTGTTGGCTGCCAGTTTGGTCATTAAGTTAATGGTCATGAATAGCATGCATTAATGGAAGTTATGGGAAGTTAATAACCATGACAAGAATTGAAGGATTACAATTAGTAAATTGGAATTAATTGTTACAATTGGGAGATTGATGAAGTGGTATGTGCATCTATTATAGGAAAAATGTTAAATGGCAAGACAATTTCATATATGGAAATTTAGGGTGACTAAACCTATAAAATAGTGACATATGGCATTAGTAATAGAGTGACAAATGGCTTGAATAAATGAGTGACAAATGGTGGTATAATTGGGTGACAAATTTCTTAGGGAAATATGAGTCAAATGGACTAGTTATGGAGTGACATTTGTTAGTTGAAGAAGAAGGCATGTAGCATGGCTCTTTACGTGACAAGTGTCTTAATACTTACCACACACTTGCAACCCATGACACCCATACTTATGGATGGTTATCTTTTCTCTTGTTCCTACCATCTTTCTTCTCCTTCTTCCTCTTTCTCACAACCGAAACTCACTTCTCCTTCATAGCGTTGATTCTTTGCATAAAATTTGTCCAATTCTTATATTGAAATTTAGATGATTTTGCATGCATGGAGAGTTAAGTTAGGCTTGATGAATTGAGGCGGAACTTGAGCTAAACAAGTAAGTAAAGTATTGATCTTTATAGCATGTTATAATAGAAAGATTATGATGATTGAATTAGGATGGATTGTATATGATGTTGATGATGAAGTGTGTTGGAATATGATGGATGAACTTGGATACTTTTATGTCTTGTACTTGATGTATAAAAATCGTAGGTTATAGGGTGTTATATGGATAAATTGGATTGAGATTTTGAAGTGTAATGAAGGTGAGCTTATGCTGAAGAAAGATGCAAGTAAAGTGTTCTTGTATTTCGAACAATTAGGACTACATGAATGATAATAAATGATAGTTCTGTGTTGATTTTTGATGCATGAAAGACTATAATTTGTGAGCTACCAAATAAATGATTTGACCTGGAATTGGATATGAAATTGATGAGGAATTGACATATAATTTAGGTATAATTTAGGTATAAGTAATGGACCATGATGAAGATGTAAAAAGCTGGAAAAAAGTTCAAGGATAGTGAAACTTTGATTCATTCATCCCACCATCGTGGGAGCTACATTAGCTCCTTCCCACGATATTGGCCAATGCATTGAAGTGAAAATTTTTGTTTTTTGTGAGATATTTAAACCGTATAAGGATAAGATATTATACTTTGGTGCATTTCAACTTGACTGGGGCTTGAAATCAACCTATTTTGATGTTGGATTAATTGGTTAAAGGTATGATAATTTAGATTGTTAATTGATGATATAATTTAAGGAATGGATTGTTTGATATTAATGTATATGAAATTGGGAAGTATAAGTTGTTAATGGTATAAAGATGTTCTTATGAATGTAAATGTGATCCAAAGGATATGAGTAATGTGAATTACATATGAATGAATGAGAATTGGAAATTGTGAGAATATAAAGTATTGGAAAGAGATTAGTGAATGTTTGAGTGATGAATTGATAGTAATCAAACTTTTGCAAACCAGATGCGTACAAGTTATAATGAATGAATGATCAAAACTTGTGATTAAGGATACATACTCAAGAAAGTCAATTAAGCATGCATTGAAACATGATATATGTATATGTGAATGACTGAATAATCATATGATTAACAATGTAATGAATTATGAACTTTATGTGTATTGCATGAAGATAAATGCACAAAGTGATCATCAACATCCAAACATTGTCGGATCATCAAGGCAATAGCGTATTTAGAGCATACTGTGAGTTAACTTAGAAGTGTAACTCAATTATATGTGCTTCTGTATGATTTGTATGTTGAATATGAAATATGAGAATAATTGAATTTAAAATGCCAGAATGAATAAGAAATGTGGAAACAATTGAATGTGAATTGCCGAACTTAGATCCGATGAATCAAATACATATGACAGGAGCACACAAGAATGAAAGGTAATGAAATATGGCATATGGTATGATGCATTGCACTGAAATGCATGATCAGATAAAGGAGTTGTGACTAGAGTGACTAACATGAAAAATAACTTAAAGCTCATAAATGTGCACAAAGAGCCACAGGCTCAACAATTAATGAGCCCGATATCCACAATGGGTACGAGACAGAAAATCGATGCTCAGTCACAACAAAGTAAAAATGAAAGTGAGTCGCATGTGCATTTGCATATATAAATTTACATATATCATCTGATTGATTTCAGATGATTACTGAATTGTTTGAAATACAGTTGAAGGATAAATGAGGATGTGTTGTATGAAATGCTAGCTTATCTAATATACTTATGAAAGTATGATCATTTGGATGTACTTTATAAAGTATGATGTAATGTGATGTGATATTTAATGTTAAATGATATGAAATACTTGTTGAAATGAAATATTATTTGCCTCTGTGTTTCTGACTTAAGTGAAAACATCAACGATGGTTCACTTGCTAAGTTCGAAAAACTCATCAAAATTGTAACATTGATTTTTAGATTCATAGGAAATCTAGCTAGTCTAGTTGAAATAGCTTTTATATTTGGACTTGGGTCAATGTCGGGATTAGCTATACCTGCAATTGTCATTAGGTATATTGTATGAAAGAATTGTATCTCTTAAGTGTTGTACAATGTATATGTGAATTTTTGAAGTGTAATGACATTTGAGACTATATATGTTTGTGAATAAAAATGCAACATAATGACTTTGTAAATGCTTGTAACATGTGTAATGCCTTAAATGAGTTGAATTAATTGTCTTAACTTGCCATTTTCGTAGAGTATGTTCTCGAACATCCTTCGGTATATTGGGCATATGCTCTATGGGAGTGGTATGTTACGTTGCATCCTTGGAGGTCTCTTTAATTGTTCGAATGGAAGGAAATCACTTCTTATTGTTGGCCCCCGTTTCCAGAGCCCAACATCCGAAGTCATAAAACGTAAGCATATCGCATCCCACAAGGGTGGTGTGCCCCCACCAGTCAGTCACCATAATCAAACTCATTTCTCCTATTTTAGAACAGATTTTTGAAATCTTCAAAACCAGAATTACAATTTTACTTCTTCATAATATTTTTATAGTTATGTCTCTAGTTTATTTAGAAACAAGAATCATCTCATTTGGAGCTCTATAGATCAAGATATCATCAAAATACTGAAGTATGTTTAGTAAAATATCCAATTCATACTCTTCCAACCAATACCCTTAGTTCGATCCAAAAATTCTTTCTCAAATCAATACCAAAAGCTATAAATGTTTAAGGATAGATAGATAAATGTGTTAGGAATCCATTGGTTCAAAAATCAAGTCATTTAGAGGTCGGATGACAAAGTTATGGGAAAAAGAATCAAACATGTTTAGAGTTGGAAAACCCTTCGGGTGCGATCGCGAGAAATAAAGATGCAATCGTGAGGATAAAGGTGCGATCACGAGGAATAAAGGTGTAATCGTGAGGATAAAGGTGCGATCGTAGAGTGCTTAGTGCAATCACAAGAGTGCTTGGTGTGAACGTGGGAGCGCCTGGTGCGAGCGCGACTGAAGTTGTTCTGTATAAACATCCTCTGCAACCTCACTAAATTTAATTGGTCATATCTCTCAACTCTGATATCCAAAAATTTCAGACTTTACACCTTTGAAAAGCTAGAAAGATAAGCTACAACTTTTAAGAGACACCTTTGTCTAATTCAGCCTAGATTCATCCAATTTTTCTCCTGAAGTTATAACACAATTTTTACCCCTGTGAAAGACTATGATTATGTCCTCAATCATATTATACTTGTTTTGGGGAAATTGAGATAACTTTCACTAGAGATGTTAGATTAAGGTTATTATAGGATGGTTTCGAACAGATCTTCTAGATATACAAATTTCGTGAAGACCCTAAAGAGAGATTTTGTGAGACAAAACTCCTTTCAAAGCATCTCATCCATTCTAACATCACTTTCACTCATAATCTTCCTAAATTCACCTCTTCTAATGCAATATCACTTCTTAACCATTCAACTACCAAATTGATTTCATTAAACTCTGAAATCTCAACTCATTTGACTCATCACATTCAACTACATCTTATCATTCATAATTCCTATTTTTCTTTTTCATAACATCTCACTTATGTATATATATATATCAACAATTCATGTTCAAAAAAATCATCCTCTCAAGTTGATAACTTCTTCAAATATACCTAATTTCAACTCAACCTCATCCGCATATAAATTCATATTTCATTAACCTCAAAAAAAGGAGTTTTACAAGCTTTAATGGGCATCTCAAGCCTCATTACATCATAATCCAAAAATACAAACTTTACATGAGCAAATAATGCTTGAAATGCGACTAAAGCCTTATGTTTACAAAATCTAGCTTAAAATACAAAAATATGCTTGACTCTCTTTCACTCGTTCTCTTGCTCATCACCTAGAGATGGGAAGGAATGGAGGTGAGCTTAAAAGCTCATAGGTAACAAGTTTATAATAGATAACAAGCAAAACCATTGAAAACATTCACTTGTCATAGAAAATTCTTATTGAATTCATAAAACACATAGTTCTCAAATTCTGGTCATGTAATCAAATTCACAAACAACACAATTTATGCATTCTTCAACTTGTTCACAAATTATAAACACACAAGCACATCATAATGGTTTGGGTAGGTCCATAAACAGAACGTACTAACATAATTCCATGAAATGGTCTTGTGTAGCCGTGAACAGAATGTACGATCACAATCCCACATAATAGTTTTGCGTAGCTTTGAACTTAGGGGAGTAAATGAAGGAGCTCCATGCCACTAGCGAGTAGGCGAGAGAAGCCTTTAGTTGAAGTGCACTTGACATACAGAATGGACTAAACCAAACCCACATAACATGTATTTCATGACTTGAAAACAGATTGCCCAAATGGCACATTTCGAAAACATGTTTTTCATGAGCATGAAATATTTAGAAAACTATTTCCATTTCCATTTCACAAATTCATCAACAGAAATTCATATACTAAACATTTATCAATTTCTCAAATCATTCAATGCAATGAATGAAACATTTATGAAGCAATTGAAATTATTTTATTTTCTTGATTTGGAAAAAATATTAATGACTCATTACTCAATTATAAACATGAAACCCACCTTGATTTCCTTGCTTATAGACTTGCTTAAAAATTCATCTCCTCTTGCTTCTCTTGCCTCTCTTGATTACCTTGACATTGATAAAATTCCTAATTCAATAGGAATTCCAATTTGAGGACCCAAAGAAACATATGCATAAAATTGATCTTAGAAAACTTAAACCCGTACATTTCCTAAGCTTCTTGAACCAAAACCCTTCTAAAAATTCAAAAGATTTAGTAAGACCTTACCTTGAATCTTCACCAAATGAAGAGTTTCTTGGCTCTAATGAAAGCTCTTCTATTCCTCTACCTTTTTCTCTTCTTGAACAACCTCAAAATCTCTCTTGAAGACTAAGAAAAATTGAAACCTAGCTTCTTTTCTCTTCTTTTCTCTCTTCTCCACGACTTCTCTCTTCTCTTCGTTATTTTCTCTTCTTCTTCTCCCTCAATTCACGTTTTCTCCTTCTCTTAAATTAAAGACCACATTTTCATCTTCCAATCCCACCCTTAATGAGTGTGCAATGTCCATTTTACCCTTCCTTTGATGCCTTATAACTTTAATGCTTAAGTGATCTTCCAAAAATACCCTTATACATATACACTCTTACTACCTTAATTCAATTAGACCATATAATAAAATCCTACTAACCTTGACATAATAATTAACTCTAAAAATAATTAATCCAATAAACCTCATAATTTATTTAAATCATGCTTAACTCAACAAGAAGAAAAAAAATTTGAGGGCCAACACTTGTACTTAGGAATCACTTCTCCAAGATATATGCAATGACCTTAAAAGTTTCCTTATTAGCATTTTCCTATTTGAGGGCTTCATGATCGAAAATTTGAATGACTATAAAATATCCACTCTATCGAGATTTTAGGTTCCCTGAAAATAGCCTCAACCTTGAATTATATAGTAGTATTACGTCTCCTACCTTAAATTCCTTTTCCTTAATATGAGAATCATGTCATTTCTTTACCTTCTCCTTATAGAGTTTGGCATTTTCGTATGCATTGCAATGAAACTCTTCAAGTTCTTCCAGTTACAGAAGTCGTTTTTTGCCTGCTTGCTTCCAATCAAAATTTAATGCTTCTATCACCTAGTGTGCCCGATGTTCTAGTTCAATAGACAAATGACAAGCCTGTATCCAAGCCTATAAGTAGTTGTGCTGATCGGTGTCTTGAAAGTACTCCTATAAGCCTATAACGCATCATCTAGCTTCTTTTCCCAATCCTTCCTGGAGCTATTCACTGTCTTTTCCAAAATTTATTTAACTTCCTAGTTGACAACTTCAACTTGGCCACTAGTCTACGGATATAAGACGTAGCAACGTGATGGTGAACTCTGTATCTTTTTAGAATGTGTGTGCAATGTGCATCTTGCATGATTGTGATGTGCAGGTTAAACGTTCGCTTTTAGATGTTTCCAGATCGTGGAAGCTAATGCTAATCTAGAGCATACTGTGAGTTAAGACCTAGATTGTCTCATTTTCTTGTTTGTTCTGTTTTGAATTCTTATATTGATTGACTACTGAATTACTATATGAATTTGATTTAACTATGTTGATTTCCGAACAAAAGGTCTGATGATTGTGATGTTTGATTTGGATATTGAAGTGCTACTTGTATATGAATGAGATAAAATAATTGTACATAATATGATTGTTAAATGCCAGACCATGGTCCGATGATAAATGTGCATTTGCATATGAATGAAAGTGTGATTCTCAACTTTAATGTTGAATGCTGGACAAAGGTCCGATGATATGTGAATGCGAGTGAATGTGTAGCGCCCCCTTACCGCAAGGTACACATCGGGACGCCCGGAGGTCATGCCGGTACATATCCTACAATAAGGGCGAGCTACACTCGATCACTACATTTTGTTCATAAGGCATCATATCATTCTTCACTCATAAAGCATCATAAGAAATTGCAATATTTTAAAACCAACTTTTCCTTATTATATTTCACAAAACCGAAAGTCTACATTATGTCTTTCAACATTTTCCATATGTACAACATCAAAACCTAATACAATAGTACTACATGAAGGAGGAAAATATGTACAATCTAACTAAGCCATCTAAAATCCTAGCTGACTAACCTTTGAGTCATGACTTCTCTTACCAAATCACAATCTACAAGGCAGTAGAGCCTCTCAGTAGCTAGAGTCGCCTCTCGGTCCTAAAAAGACAACGTTGCAATTTTGGTGAGTTTTAAGAACTCAATGAGGTAACCATCATCGATGGTTCACTCAATTCATACAACACATCAATTCATATCACAATTATTTCACAAATTTGCATTTTATAAGAGTAACACATTTTCACTTAAGCATAAGCAATTTTGCATTTCACTCAATCAAACTTACTTCACAAGATGCTATGAAATGCTCATGTGACACTTTTCCAATTATTACGTTGTTGTGAATGAGTGCCTGAACTATCCCATATAGGGCTCATTAAACGTTAAGCCTAAGGCTCGGAATCACTTTTAAGCTCGAGGCTCAGTTTCACTCGTTGAGCTTTAAGCTCTAATCGGTGGCTACTCTGGTCACAACTGCCATTATCCAATTATACATTCATGAATGGAATGCATGTACCACAATCAATCACATTATAAAGCACTTAGGTCTTCACATTCAAATTCAAGCAGCACTTCAATATTTCAATCCACATTATCCAATCATCGGACCTTCTATCTGGAATCCACAATTAAATCACATTCATTCATTATTCAAAACATAATCATAAGCAAATAATAATTGAGAGAAACCGTCTAGGTTACTCATAAGCTGCTCCCGAAGCTAATGCCTAGAAGATTCGGCAACATCCGAAGGTTGACATTCCAATTGCTCCTCTATGACAAATAATATACACAATATCACAATTTGCACAATCATAAGTATTCGGTAATGCACATGTATGAAATGAATTATGTACAATGCATGTTCATGAAAATCTCAGGAAATTTCCATCATAAAATCGATCTCATATCAATACTTAGATTTATGCCTCACTAGAACTAGTGAAATCATAATTCATTACTCACTGGCTTACTTTTAGATTGTCCAAAACCCCCTTTCAGGTCTACTATTCACATTAAATCAGAAAGTGAAGCTGAAATAATTAGGCCATACTCTCTTCTAGAAAATGTTCCTTTATGTCTTATGAATCCATTGACAACAAAATCACTCAACTTGGTTCAGTAAATAGGAAGATATACCTCAAAAACTTTCGGAATGCTCTTGTCCAAAATAATATACTATACATAACTTCTATCTAAAATTTAAATATCTTAGAAACTGAATTAGATTCCAATTTCTTCATACCATTTGTATCTAAATGTCTCTAGTTTACTAAAAATAAAAAATCATCTCATTTGGAGCTCTACCGGTCCAGAAATCATCAAAATACTGAAGTATGTTCAATGGGATAACACCAATTCATACTATTTAAGAGTACACTCACTGCACCAGTTTCACTTTTACAATCAATCTTTCTTAATTCATTTCAGATGGCTATGATTTTTGGTGTAAATGTATAGAAATGTCTTTCAAGCCTAATGGTTCAAGAATCAGGTCATTTGGGTGTCTAGAGAGGAAGTTATGATCAAAAGAAGCAACCATGTTTATGACCTCAATCAAATTGAACCTATTTTGGCGCAATTTCCATAACTTTCACAAACAACTTCTGATTGATCTCGTTTGGGACTATTGGAAAGAGAACTTCGAGATCTACAACTTTCATTAGTCCTAGGAGACAAATTCTATCTCCTGGCTTTTGTATCGTCTTACTTTTGCATCATCTCACTTTTGTATCGTTTTACTTTGCTTCGTCTTACTTTGCTTCATCTTACCTTTATTTCGTCTTACTTTGCTTCGTCTTACTTTGCTTCGTCTTACTTTTACTTCATCTTACTTTGCTTCCTCTTACTTTGCTTCATCTTATTTTGCTTCGTCTTACTTTTGCTTCGTCTTACTTTTGCTTCGTCTTACTTTTGCTTCGTCTTACTTTGCTTTGTCTTACTTTTGCTCTCCAGAGCATCTCCACTTATAAAGATCATAACTTTTGACTCAGATATCCAAAATTTTCATACTATATACCGTTGGAAAGATAAAAGAAAGATCTACAACTCTCAAGAAGGCAACTTCACCAAAGTCTATATATATCAATCCCAAATTTTCCCCTAAAGTCTGAAGATGAATTTTACATTCATCCTCCAACGTGCTGCACCCAAATTCTCAACTTCATGACAAAATTTTGAGATTCTTAATGACAGAATTAAAATTCAATATCTTCATAAGAAATGTAGCCATATATGTCTAGTTTAGTCCAACAAAGCATCGTCTCATTTGGATGACTAGAGAAAAAGTTATGGCTAACACACCGAAGCATACTCAGTAAACATTTTCCAGATCACTACCAATTTTATTTCTAAATCTTTCCTTATCACAACTCATACCAAGATTGCTCTTTCTACTCCCTCTACTTCTCATTTTCAATAAGAACACATTTAAAAACAATTATACTCGGAAGTTGTCAATGAATGCATGTACCACTTTTTTTTATGTGCAACATTCAATATTTATGTGAAAATATGCTAACATTATGCATGATCAAGAAAATACATTTCCTTAATCTCTCTTTGAGCTCCAATGCTATCCCAAGCTAACCAGTGGACACTTCTCCTCCCATCCGCCTTAGCACCCCTCCAATATTTATTCATTCGCTTCTGCAAAGCATCACAAATAGTAACAGGGATTTTGAACACACTCATACAATAAGAAGGAATAGCTTGGGCAACTGATTTAATAAGAATCTCCTTTCCTACTCTCGAAAGGAATCTGCTAGACCAACACCCCATCCTTTTTTCTAACCGATCCCGTAAGAATCCAAAAACCTGCTTCTTAGACCTCCCAATCAAAGATGGAAGCCC
>JANZLC010000200.1:11305245-11339799 GCA_026413385.1 Erythroxylum gracilipes
AATTCTGGATTGATATGGTTTGAATTGGATTAAGTAGCCTTCTTGAAAGTTATAGAGGGATTTCATAGCTGTACAATAATGTGTTATATGCCATTTGTGGATGTGGGAATTGAAAGATAGGAATGCTTGAAGTTTGGATATTGATTAGGTGATTTTTAGCATGGCAGAAACTTTGATTGAAAATTTGACATAATTAGAGGTTGAAATTGCTTTCAAGTTCTTCATGAAAGTTATAGATTGTGATTTTTTCTTTCCATTGATATAAAGTATGGAATTTTTTGACTTTGGAATAGGAAGTTATGATTTTTAGAAGTTGTGTTGCTGCTTTAGGATGGCATTTTTGGGCAGTAATTTTGATTGAGATTGTGACCCCTTTAGAGGCCGAATTGATTTTTAAGTTCTTCATAAAAGTTGTAGAGCTTTCATTTCGCTTTTCAACGATACCAAGTTTGTAAAATTTGGAGTTCTGAATCAAAAGATATGAAAGTTCGAAAATAGGAAGTTGGAATGGAAAACTGCTCGGTTAGCCCAGCGAGCGTCTGGTGCGCGAGCGCTGAGCGATCGCTGCACGAGCGCTGGGCGATCGGCCAGCGTTCGATTTTCTGGCTGACCTCTGATTTTTTGGCCGACCTCAGATTTTCTAGCCGACCTCTGATTTTCTGGCCGACCTCTGATTTTCTGGCCGACTTCTGATTGATTGGCCGACCGACCTCTAATTTTCTGGTCGATCTCTGATTTTCTGGTTTTCTTACCGATTCCGACCTCTCTACTCTTTTGCTTATAACTTTTCCGTCCGACCTCCAATCGATCTGATTTTTGAAGCATTGGATTCCCATGACATCCCTCTATCTCTCACCAAATTTATAGGTTTTGCTATGCAATTAAGAAAGATCGATCGAATCAAAGTGAGAGGATCAGTTGAAAAAGTTTGAACATGCTTCAGTGTTTTGGAGATATCTTGAGCTATAGAGCTCCGATTGAGTTGATTTTTGTTGTTAATTAAACTAGAGACATGGATATACAAGTGTTATGAAAGGAATCAAATTTCAATTTTGGCCCTAAGATGTTCAATTTCTGGAGTGAAGTTAGGTGTAGTGTTCAAGCTTAGTTTAGTATTGGTTTGAAAGTTTTTTGGCTATAACTTCTTCATTTCTGAACCGAATTGAGAGTTTTTGGTGTCGTTAGAAACGTAAGACAATGAGGAACATTTCTCTAGAAGGAAGTGTTATCAAATTTCTTCATTTATATGATCAAAATAAGGAGTAAAGATGTCAATTTTTCAAGACAACAGGAGGGCAAAAATTGAAAGATCACTTAAATGAAGGATAAAAAGGGAAGAACAAGAAATGTGTGGTTTTGTTTAAAAGAAGCAGAGAGCTGTCGTAGGAATTAGAAAAATAGAAGAGAAATAGAAGAAAAGGAGAGGTGAGTGTTCGGTGGTAAGAAGAAGAAGAGAAAAAGAAGATCAAACTTAGGGTTTTAATTTTTCTTGCTTTAGAAGAGAGATTCTAAGAGATTTTCGAGAAGGAAAAAGAAAGAGGAAGATCTAATATTCCATTAAAGCCAAAGAAGCAAAAACGTGGGTGAAGATTCAAGGTGAGTTTTTTTTTTCAGATGTTTTGTAATTTAGTCCTCACCCCACTTTACAATTTGATTTCTTTGAAATTTCCTTTCATTTTTAGCCCAAATATTTCTCAATCTCTAAAGTTTAATCAAAATTTTGATTATGCTTTGAAAAGGACTCAAAGTTTAAAACTATCTTATGATAAAAAGAAGACTAATTGTAATTTAAATTAATTGAAACAAAAGATTAAGGCACAAGATTAAGGCAATTAAAATGAAAATAATAAAAATTAATAAAACATGAACTAATAATTAAAAAGTGGATTATTATTATATAGTTTCATTTTACAAATAATAATTACAAATACAATAAACAAAATTACGTATCTTCAAATATTTTATAAACTACTAATTTCAATCATCTCAACTTGTGTATATAGTTTAGGTGATCCTTTCATAAACTTGTTCCCCTGAAGCAATGATAGTTACATTCTTGTTTGTCTTTGTTCTATAGTTATTATTTAATTCTTCTTTACACTTTATGCAATTGTTCATAAATTAATGTTGCCTTCACTCACATGACAACATATTCGAGCATTGCAATCTTGGCATCGGTTTCATTTTAAGAATCTCTTATAATTTATTTAATCAAATTCCATGTGATACTCCGAAACTGTCCACTTGTATCTTTACTTTCTTCCTTTCTAAAAATTGCAAATCCCATAACTGTTGACATTTTTGTAGTACATATCAAAAATTATTTATTGTGTTATAAAACCGAAACAAAACTTAAGAATATTTGGAAGAGGAGAATAGAATTCTTCTTACAAATTGATAACATTTATATCAAGTTCACCCTTCTATTTATAGTACAAAATTTTTAATAAAATATTATCATAATAATAGAAGTGGCACACTAACAATTAAGTGGTGCACTAACAATTAAGTGGTACACCATATTATTTCTATCTTTTATATCATTTACGAGTTTTTAAACTGCACGTTAAGATTCTCCAAACTACATTAACCGTCACATGCAAAGAATAATTTTCGTTATGCAAATCATTGCTCAGTTAGACCACTTTGTAGGTTGAAATCCTCACCGGCACTCTACACTTCTCAGCTAAATACAACTTTTGTTCGGTTACGTGGTAGGCTTTGACCCAACTCGTTTCCTGGACCATCAAACCATCAAGACCTAAAAATAATAAGCCTAGTACAGAAAGTTTAGCAACAGATAACAAAACCTCTCGCCCACTACTATAAGCCACACAAAATTAAAGCTCACGGATTCTTGGTCCTTCCATTTCTTCTTTCAATCGTACCTTTTAGCTTTCACTCCTCACTAAGCAAATCAAAAGCAAAAAGAAAATGTTATTACTCTCCTTGGCGCCTCGTCCTCCTCTTCTCTCTTTTCCCGCCAATTCCATTTCCAATTTTACCATCAGAAAGCCCCACAGATCTGTGCGAGCAGCGGTTACTAGCGAGGTTGATTCCTTCACGGACAAGTCCGGCTACTTGTTCGACCTCACCGCCCGCGAAGCCGATTCTTTAATAGACTACGATGTTAAGAAGATTGCCGCAATTTATCGCAGGAAGCCGTTGATTTTACTTCGCAGATTATTTCAGATTGGAACTACGTTTGGGATGTGGTTTGGAGCTCGCTACGTTGATAGCTACACTGAGAAAGCTGAGCAGATGTTTCAGGTTAAGATCACATTTGCTGAGTTAACGTTATTCTGATTGAAATTCCAATTCCAAGTCTATCTGACTTCTTGTGCTTTCTTTTCCCGACTTATTCTTATCTGTTTGCAGATAAGAGCTGCACAGCTTCGGAAAATCTTGCTGGAACTGGGTCCTGTACGTCTTGTTTGATAATATTGTTCAGAGTAAATTTTTTCTTTTATTTTCCATTGCTCAAGAGTAAAGAAATGAATAAAGCGATGTGATTTAATGTGAAATATTTCATTAAGCTGCATTTGGTTTCTTTTCTCAGGCATACATCAAAATTGCTCAGGCTGTGTCCTCCCGACCTGTAAGTTCATCGAAAGTAATAGAGAATTAAGACCAACTCCAATCCTCCTCCAAAATGGAGGAAAAACCGGCTCCAATCCAGAGCTTGTTTTCCCTCCATTTTGGAGAGGAGCTACAGTGCCATATCAAATTTGGTGCGGTCGCTCCTCTTTGTTACTGTTCATCCTTTTTTTCCCCTCTCAACTTTTCAGTTATTTTTTTTTCTTTTTTTTCTATAGTAATTTTATAATTTAATCTCATGTTTATAAATATTTTCATTATATGCTTATAATTTTATAATTATGTACTTATGAATAAATATTTTAAATGAATAATTTTAAAAAAATCATTAGAAAACATCAAATAAGTGAACCACAAATACATTGACGTCAATAACCAAATAACGTAATAAATTACAAAGAAAGATAAACTAAAATACACATACATAAATATTAATAGTCAATTTGTAGAACTAAATTAAAAAAACATAAGCAAAATATAAGTAACTACTAATACGGAGTCAAAAAATTTAATAATCATGTAGACGATTCCATCTCTACTAATATTAGTAAAATATTCGCCAAAAATAGTATTTGATGAATTTGGTTGTCAAATTATTAAGTTCCCAAATAATTAAGGATGTAATCCATCCAACGATTGAGATGATGATGAAATCCAATTAGATGGTTTAGATTTCGATGAAATCCATCAATTTTATCTAATGTGGATAAGATGATGATAAGTTTCAAAATGATTAAGGATGTAATCCATTCAACGGTTGAGATGATGATGAAATCCAATCGGACGATTGAGATCATGATAATATTCATCAGCAAGTCTATAAATATGAAACATAGATTGTCTAAGCAAATTACCATTTTGAACAAGTATTTCACTTTTCTTCATCCTAAATATTACTTTCTTACTAATACATCAACTCTTGAAGAAAAATGGCTTCTTGATCTACTGGATACAACACTAGTGAAGATATGCTCCTATATCAGATTTATGTGGAGATTTTGCAAGATCCCGTTATTAAAAAGCATCAAAATTTTGACCACTTTTGGGGCCGAATTGAAGAGGCATATAATAACGAGGTGATTGATGAAAATCGAGAGCGTATTGAGTTACTGAAAAAACAAAGCGAAGATAGACAAGTAGTGCTTGAAATGAATAGATAGAAGATGGAGATTCAGAGGTAGAAGTTGGGTTTGAAGCAATGGAAAGAAGAAATTAAAATTATGTCTTTGGACTTGAATCAAATTAGAGATTCTAGTCGTCATGCTTGTATTGCAACTGAACAAGCACGAATTCTCGAACAAAGATCACATCAAACCCATCAACCATAGCCACAACCAAATTCGTCAAATACTATTGTTGGCGAATATTTTACTAATATTGGTAGAGATGGAACTGATCTACCTGATTATTAAATTTTTCAACTCTGTATTAGTAGTTAATTATATTTTGTTTGTCTGTTTTTTCAATTTAGTTCCACTGCTTGACTATTAATATTTATGTATGTGTGTTTTAGTTTATCTTTGTTTGTAATTTATTATGCTATTTAACTATTTATGTCAATGTATTTGTGGTTTACTTATTTGATGCTTTCTAATGGATATTTTTTAAATTATTTATTTAAAATATTTAGTCATAAGTAAATAATTATAAAGTTATAAACATATAATAAAAATATTTATGAACATGAAACTAAATTATAAAATTACTATAAAGTTATAATTATTTAAATAAACATATAATGAAAATATTAGAATATTGTTTCAATAACAAAACAAAGAAAAAAGAAATTAAAAAAAAAGAAAAAAAGGAAGAAAGAAAACGGCTTGGAAGGTTGAAAGAGAAAAACAAGAAAAATGAAAGAGAGAAAAACGGCTGGAAAGTTGAAAGGAAAAAAAAAGGAAAAGGATGAACAGTAATGGAGAGGAGCTATAGTGTCACGCTAAATTGGTGTGGCACGATAGCTCCTCGCCAAAATGGAGGAAAAAAAAAGCGCTGGATTGGAACCGGTTTTTAATATAGCTCCTCTCCAAAATGGAGGGAAAAAAAGCGTTGGATTGGAGTCTGTTTTTCCTCCAATTTGGCGTTTTTCTTCCATTTTGGAGGAGGATTGGAATTGGTCTAAGTAAGCATTGTTGTATTTCAATTGTTTTGCATGTCACATGGTAGAATCTTGATCTTTGTTGTTTGTTTTCATTTTCAATTTTCTTCTGTTCCGACCATACATTAAATATCCACTCCAATGATTGTGTAAAATTGTATAACACAGAAATTGAAGTTAACTGCAATCCTTACATGATAATAACAAATTTTGGTTTAACCATCGAATTATTTCTTTTGTCCAAATACTCGGCCAAGTCTAAACATCATCAACGTGCAAGCCTATTATAGAATTATAGAGTTAGCTGAGAAGCTTTTCCAGCAGTTTTTCTATTTGATTGCACCAATATCGTGAATATTTGAGCCAATGATATGGTGTTTAAATGGTCCTAACAAGGCTAATAATGAGGGTAAAACGAGTCCGACCATAGTGAAACATCACAACTTCATAGCAGCAAGGAGAGAGGGAATGTTCTTGCTTTGTTTTTCCAGCACCATTTTGAAACTTGTAGTGGATGCTATGACTTTTAGATCTTGGATACAATATGGTTCACCCAATAAGGTCTAAAATGACGGTACTCCAAAAGAAAAGCTTTTAATTTCTATCTTTCTTGCAGGATTTGATTCCACCTTCATATATTGATGAACTTGCACTGTTGCAAGATCGAATAACTCCATTTTCAACTGAACTTGCTATAAGCACTATAGAACAAGAACTTGGATTACCAATAGACACTCTTTTCTCAGAAATTTCTCCTGAGCCTATAGCTGCAGCATCCCTTGGGCAGGTTGGTACAAAATCATTGACTATTCTGATGGTTCAATCTTTATTTTTGTGTTGAGCACATGAACATGTAAACAATTGTTCTCTCACTCTCTCTCTCTCCACACATATGGATGCATACACTGCACTGGTATAGGTCTACCAAGCACGGCTACGTAATAGTGGGAAGGTTGTTGCTGTTAAAGTGCAGAGGCCTGGTGTTCAAGCTGCTATTTCCTTGGACATACTAATTTTGCGTTTCTTAGCAGGAGTGTTGAAGAAGGCAGGAAAATTCAACTCTGATTTGCAGGTTAATTTTTTTGTATTAGTTGAAGAAAATTAGTAATTAGGCATTGACAACTGTTGCTAAAATGTCTCTTTGTCATAAAAATATAATTCATGACTACTAAGAAATACTTTGATTTGCAGGCAGTTGTTGATGAGTGGGCATCAAGTCTTTTCGGGGTATATTGGTTTCCTACCCTTGAATTGTGAAAGACAAAATTTTTCTCATCTATATTACTCTATTTACATCTTATGCTCAAGATAGCAAAAAGAGATCTAGGCATAATATGTTTGAATATTGGGATGATAATTATCTTTTTTTATGTAAACCTGTAATATATTTTCTTTTAGGTTATTGAGAACTATTCTTAGAGCTTTATATTGAATACAGGTAAATCATATTGAATGCAGGAGATGGATTATGTTAAGGAAGCAAATAATGGACTCAAGTTTAGGTAAGAGCATCATCTTATTAATTTGAGTGAAAAATAGTGAGTTGAATAGAAATTTTAGTCACAAAGACCAGAAAAGGAAATGGACTGGAAAATGATCTAGAAGAACTTTTTGCTATCATATGGAATTTTACTTCCTAGATAAGCAATTTTCATTTTATTTCTTGTTCGGTTAAATGATTAGCATTGTACAGTGGAAATCCAAAACTTATATTTCTTTCTACCCACTATTAGCTTCTCATAATTTGCCCTTTAAATAGGCTTGCAATAAGACAATGCCTTTTGGTGACTTTTATTTCTTTGCATATAATAAAATCGAATCCTTTCCCTTTTTATTTTAATGAAAAGAATAGAATCCAATTCAAGAATTGGCTGCTCTCTGTAGTTTCTCTTAGAAAAAGATAAATTAGAAAAACTTAATGTGGATTTTGCTTGTAACAAGCATAAGAACTGCCAGACCATATGACTGATAAAGAATGCTTATAATAGATTTTAAGTCTGGGTGTTGTTCTATACACTGAAGTTTTCCACTTTTGTGCTAAAAATATAAGAACCTCTTATAATTTGATGCTGTTATTCCCTGAATTTATGTTCCTAATTTGTCCACTTATTTATCACTCTTATATGCTTAGAAAGCTCTACGGTGGTATAGAAGATGTTAAGGTTCCAGACATGTACATGGAGCACACAACTCGTAGAGTTCTTGTAATGGAATGGGTTGAGGTACATACTCTATTTTATATTACTATGCGTAAGTAGAGTCGCTGGGGTTCCAACCAAACCTTGCCTAGAAGTTTTACTAACCATAAAGTAGACTAATGAGTCTGCAATGATTAGCTTATGCCACCGTGCTGTATTCCAACACACTATTTCTTTAAAAGAAAGGAAAATGCTAATGTTTTTCTCCTTCAATGATTGCTTGCCTGAGCATGGCATGCATCACATGGGGTTCCTCTTTGAAAACGATAAAGGGTAAGTGTACTAACTATAAAGCAGACTAATGAGTCTGCAACGGTTAGATTATGCCACTGTGCAGTATTCCAACACATTAGTGCTTACTGTTTATTTAAAAGATAAACAAATGCTAATGTTTTTCTCCTTCAATGATTGCCTGCCTGAGCATGGTATGCGTCATATGGGGTTCCTCTTTGAAAAAGATAAGAGGATAAGCATCGTCACAAAGCCTATTATTGAAAAATTATTTTAAAATTGCTGCATATTGCCATATAAAACGGCAGTTGATATGAATTTTTTCTTTTATGATGATGGAGATAAGGCAATGTATGTCTATTTTTTATGCAATTTTCTTTTATTTTCATTGGTTAGTACTAATAGACTAGGTCAAGTTAATCATTCTAGTAATTTTTTTGTTAATGCCTATTTTTAAATGTTATAGCTTAGGCTTTTAAAGGTTGTTGATCACCAAGGAATTCTGGTAGTTTTAAATTTGAAGGTATGAAACTTTCTTTTCCCACTAATTCTTAGATAAGGCTGTTATACCTTAGGTTTCAAGCGATTTCATAAACTTATCTTTTATTCTAATTCCATCAGTTCTTTTATCAAGATCCATATCAACTCAATGGCAATGTGCGTATTCATTCATTTAAAGGTTTATTCTTTTGTAATGCAACACTCATTAATGTTGTTAATGGTACGATGTTATATTCACTTTTTGTTTCAAAACATTGCAATAAATAACTTATGGAGCATGGGATCTAGTTTCTGTGTTGTGTGCACTTAACCACATGGCAGTGTAACGGTCTTCTTTGGGATCTTTTTAATCCACATGGCAGTGTAATGGTCTTCTTTGGGATCTTTTTAATAGTCTGTTTTAGTTAATTTTCTTTAATTGATAGTTTTCCTTAATATAAGCTGAATAAAATAAGTTTGTTTTAAGGTTTTGTTGTTTATGCTAGCACTCAGTGGCTATTAGGGAAAAAAGAGTTGATTCCTTTCATTAATTAGATTAATTGGACAAGTCTATATATTTATTGTACATTCAGCTTATAAGAAGCGGAATAAGGATTTGTGTGGAATTATGAAATTTGTAAGTGAGAAGTGTGATTCCTAAAAGTGATCTTGAATCTAGGAATGATTTCTAAGCTCTTAAAGTAATTTCTAGGAACCTATTGGCGTAACACTAACGGTTTTATATATTAAAATCCTAGGAGTGATTCCTAACTCTTGCTATAAATCTTGTGAGTTATTGTTGAAATCATCTTATTCTCTTTTTGTAGATTTAAAGTTAAATTCAGACACCCTAAAATTATAACTATATGATTTTTGTCAAATCAAAGGTCTTTGTCCATCCTATATCGACATTTTAACATGTTTATTTCACTTCGTATGTTCTTCTTTGAAAATTCATCATGGGGAATCACTGTTTAAGCTATTGCCTTATCATAGACGCTTAGTTTACGCTTTGGTATAATTCTTGCCTATGATCACTTTTTTTGTTTTGCAGGGGCACAAGTTGTCTGAAGTTAAAGATCTTTATTTGGTTGAGGTCTTTTTTAAACCAACCAAACCCTGTCATTCTTGAATGGTTGATCTTTATGTACTTTTCTTTTTTGTGGTTGATTTGACTGATTATTCCCTGGTTTTTCCTAGGTAGGAGTTTATTGCTCATTCAATCAACTTTTGGAGAATGGTTTCTACCATGCTGATCCACACCCTGGAAATCTGCTCCGTACCTACGATGGGAAACTAGCTTATTTGGGTAAGAGCTGCATCGCTTGGAAAATGCCATAATAAATGAATTAAACTCTATACATGCATAGGGAATTATAAGGTCTTACGTGCTATTGGCCGACATGATTTTCTAGTACTTTGAATTTAATTTACTGTTTACTTTTCATTGTGTGTAACATAAAAAGTGTAGGGGAAGTATAATGTTTTTCTTCCTAAATACTGCTTCAGTCAACCAATCTCTTTCCCACGCACTTAAGTATGAAGTGTTTATGAGTCTATTTTGGGTGGCTCCCTCTTATAAGTTTGAGCTTTTCCAAATGGAAGGATGTGTGGGAGTCTGATGTATAAATTGAGTGTTTCCCTAGTTATACGATGTTGGAGTTTTCTTGATCAAGAGGCACAGATGCCTGTCATCTATCTGCATGGACAATATTCATTACTAAGGTATTGTTTCTAAACAGTTTGTCCAATGAAATTGTCAAAAACCATTCAATCCAAAAGTTCAGCCTGTTGGATGAGACTTGAGAGTTTGCTATATATTACTCCAAGATTCCCTCTCATACAAGGTGTGGATAAACGCAGCAGATAAAAAGTCTTGAGTATTGAGGGTGACACAACTTGAAATCGAGACTTTTTTTTTTAATCACAGAATGCTCTTATATGATATTCAAGAAATGATTCATTCCAAAAGTTATATTGTTCAATGGGGACCATGAATCAAAATCTTAATATCTTTGTCACACTATTGGTTTCGAAAACAAGTGAACCTACTATGGAAACAGTAAGTATCATAGCTTAAACTGATTAGGAAGTCCTAGAGACGTATAACTTTCTCTTTTTCTGAAAATGTTCCAGAAAACATTGTTTTTGACTTGTTTAAGTAGAAAAACTTTGAAGTGAATATGTACAAACATACCTATAAAACAGTTAACTTTTGTATTTAAAGTAAAAGTAAGATTTGTCTGATTAATTATGACATAATTTAATCTTTCAGCTCCAATTTATAATTGAAATTTGCATTAAATTTCTTTGCTAGATTTTGTTTGATATTTGGGCCATATCATGTTTTTCTGAGATTGATTTAGTCTCATCTTGCTTTCTTAATGGAACTTCATGCTTCATGTGTGATGATAAGCAAGAAGTTTAGGATGAAAATCATGAACAGTGATTTAGGAGAAATTATTTCCTAATCATAAAATAGGAAACTAGAGGATATCATGGATATTTACTTTAGGAAATTGCTGTAAATAGGGGATATTGTTGTAATTAGGAAATATTCTAGTTATCTAAAATTAGGCTAGGACTTTTGTATATATTCAAAGGCACTTGTTGTGCAACATAAGAAAAAAAGATTTCTTCTTTCTTCATGGTATTAGAGCCCAGGACGTTGTAACTCCTGGTTTCTTTTTTTTCTGACACTTACTTGGCCTTCATTGCCAATAGTTCCTTTTGGAAAACAGATGGCTAAAGCTGTTACTAGCAAAAACTCCAACGTGGAGGTCTCTCTGAAATCTCCTCTGCTGGTAATCCCAAAATGTACACTCCTACCCATATTGGTGAATTACAAACCTTGTTTTCATTTGACCAACTCAATGGTAAAAGCTACCTCCACTGGTCACAAATGGTTAAGATTTTCCTTAAGGGCAAGGGAAAGCTTTCTCACCTATTAGGACCTGCTCTTGCTATTTCGGATCCCAAGTTTGAGGTTTGGAATGTAGAGGATTCTTTGATCATGTCATGACTTTGGAACTCTTTGGAACCAAACATTAGAGGCGCTTACATGTTCCTCTTGTCTGCTAAGGAGATATGGGATGCTATTACTCAATCTTATTCTAAGGTAAATGATGCCTCTTTAGTTTATGAGATTAAGGCCAGAATCTCATCTAACAAGAAGTTATGCACTTTGTCAGTGAATATTACAATCTGATGAAGAGTCTTTGGCTTGAGTTGGATCATCAAAATTTTAAAATGCAATGCAGTGATGATAGTGTCAAATTACAAAAGTTCGTCGAAAGGGAAAGAATCTTTGAATTCTTAGCAGGTCTTAATGTTGAATTTGACCAACTTCGGGTTCAAATGCTTGGCAAAGATCCTTCACCGTCTTTAAATGAGGCCTTCTCACTCATCCGGGCATAAAAGAGTCGGAGAATTGTGATGTTGGAATCCAAGTTTGCTGACAACTCAACATTCATGTCTATGAAAACGAACAAAGAAGCCCTTAACCACCACCAACAGAATCCTCAAAATAAGGTAGCTATCTGGTGCAGCTTTTGTAAGAAGCCTCACCAAACTAGAGAGACCTGTTGGAAGTTACATGGGAAGCTGCAAAAAGCACGGAAAGAAGGGGTAAACAAGGATGGACAGGCGAAAGCCCACTTCATTGAACCTACAAACTTTAGAGATTCTAAACAAGCTAGATTAGAACCAAAAGGACCTAACAAAAAAGAGATTGAGCGCCTTAAGAGCATTCTGAATTCCTTGGAAGGTGCTGGTGCATCATGTTCATTAGCCCAATCAAGTGATTTTTCTAATTCTCATGCTCTTAGTGCCTTATTAGTGTCTCCTAGGGGTTCTTGGGTTGTAGATTCAGGTGCAAAGAGATTAAGAAAAATGACAATAAAACAGTTGAAGCTTGTATAGATAGAAGGTCAACCACTGGGTACTACACTATGTTTTTGTGCAATCTTATCACTTGGAGAAGTAAGAAGCAGTCAGTTATGGCTAGATCAAGTGCTAAGGTAGAGTTTAGAGCTATGGCTCACGATATGTGTGAGCTCTTGTGGATTCGTATCATCCTGAATGATTTGAAAGTTAGGTGGCAAGGACCTATGAAGCTCTAATGTGATAATAAGTCAGCTATTAGTATTGCGCACTTCCCGGTACAACATGACATAACTAATCACATTGAGATTGATAGGCACTTTATAAAAGAAAAATTGAAAAGTGGGCTTATTTGTACCCCATATGTTCCCACTGCCAAAAAGAAGGCAGATGTATTGACTAAGGGGCTGGCAAATGCACAATTTTAAGATGTTATGAGCAAGCTGAGAATTCAAGACATCTATGCACCTACCAGCTTGAGGGGGAGTGATGAAAATCAGAACAGTGATTTACGAGAAATTATTTCTTAATTATAAAATAGGAAACTAGAGGATATCATGGATATTTACTTTAGGAAATTGCTATAAATAGGGGATATTATTGTAAATAGGAAATATTTTAGCTACCTAAAATCAGGCTAGGATTCGTGTATATATTCAAAGGCACTTGTGCAAAATAAGAAAAAAGATTACCTCTTTCTTCAGTTCACATGGAGACTAAGTAACTTTCTATGATTTGCCAACAGATTTTGGTATGATGGGTGAATTTAAGCAAGAACTCCGTGATGGGTTTATTTCAGCTTGTCTCCATCTTGTAAACCGTGACTTTGATGCACTGGCTAATGACTTTGTTACTCTTGGGTACTTAATACTATCTTTCTTCTGGTGCTATATCTGAAGAAGCTGTTTATAAGGCTAAACTAGTATAAAACTGCAGGCTTCTTCCACCAACGGCAGATAAAAAGGCTGTTACAAAAGCTTTAACAGGTTTCTTCTGTTTCATCAGTTTAGAGTTCAAAATTTTTGTACTTTTTCAGGTCGTCTTAATAGCTATTTTTATTTGTGGAGAGGTGCATTTTCTGGTCATGATTTTACCTGTAATTTTAATTGGCAGGTGTCTTCCAAAATGCTGTTGCTAAGGGAGTTCGGAATATAAGCTTTGGAGACCTCCTGGGAAATTTGGGGACTACCATGTATAGTGTTCCCCATTAGATATATATGCTCGTGTAGAAAACACTGGTTATAATGCTTTGCAAGAAAAAAATAATGTCAGTTTTATGTCATTATCTTCTTTTCAATTGTTACTATACATATAACTTTAACATATTGTCTCTTAGGAAAATGATGGTAAATTCATATTAGAGAGTTCATATTCATGAAATTTAGAAAGTCTACAGAAAATCCCAGACCACAATCCTAAGAAGGCTAATCATTCTAAAGCATAATTCTGAATCATACTCCTTTTGATACACAAGATATTAATCATGAGTGGTGTAGATTTCATTACAAATCTTTGATTTCATGTGTAAACTGAGATAGCTATACTTGAAACATATGATAGCAATTATTGGTTATGGAAAATTACAATATCAAATAACTGTAGCTTGTCTAATTGAGGTAATGTTTAATGGTCTATATCATTTCCAGGTACAAGTTCAAATTTCAGATACCTTCATATTTTTCTCTTGTCATCAGAAGGTAGTCATTCTTTCCTTTAGGGACTAACTGATGTCTTACCATTCTTTTTCATGTTTATTTACTGTAAGAAGTTGGTTATATTCTTGTGGCCTTCAATTATAACATCCACATTTCATTTTCCTTTTCCTTTTCCATTTTCCATCTCTTAGTCTTGCAGTGTTGGAAGGAATTGCTCTCAGTTTTGATCCTAACTACAAAGTTTTAGGCAGTACATATCCCTGGATTGCTAGGAAAGTATTGACTGACAGCTCAGAACAACTGAGATCTTCTTTGCAAGATCTTCTTTATGAGGTGATATGAAGTTAGTGTTGTGATCTCAGGGTTCTTGTTTGAGTCACACTCTAGCCTTTTTTTTGCTTCTCGATGCTTTATTTTCTCTTTCAAAAGCATATTCCCCTAAAGCATATCCTTTCCAGGAAGGTGTTTTCCAAATTGATCGTCTAGAGTCTCTATTTTCTGAGGTGAGATCCTTAACTATGTCATCTCTCTCTATCTCTTTTCTGTGCATTGCACACAATGAAAAGAACATTATTTTCTGGCTACTTATGATAATGATTTATACTTTTGAAAACATTCCTTTTATATTATATCAGCTGTTGCTTTTGGCCCTATGTGTTTCATGTGAATTGATCCGTTTTTTTTTCTTTGACTATAGTAGGAGACTCAGGCATTCCCATCAATTGCCTCAAGTTCTCTTTAGCTCATACTGTCTTTTGATGTTTCTTCTTCCTCAACTGAGCTAATTTAAAGGTGTTTTCTTTTTCAGTCCCTTCGTGCACAGACGAAGAAGTCATTGGTCAAAAGAAATACAGAAGAAACAGAATCGAAGGTTGTTATCAAACAGATTCTCTCCTTCACCCTGGCAGAGAAGGTTTTGATATTACTCTTTATCCTCGGTGCTTATTTTTAACCCCAAAACATGAGGGCAGTACCCTTCATTTTAGTTACTAATCTTTCATACCAAAAAATAATTACAGGGTGACTTTGTAAGGGAAATACTTCTTCAAGAAGTTGCTAAGGTATGAAATTTGGTTCCCAATCACGTGTTTCTGTGTTTTTATGTTTTATTTCATTACCGATTAAAAATATCATGCTTGTGAACAAGAAAAATCATCATCTTCCCATGTTTGTGAATTGAAGTATCTGGATGCATAATTTATTCTTGTAAAGATTCTTCAATATCTTCTAGGGTTTATATTTTTTCTTAAAGGTTGTTCCTCTCTCACGAAGGAGTAATAAATTGTATTTTGCCGCTGCAGATTCTATCTGTTATCCATAGAGTTTTAGCTAGTGTCTAAATTAGCTCGAACTATATGTAGATTGTGCTGAGAATGAATTTTAAGTACTCTTTTATTTTGGGCTGATAGTATAAATTGGAGTGTTCTATTTCAATCTAATGAAGTTGTAATTCAAATGATTATTTCTTTTTTCTATCGTTAATTATTGAAAGAAATTAGTTAAAAAAGAGTTCGTAGTCTGATAATTGTCATATACACTAAGTTATTTTGTGTGTTATTGTTAGAAAACAAAAAAAAAAGTGGCAAAAGTTTTGTGAACTAGGTACGTCTGTTAGTTTATACAATTACTTAAGACCTTACTTTTGATCAGTTGTATTGAACACACTGGTAGCTAGAAGTTGTTATCAATTAAGAATCATGGTTAATTGCAAAATATAACAAAATAATAAAAAACTTATTAACATAATCATCTGATTGGAATTCTTGTGCTAAATAAATGACTGTGGGGAGCTTAGTTTATTTTACATTTAAAAAAATGTTCTCAATTAGCGATTTTGACCAAGTGAGTTGTACAATCAATATAATGATACTTCAATGGCCCCCAATAATATTTTGGTACAAAAAGGAGTGCTCTAGTAATATTTATACATGCAAGATAGTGATAGAACTCTCAAATCTGAGAGATTTTGCACTGAAATATTATTGATGATTAACTAGAAATCTGTCAAGTTACTAACAATAGCAGACAATTCGAGAGTGCTGCTCTCTCCTAGCCTTAGGCTCACCAGACTTTACTCAAGACAAAATATGCCTTTCCCTCACCAATCATTACATTCTTTATTCCCCTCTGCTGCTTACGTCATTACTGTAACTAACTCACCCCTCCCCTCCTATCTCATGCACCTGCCTAACAGAATGGAATAGTCTTTTACTCGGCTACCCCTTGCCTTGCTCTTCTAGAATATACTTGCCTAATTGGAGGCCTAACAGATAGTTTACCTTTCTTTTAAATATAACAATAAATTTTGATTAAAACAATTTATTGTATTTGTCATATCTAAATCTCTTAATTTTGATACCAAACTGATTTTGTATCATAAATGAAAAGTAGTAGGAACATTAATCACTTCGTCATTTTAAAGCTCTGATGTTTGCATATGTTCATTTACATAAAGTAGTAAACATCATCTGTAAAGTTACAAAAGATGATTATCCCCAATAAAAATGATAAGATGAAATAACATCACTATACGGTAAAGGTGACAACTAAATTCTTGTTGCTAATACATAACTCAAAACTAAATTATTGTTGCTAACACATAATTCATTTGGAGTCTAAGTAGTATAGTCAATCGTTTTCTCTTCCAAGTCCAATCCTTTTCACAGAACCTTACTCTTGAAATTTTTAATAAGGGTAAAAAATTGCTTAACAATTTATAGTGGTCAATTTTTGTACGGACACAACTTTAGTGGATAATGGACATTTTGTAATAGAATGAAGGTTGAAGTTGTATGTCTTCTAAGTTTACTATAATGGTAACTGATCTATCATCATCAATAATTTTTCTATTACTTAGATATGGGGTATTGGTTCTAAAGTGATTGGATGAACGAGCATATGATTTGTAGCATCAGAATCTCTAGCTCACATATTGTAGAAGGGGTTTTTAAAGACATCAAATACAATTTAAAAGGAATGATCCCAAAAAGGGTCAATGAACACATTAGAAACCTTATCTAAAAGAGCTAATAAACATTCGTTTGATAGGTTATCCAACTTGATGAAGTCTTCATTGTTGGAACTTTATAATTCTTGCTATATTTTTTTTTCTATTGCTTTGTCTTACATAGGCCAAATTCAAAGTCTTCTACTGGTTTCCTTACTGCTCCATTTTCAGCTTGATAGTTTGTCTTGCAATTTTTCCAACTTTCTTTGGTGTTTCTCAACTTCTTACAAAATATCAGCTATTTCATTTAGCGATGGTACTTTTTCCTTTCACAAAATCTGTTCCTTTATTTGATCAATCAAGGTTAAAACTTGTGATCTTGTCCTTTTCAATAAATTCTTTTATTTTGACAGGACAATTATTGCACAATAACTAAACTGACTCAGTAGCAAATTTATATCGATTACAATTTACCTCCTTGCCTTGACCTTTATTTCATACACTTAAGCAACATTTTTACTTTAGAGAAGGTTGCCGAGCAGCCTCTCAATTCCCCTGCACCCTTCTGAGTTAAGGGTTTGAAGTTCACTCTTGAGTTAGACTTCTTCTGACATAAAGTGTTGAATTTTGGGTATTGGTTTATGTGATTTTCTACATGTCCTTTAGTTAGGGTCTAAATCTAACAATAACGGTTGTAATTAAGAACAATTTGGCCCTACCAAAGCTTACTAAGGACTTAGCCTTCAATTGAAAACTTAGGAGGCGAACTAAAATTTAGGTAGATAATCATACGTAGAGAAGTCCTTATCTTGTCATAGGCCTTTCAAGCTTTTTCTTTCAATCTTTTTTGACTTTTATTAGTATTAATAATTGTTTATCGCACTAGCTTATTTAGTTATTTTATTTCTTTATTTCATATTTTTTCCCTCTTTCAATTGTTTTTTTTTCTCATTTGTTTATTTGTTTACTTCTTTTTATTTTTATTACTTTTTTAATTGTTTTCAAAAAAGAATTTTCAGTGGTCTTTTAATAGGTCTACTAGAAACAACTTCTCAACTATTTAGGGATAAGGCTGTATATTTCTAAACCTTTTCAGACTCTGAGTCTCAGTGAAATTCTTACTGGATTATTGTTGTTATTATACTTAGGTTGAACCATGATATAGCAATGAAGGATACAGAGTAATTAACAAGTAAAATTACAAAAGCAAAAGCCGCAAGATAAAAGATGGCTAATGCTAGAAACTAGTAGGACTCTGATACCATAAGGAAAATTAGGAGAAAAATGTTGTATTATTATGATGATTTATAAGCATATTTGTATATTATACACGTTGAAAAATTCTAGTGAGCTCTTAAAATTATCTCCTAAATAAGTTATCTCAAGAATCCCACTAATTAGTGAATGTTTATGTTTTACGTTAATTTAGGAATAGACAGCTCATAACAGATTGTAGTTCCCTTTTCTTACAGTGATATAATCAACTTAAAGAAACACTACCCAAGCTTTTATTTGGATGTCTATATTAGTGCTATTATTTGTGAATATATTACATTTAACAATGTAATAACAGTCACGTCCAATGTAATGTCCATTACTTTAGACTTACTATCCATTGCAATCTACCAAACTTCAGACAAATGTATGCATACATTCCAATAGGATGTTATTAAAATGCACTTAATCAATAGATTTTAATGAGTTGTATGGAAATCAGAGAACTGAATTTCTCGTAGGAAAAGTTGGAGTGGGGATCCTCAACATATCTTTCCATTTTCTGTGCATATACCATGCTTGTTTGTGCTTTGGGAAATTGCATATTTCAACAGATGGAAGAGCATGCTAGGTTTCCATATGCCTAATGGTTAAACTCACTTTCTTTTAGATTTTTCTAACATGAAATAATCTGTATAATGGATTCTAAGGTATGTCAGGTAGCTGATAACAACTCCTCAACTACTCTTCCACTAGGCTAAAACTAGGATAAGTAGTCTGCTGCCATGTTTATAAGAGCTCATGGTTACCTTGTGAATCCTATAATTTTTATCATATTGAATCCATCATTGACAGTTCCATCTTGGATAAGAATCAATGACGAGTGCAAACAAACTGTCATTCATATTCTGTAATTATTCAGCTGATTTCCTCTATAGACTATAGTGTCTCAAGTTGCCTTGTTCATATGCAGGGCTTGGATGCACTTGGGCTTGCAACTCTACATTCCTTTGCTTCCACAGCTACTGCAACTGTACCATTTATGCCCAACTTTTCTTTTGCTTCAATGACTGATGAGGATATGATGAACTTGAGAACCTTACGCCGCCTTATGTTACTTTTATCAAGATCCCAAAAAAACCCGAGCCCCACCATGGTACTTTTTTATACAGTTGTTAATAATACAATCAGGTTTATTGGTGACTCGTTTACCAAACAATGACAGATATGCCCAAGTTGTTCTGGGAGAAGTTGCAATTTTGAGGGCCTCAAAATATTCACCCTTTTCTTTTTCAGCCTGCGAAGGCAGACTCTTATAGATGCTAACTTTATGTTTGTTATAATATTGCCGTCTTTAAATACTAGATATAGTGTTATGGAGTACTTCTACCAGTGATGTGAATGAATTATGAGAGAGGATACAATGTTAATGGTATAACATACCCGCTTTAGCTTATTACCTACTTACTGTATTGCAATAACTGGTATATGGATTAATATCTTACAGGAAGAAAAAGGAGTTATCAAAAACAAGAATCGTAACACATACTCTGAGGAAGCTTCTCTTCTTGTTTATGAAGTTCCATCAGTTCAAGAAATTCTGCCTGTCCTTTCTGCTATTCCCGAGGTCAGCTTTTAGTTTTCAGTTTCACATGGAATCCTTTATAAGACTTTCAATTGGATAAGTAGTTCTTCCTAACTAACATTTTCTGTCCTGTTTGGAGTTGTTGGTTCTAATCAAGCCTAACTCTTCTGAAATTGCATGGTCTCAAGAATTCTTAGATTAGAATACTAGAAACTCCTATCCAACTCATAATATCAACACAGTTACCTTTAGGATCTATCAACATGGTGACTGCATGTTTTAGGTCAAAAATGAAATACGCACCGTATCATTTACACCATATGTTAGTTGTTATTTCAGATTCTGTTAGTAGGGAAGACACGTGTTTACTGATCCGGGTAGAGAGGATGATTCAGTTATCACTTGAGAGTATAAGGCAAGGCTGCAAGAGTGGAGAGGGTATGAGAAAATTCTGGTTGTAATCATTGACTTACCCTATAGGGAAGTACCTATTTGATCAATTCCATTCCTCATTCTTACTTACCAGTACGTTCCGTTGAATTTGTTCTCTTGAGTATAACACTACACCTAGATAAAACCTTCAACAACAGAGATCAGTTAGGAAATTGGATTGTATTTTGGAGAAAAAAATAGATCTGTTTTTCTCTCTTATTTCAGTTTGGCATGAGATAGATATAGTGTTCTTTCTTGCTGTTTCATTTTGGTGATTCAGTGTTAAGATAGATATCATGTGTTCTTTCTTGCTGTTTTAGTTTGGTGATTCAGTATTAAGAAATAGCAATATTTTCAGACATGGCCTCATTTGGAACAGAGTTGTGCTTAAATCAAGGCCTTATACAAATCTGATGGTCCATCTATCTAGGTCACAGTTGAAACTCTCTTAGTCTGCAAGTTGAAACTTAATCCACAAGATATTTAGCAAGATAAAAGGTGTATTGGTCTAAAGTGCAAGTCTTGATGAACTTTTTCTTGAACGCTCCATGTTCCCCATTTCTTTTGATGGTAATAATTGTTAAGGAATACGCAGCCATAGAATTAAATCAGTAGTTTTTGTTAAACTAGGTTCCTGAATCATGCTAGTTTATCCACCATAATCAGCGTAGTTTACTATTAAGTCCATGTCTTAATTTTATGTTGAAAATACTTTGCAGCTGCCACCAGAAACGCAGCAGCAGTTGCTTACCTTGCCAGCTAATCTGATCGGAAGATTGATTTCCCGTGCTGCTGCCAGGACTGTCAGGAGGATTTTCCTTTGATATCAGACAGGTTATTAGGGGACATTCTTGTTTCTGTATATATTTTTCTTGCTTATCAATTGTTCACAAAATTAATCAGATAAGCCATTTTGTGATGAGGAGGGAGTATCACGGTGACAAACTCTTCAATCATGCTTCGCTACCCTCGTATTTTTATAAAAATGGAAAATAAAGATTATATTTTCTTGAAGCTAAAAGATGTTTACTTGGTGCTTTTTGTGTTATTTTAAAAATAAGAATCCTTTTTAAGTTCATTTTGGCAGTTGAGAATTAAGTCGAGGACAACAATGTTTAGTATTACTTCCATTAAGCTCTCAAGAGACTTACAATCAAGGCATTCATCCACCAAATGAATATATTAAAGGATATTCATCCACCAAATGAACATATTAAAGGATATCCACAGAAAATCACAAGATGTGTTTTGTCTTTATGGTTATTCATTGCCACACTGCTCGGCAAACACAATAAGGAACTGCATGAAGCCACAAAAAATAAAATTTTGCCGAGTAAATTGTTTAGCGAATAAATTTGATCACTAGGCTTTGGTCCAGTGGTAACAAGGTACCTCTTTATCCATTTATCATGGTTTTGAGTTGGGATTAGATACATTTCTACGCTTGAGGATGCGTCAACAATATTGTTTAAAACAATCCAGAAAACAGAATCAAAGATCAACCAAGGCAATAGATGTAACCATACAAGTTGGGTCAAGATCCACTGGGCAAGCAAAGTAGAGGAACTATTCGGAGACGGATCAAAATTTTATTGCTCTCTTATCCTTAATTTTATGACAAATGCTAAACCCTAGTTAACGAATAATATTTGGAAGGTATAAAGACCACGAATTTCTTTCAGAAGTGGACCTTATGTAACAATCATTGTACAGGACAATCATTGTACAGGTATCGCAGAGACGAACGAGTAGCAAGCATTCCTCTTCCAACCACAGAGGATAACCTGCAGTGATGAATAATAAAACGAATGCAAGACTATGCATTGTTATGTCCCACTACGACGGCCATATCTGCCCTCCTCGTAGTGCCTCTTGGAGCTGAATCACTTGTTGTTGATGTTCAGGTGGCAATGAACTCAACTGCTCTGGTGTAAGGTTTAGAACTTGCTGCAGTAAGCCAGGATCTAAATCTGCCATCGGCTGCAAAGAACGGATCGTATTATCAGCATCTCAAATATGATCTAATCACATAATATGGAGAAGAAAATGGCATAAGCATTATTGGTACTGTGTCCACGCAGCCATTATATAAAGAGGCCAACCACAACAAACTAAATCAATTTTATCAATCACTATCAAGTCCTCAATGACACGGATCCTACAAAGGTCAATTCTAAACCTAGACAAAGACGTGGTACTTAAAAGTCAATTGAATCCCTAATTTACTCATTTATCCAATCGAGTCTCCAAAATTGTGTTCAATATATGATCAAGCCCTCAATTGACTGTTCTAAAGTCAAAAAAATGTTTGCAACTGTAATAAGAGTCTCAGATGAATAAAGTTCCCAAATGACCAAAACTATTTTGAGATACTCTTTTACCAATTCAAATTCCTAGCCATAGAACTATGCGACCCAAGTTCAGAGCTCCCAGTCAAACAAGAATGCACAGAAGAATTTTGGATGCAAGCAAAGCTCATAAAGAATACAACGATCAAACATAGTGTCTTAGCTCTTTTTGTAATTTTTTTCAAGCACAATACCTGATCACTTTGTTTATCAGAATATTTCAACTCTTCCGACTTAGCAATTGAATTTGTAGGCAATGGACCATCTGTAGAAGCTTGAGATGGTCCAGGTCGAGGGGCAACTCCTGAAGCACCCATAGAGACAGATATGCTTTTACTATCTTCCAATTTCAGCAGTTTTGAAGGCTGACTACTTGGCTCTCTAGAGTCGTAAATTGAGTTTGTTTGCAAGTTCATAGATGTACTATCATGTACTTGAGCAGGTCTACCAACATCCTTGCTGACAGGACCTGAAATGCCCGACGATATCAAGGGACCAGGCTGTTATTCTAAAGTAAGTTAGACCCACCATAAGTATATTTTGTGAATGGTAGCTGAAAATAAATAAAAATGTACAGCCAGGCAAATGCAAGAGTACACAGATTCCAAGGCCACACTTGTATATATTTATCTCTGTTAAACCATTTTTTGTTTAAGTGCATGGGCAGCCCAGCGTGCTTGAGTGCATAGATAGCACTTCATGCATGCAAATATAAGGAAACCAACATATGTATATCATCCCACTACAAGATATTCTTATTTCATTTACGAGAATTTTGTTCAATGGGTAATTATCAGCAGATTTGAACAAGCATCCTTTTGGATATTCAAATAAAATAAGGGGCAGCAATCAGAACATTAAGCTACATACCCCATCCTCTATCTTCTACTCCACCAAACTAAGTTATCAAAGGGTGGGTCGGATGTATGCAAAAACTATTCTTTGCAGAAGAGATGATAAAATCCCCTAATGAAATTGAGGAAAGTTAAAAAGAAAATTAAGAAGGAACAATGATTTGATCACTTTGAGGGGATCAATCTCCAAATAGACCAAAGATTTTAAATTCGATTTGATTGCTTGAGAAAAATAGCCAGGCATTACATACAAGAGTTCTGAGACACTTGAACTAAAGAGATATAAAAAAGCGAAAGGAAATAATATCAACATTATTCTTTTCTTAAGCAAATATTTTCCTACTATGATTATGCTAATTAGAAAAGATATCTGCAAACTCAAGTAATGACTGAAGTATTTATCTTCAGCTATACTATAAATCTATGGCATACTTTCCAAAGAACCTTCCCCACACTAGCTAGTAACAGTTACCATGCTTACCTTTAGAAGCACATTCATTCCTTAAAGAATGAATTTCATAGTCCATTTAAAAAATTCCAACAAAAATCTCCTACAGGAATAGCCATTCAATTCCTAAAACTACTACATAATCTTCCAGTGGTAGCAAGAATAGTTCATCAATATTCCTTCACCTGCATAACCAACTTCTCCTTACAACACTTATTATCACAAGTTCACCCATCTGTTGCCCTTACTTCAAACTTATTACATTGTTCAAGTCGATAAATCAGTCGTTCAGCAAACTTTTTGCTATTAATAAAGTTAGTGATCGATTCAATAATCTCATCATTATCCATACCTTCTTGAGCAGAATCAATTGGCTCGACCTCTAATTCATCTTTACTTGTTCAACATCAAAAAATTTTCTTGCTTGCAACGATGTCCTTACATTTTTCATGACAATTCCAGCACAAGCCCTTTGATGATTGTTCTTTGAGCTCATCTTGTGTTAGTCATATAGAATTTTGAATACGAATAATTGGGGCAGCGGACATATTGGTGACTAATTTACTAACACTCTTACTGGCTCTACAATTTTCTGCATTAATTTTCTCTTCATGGAACCTATTGCAGCAATCATAATGTTAGGAGGATGTGCCTTAATTTCACAATGAATATCTACATTAAGACCTTCAATGAATGTCCTTAACAACCGCCTTCCACCTCAATCTTTATGCCCATTTGACAATCACTCAAATCAATTCTAATATTCCAAATAGTAGAGGATTGTCGAATATTAACAAGCTTCCCACCAACATTCTCATATTTGGATGTACCAAAACAAACAAGAGTCATTTCTTAAATGTTCCCAAGAGGGAATTCCATGACAAGTTTCATACCACCATACCAATAAAGGCATCTCCATCTAATTAGATTGAAGCAATTTCCACCTTACAATCTTCTAGAGATTTATCAAAGAAAAATAACTTCTCTCCTCTATAAATCCAACTAGTTGGATCTCCATCTTACCATCTCGGAAACTCCACCATGTGAGGCTAGCCATTAAACACATCCCTAATGCCTTCAGCATATAACTTCATATTGCTTCAGTTGTTTACCAGCAAAAGTAGAGATTCCCTCCTATTGAATTTTGTTAAAGCTTTCATGTAAGCTCTTCATAAATTCTACTAGTTGTGTGTTAATCTCTGCTTAAATTGTTCAAGTTGACGAACTCATGAAAGTTTTGGTATGCATTGCTTAAAACTGTAGATCTGTAATTCCTAAGTTTTGTTTTCTATTTCAGGTCAAGGGCATATACCTTTTTTTTTTTTTTGGGAAGTGGTGGTGATGGTGATAAGAAATAGAGGAAGAGAATTTCTAGAATTAAGGTTCTGATACTAAATGATAGAACTCTATAATGAGTTTTGATAATAAATGATAAAAACTCTAGGTTTTATCTAATGAGTTTTCTTTAACTGCTAGAAAGAAAAGCCAAAGGCATTAACATACCTATAAAATCCTTAATCCATAGTCAACTGGACTAGGAATTCTAACGGCAAACAAACAAACAAAAGAAGATAATATCAATCTCTTATAATTAGGGGTAACAGATATTCTTATTAAATAAAATAATAAATAATTATGCATTTTAGAAATTCAAAACACTAGTATTAAAAAATCAAATCCCTAATATTAAGGAATCCCATTAAGAGAGCAAAAAATGACAACGATATCCTCTAATCAGAGCCTTCTTTCTCTATTCTACCGTGATAACAAGGATTAGTAAGGTTTGATACCTGAAGCAAAGAATCTGCTGTCGAAGAACGAGAAATAAGAGATGATTGAACACCAATACTTGGAAGAGCCATTTGAGAACTATGCCTGAAAGTTCCAATCTGTCCTGGTAATGGGCGTTGCACCTGTTGATTCAAAGATGAGGAAGTTGCCACAGGAGCTTGTGCTCTCATGGAGGAGTGAAACTGTGGTACTCCAGATTGCCCTGGCAGTACAGGTTGTTGATGAACATGGTTATTAGAGGGTTGTTGAATCTGAGCTCGAGGCTGCAAAGAAGGCCGATGTGGTGCAGAAAAATGGTTGTGAACCACAGAATTTTGAGCCGCAACAGAGAATTGACCATCCTGCATTCTAGGTACCAAGGCTGGTTGTGGCAACCTCTGTGTAAGAGGCACTACACCAGGGAGAGATTGAACAGCTGGTTGCTGAGCCTGTTGGAATGAAGACACGGCGGTTTGAACTAGAGGCTGCTTAGTGTTTGCCATTTGCAACTGCACAATAAAAAATCTTCATATAACTGACCTTTTCACCAATACTAAACAAAATCAAGTAATATTTTTAAGATATGTTGGTAACTAACCACTTGTGGGGTGACCAATCCCAACATAATTTGAGCCTGAAAAAAAAGTCACAAGAAGACAGATCAGAACAAAAGGCATATAAATCTCTTCTTTTCTTTTTTTGTTCTAAAAGAACTGCAATGACGAAGAAAAAAGGTAATTGTATACACAACTAAATGCAATAGGAAACGCAAAATTACCAGAAGATTAAACTCTTATAGAGCAATGTTAACTCATTCATAGCCAAACAGAAAGATGTCTCAAATAGCTATTATTGCTGCATGCCAAAATAAACAGTGTTAAATAGAAATACAAATCACCGAACCCTTATATGGACAAATTTTCATGAATACCTGAAAAAGAGCTTTTGATAACTGAGGCCTTGCAACCAATAGTTGACGTGCTGCCTCTCGGTTTTGCGATGTCAATACCTTTGTTTGAACAGAAAACCAGATATTACCATCAAAGACATCCTTGTGAAACAATGAGGTTTATTATAAAACATACCTTCATCTCAGAAATCATTTCATTCAATTGGTTCCTGGACATTTTGGCCAAATGAAGAGTTAAAGGATCACTGGCAAGTGTAGGCTGGTTCCGTGAGCCATTTTGATTTGACTGCACAGAGGTTTGGGCACCACCTAAAGCTCCAGCCATGACTGTCGCAGCAGTTATAGCAATATGGAGACCAATCGGTTGATCATGACCAGATTCTGAAAAGGCTGATAGGCCCCCCACTTGTTTCTTGGAGTCTGGAACATAAAAACAAGAATCTTTCATATTCATGTTTGTGGAACAATAACTTGAAAATAAAGGTGACACAACGACGACAAACAACCAATACCTGCAGCCAATCCAGGTCCTGCTCGACCCTGCAAATAAAGAAGGCAATCCTTAGCATCAATTTTGAAAGGTGGCCCTTCATGCAATTAGAATTCAAAGTTTCAAACTGATTAAAAACAACAGAGAGCAGTTATCGAGACATTGAAGAATTTGGCTTAGTTGGGTGATTCAAGTGCCAAATATGGAATGAGGTGAAAATGCCTTTTTTTTTTAATCAATTAATACTCACATTAGGCTTTTGATCAAATTTTTTCTCAGCCTCATTTAGGATGAACAAGCAAAAAATGGTAATAAGGATCTTTCAATGGATTTCCCATTACTTTGTTTAGTATTAAAAAGGATATGCGTACTAAAAAGTACATTCATATTTAGGTTGTGATATTGCTTTTGAAACCATTGAATCACTTTTCATGTCACATTGTAGTGTATCCTCGCACGTCTGTCCTTGTATTCAGTCAATAGTCTTGAAAATTAGCTTCTCCAAAAGAAGTTACATCACTCTGAGGCCCAAAGCAGGCATTTGAAAATGAAATTTCCCGGTGAAATTTCATTTCCTTAAACAATTAATAAAAGGGTACAGACAAATCATTTACCAATTTTCTCATTCACAATTTAAAATCACTTATATAACAGCATAATACTTGCTACATATGGCAAATTATGCAACTTTTTACGTCAAAACTTAGCAGAATTCTAGAATGTCTGATCACTCTTTATTCTAATCATCCTAACCCTAGCCCTCCCCTTTGTCCCTTTTACCATCTTTTTACATATCTAACATATCTCAAAGAGACTCCCCCAGGAGCCAGTTGCACCTTTCATATGGATCATTAACTCTTTGTTTGATCAATTACCTGTAGATCTTAGCAATGCATTCATCTCAAAAAGTTCTATTATCTCTTCTAACAACACACTATTGTAGCACAATTGATAAGTATTTTCAACAAAGAGGCTTTCAATCATTAAATAGGAATGAATTTTCCAACCAACTCGAAAGCCTAGTTGAACCATACAAGAAAAGTCCCACAGGGAAAAGTATGTCGTTCATCAGTTCATTATTAATGCAAAAATCCATGGAAAATGTCATATATCCATATGAAATATGAAAGGTAAAAGAAGGGCAGCCAGTCAACACAGTATATTCTGGCAAAGCTAGCATAATTGTTACGTGTGATGGTTAAGAGAATTCCCTGGTAAGACTGCTTGCTACAATTTCTTTAATTATACTCCAAACTTTGATATCTATCAAACTACAACACAATATTGTTTGGATATTGACATCAGTCCAATCACAAACCAGCTATTGCAATAGATTAACGTCAGAAAGGAAAATAAAGGAAAGGAATTGTAGAACTGTGTAGGAACTAAAATTGTAACTGCACCTGTTCCCGGTTTCTATCTGCATTTTTGTCATTTTCAGCAAAATCAACTCGCAATTGTCTTCCATTGATCACATAACCCTGGAGATTACGGCGAGCACTTAATGCTGTCTCTTCATCCTTATACTCACAGAATCCGTAACCTTTTGGTTTGCCAGTTTCTCTATCAATGACTAACCTGAAGAAGAAGAACACAATTACATCTTAAATGACTGCAATATTTTAGTATGAGAATTAGAAATACATAGAAGATTTTTTTACTGCATCATGCCATAAAGTAATCAAGTGTAACAGGATGCACAAATATACAACACCAGAACAAGTTCTTAGACAGAATTAGATCTTCTAACAAGCGGAAAAGACTTCAGAAGGCCAAAAATAATGGTCTTTTACTTCAGAAGACCAAAAGGAAGGTCTTTTAATTGACAAATAGAATTTCAGGCTATAAATTATTCCCCGTTTCCCCTTTGCTTTCTCAACTACCACAATTTATTTTTTAATCCAACAATGACTAACGCCAGCACTCTAACAAGAACTTTCTCTAACATCTGACAGCAATTTCGTTCACCTTTAGTTTTCATTCAAGTAAACATTTATACTCACACATGATGCAACGCCTTTCACCATTTTAGCAGTATCAAATGTTTATCCTTTCTTCCATAATCATTATAATAGTAGGGCTTCAATTATGTTAGCAAACAACTCAAATTAAGTCTCAAAGTTTATTCAAAAGTTTAATTAGAACCTCAAATTTTAATTTTGGTCATTAAGACCTTTAAATTTATTTTTTATCAAAATTTTCCAAAGTTAACTTATCAACAGAGTTCAAGAAAGATGTAGACATGAATAGTGACATGTACTCTTAAAGATATAGTAATTGTAAATTATCTTCAACAACTCTATGATAAAACTTAAAATTGAAATTTTAACTGGTCAATAATAAAGATACAAGATACCTTTCGAGTAAAGTTTGATGACTAATGTAAGTAATATTCCCAAAGAAAAAAGGCAACTTCTAGGGGCGACAAAGAATTAGCTAATCATTTTCCAATTCAAACATACGAATCTTCCTTCAAGTGTTTTTTTTTTTTTCCTTAGTCTGCTAAGGAGCAAAACTTCCTCTTTTGCTGCGCCTCTTTTCTTCAACACCCAAAAAGCCGAGAGGAGATATTCATGTTAACCTATGTCAACCAATAACATACAGAGACCAACATTTCCGACTCCAACAGCCCATATGCATTTCTAAGCAGTTAGTTGTCGATACAATTGTAAATCGAGCAACTTAATTTTTTTTTGGCTACCTAACAAATACAATGCAGAGTGGAGCTTAAACAACTAAAAAAGATTAAACTTTTTCTTTTGGCAACATAAACTATAGATTTCAAACGGTGGATAATAACAATTAGAATTATACAAAAAGAAGTGAAAGACATTACCTGAAAGAAACAACAGGACCAACCTCTCTGCAAATATCAATAAGCTGTTCCTCGGTGGCGTCGTAGGGTATATTCCCAACTGGACAAGAAACAAATTAGAGATCCAAGGTTTATAACAAAGACTGTCGTGAACAAAAGAAACAAAGGAACACTAACGACCTCAAATAAGTCATCGGATAGCATTAAAAAGAATCAGTTCGGTTAGCGAATAAAATGCAAATACATTCACATTACAAACAAACACGCAGCGATGAAGAATGGGTACCAAAAACGCAACGATGCTGGGAAGAGGAGGCCATGAAATTAATTCCTTAGCTAGCAAGCGAAGAAGAAGAAAAAGATGAAGGGCTTCATATTCGTCCTTCTTCACAATTACTTTCCTTTTGTTAGTTTTCTCAATCTAACTGCTCTTCTACTACTACTACCATGAAAGAGCATAAAGAAAACATGAGTTTTGTATCTTTGATTGCGTTATTTGAAGAGAAGGTGTCTGAATTGGAGAAATTTGGGAGACAAAAAGTCGGGGCTTAGGGCGGCTCTGCTTTTGTTTCGTCGGCTTCGCTTCTGTCTGTTTCTCTCACAAGTCTGTAAATGAAAAGGAAAGAAAAGAGCACTATACTCCAATGTTTTCACATAACCTCATTTCTCTTCTTAGGACGTGGGTGGAGGGATAGGAGGGAATGGAACGAAATGGCCCAAATGACTCAGGCCATTATTTGAAAATTTATTTTGAAACATGATAGAATGATAATTAATGGCTTTAAAAGTCATCCTTTGCCATCCAAAATCTAATATTTTGTGACTTCTCAAATTGGAGGGTCAAGGATGAAATGACATGGCTTGCCTTCCAAATTCTAATTTAATGACAAAAATATTTTAAAAAAATTAATAAAATTACAACCCCAGTCTAGCAAATACCTACGTAGCTACATGTTACTACGTCCATTGTGTTTCTCTTTCAATTGGCTTCTTTCATTGACAAACGTTTTCCTCCACATTTTTTATGCATGGGATCATCTTTAATTTGGGCTTCAAACTTATCTGTTTACAAATCTATGCAAAATTCTCTGTATGAATAAATATCTAACGAAGAGTACAGTGCGATGAGGATTAATGAAAAAGAATAAGAAAGTTGATTGCTTATATAGAAGAATGACAACTATATTCTGGGCATCCTACAATTTGAAAAGTTTTGGAGTTACTAAAATAGTTTCATGACAACTATACATATTTTATTATAAGGGTAATTTTGAAAAAAAAAATATTACAAGTCATTCCATTCCATTCATTTTTAGTATAACTTCCAAACAATTGTCAAAGGAGTCCTTCTCTTATTTTATTTAAACTTCCAAATAATGGAGTGACTCATTTTATTCCATTCCATTTCACTCCATTCCATTCCGTTCCATTAATTACCGTTCCATTCTATTCCATCGTAAACTCCCAAACATACCCTTAGTCACCAATAGTTCGATTTGATCACATATTCTTCTTTTCCTATATTCATTTCCTATATTCAAATAAATGAAAACTTAAATTTGGTTCCATCTAAAAATTTTAATTTTAAATACGGTTTCTTCTCGTTACATAATATTCTAATGCATTTTTTAGACTTAATTTAACACTAATTATCATTGACTTATTAATGGCAAAAAATTAAAACACAAGATAAGCTAAATGCATCATCTCATTATTTAGAACCTCTTTGGTTCAGCTTTTAGAGGGTGAATAAGTACTTTTTTTCATCGCAAAAGTTGTTTTTAAGAAAACTAAGTGCTTGGTTGTAAAATTCAAAAGCACTTTTTTATTAGAAATGGCTTTTTTGGAAACTGAAATACAGCTTTTTGAGAAGCTTAAATTTAGAACTTTTCAAAAAAATACTTTTTCAGATAGATTTTTCAGATCAATTAATGAATCTATTTTTAGTTCCTTTTACCTTTATATTTTACACATAATTCCTACAATATACACAAACACATATTCACATTTATTTTGAGATTTATATAATATTAATTTTTATTACAAAATAAAATATAGTTAAAATTAAAAGTATTTTTATTTTTATATTATCAAACAGTCTATTGTATGAAGCTCTATCGCAAAAGCTCGTTTTTAAATGACAGCCAAATAGTCAACTGACTTCTTAGAAAATCTATTTTTAGAAAAACTCTATTAACAATAGCTCTACTAACAAAAGCTCTACTAATATAAGCCCAACTAAACAGGCACTTAATCCATTTATATGGTCTTACCTATATTTATTTATTTATCAATGATTATGGTCTCAAAGATGCAATGATATTTATTATGTAGGTTGTTTAGTTATTTCTAATTGGTTGTTAAAGTAATTTTTACATTAGTTGATTGGTGATTTAGTTACATGTTATCATATAATCTCTAAGATGGCTGTTAATTTAATTTATAATTTTCAGTTTTTTTTATAATGGTAAATTCATATTAGAACTTGAGCTAAGATGTGAGGAAGTATAATGAAGCATATTAGAAAAGGTAAACTTGATTTTCTAAATCATATAAAAGAATATGAGATATGGCTGAATCCAGGATATCAAAGTATTCATAAAGCTTAACTATAAGGTGATTAATACAAGTTTAGCGAGTCATTGAAATTAATAGAATCGACAGTAACAATGGATTAGATGAGCAAAATGAAATACAAAGGTCAAATGTGAAAGATGGATCAAATGTACGAAAACAAAATGGAAAGGCAAAATATTCGAGATAGGTCAAATAGAAATGATGAAGCATTAGTTCAAGATGGGCTAAAGCAATAAAATGAAATTGATAAGAACAATACAATTATTTAGGTGAACATTATAATACACATGTTAAAGATGAATACAGAGACGCTAAAGTATATTTGAACATGCAAGTATTAAAAATGGAGATGGTCATAAAAATCAAGGAAGTGACGAAGTGATGATTAAGGAAGATGAAAACAATTAGGATATGAATGAAGAAAATGTTTGAGGAAAATGAAAACAATGCTGAAAAAGAAGCTATACCTATAACTTAAGATGACTTCGATGTGTCCATTTTAAAAGGCCAACCAACGCATATTAAATTATGTGATTATGGTAACTTTTTAGACAATGATAAGAATCTTAGAATAGGGGGATCTTAATCGATTATTAAAGAGACTAAGTAGAAGTATTAGATACGGGATGTTCATGACGTTTTATAAGCCTTGGGTAAAGAAAAAAAAAGGTTTTATTTTGTCTCTTTTTGTTATTTATGAAAATTAGGAGTAGGTTCTCCTAAAAAATAAAGAGAGACAAAATAGGGGTCCTTTTGTCTCATAAAAAATAAAATGAGACAAAATAGAGACTCTTTTTGTTGCCTATTTTGTTCTTCATGATAGTGAATCCTAGGCAGGTGCCCTTCTTGTCCTTGCTTAGACATTAGCAATGGAGTTTGCAACTACTAACAAGCTCAAATAAACTATACTTAATTATACAAAAATGATTGGTTTTAAAAAAAGGTTAAAAATGAATTAAATCATTAGATGCATAGATCATTGGCAGTGGGAGTTGCATGCATCTTATGATAGAAATAGTATTTATATGAAGGTGAAGACATACAAACTTAAGCGTACATGTTTAAAAAGAAAGAAAAAAAGTTATTTATGCTAAAATTTTAAAAGAAATTTCATATACCAAACACTTAAGAAACCAAGTATCATTATAGCTAATATAAATAATGTAAAGAAATTCTTAACATATTTCTTAATTTAAGTATGTGATGATTATAAGAGGAAGTTAGAAGAAAGAGTGGTATGAATTTTCTCAGTGAATATTCCAAGTTATATGGATATATTCGTGAATTAAAAATTAATTTTGAGATTCATTATAAAATTATAGCTCATTAAAAAAAGATTCATCGAAGCATTCTTTTTAAGGCTCTATAATTTATTTGTAGTCATTAGAAAATAACAGAACACCTTGAGTCAAATACTTAGAATGGATTGTTTCTCTTTGAAAATATATAGAGTATTAATAATGGCTTATAGATGCAATTTAGGAGAAATGGAAATAAAGGAATATATCCAATACCTGAGGCCATTAAGGAAATAAAGAAAATAAAATCATAAACTTTGTTCATTCAACTTATGTCAATTATTTGCGATTAATAGATGAAGATCTTCACACTTAGATTTTAAACATGCAAAATGACGTATATGTTATTAATTAGTATTTTGAAAATCGGACCAAACCAGTCGATCGGATCGGAGAACCGGTGAACCGGAGCATGAAACGGTCTGGTTTAACCCGTATTTTTTGTGAGTGATTGACCCATTCATTTTGCGATCGGACCGGTAAAAACTGTTGAACCGGTGAAAGAAAGAACCGGCCGGTCTATTTAAAATGCCTTGATTTTGATGATTTCAACTTAAATGAATATTATAATTAGTGATCATTTTTTAATATTTTTGATGAAATATGATTAGCGAGCTTTGTTATCTTATTTTGTGTTGTGTTTGGTGAATTTTTTTTTAAAATTGTATATTTTGAAGTTTAAAGGTTTAAGTTTACAATTAGATAAATAAATAATTAAATAATA
>JANZLC010000200.1:11364383-11377379 GCA_026413385.1 Erythroxylum gracilipes
GGCATATTTCAGTTTTTTATACCTAAATGTGCAGCTGCACATTTAGCATTGAATTTCTAAACTAAAGATGGTTTTTATCATACTTTATCATTATTAAATGGAGTAATGATCTTATCATTAAATGGTTTACTGGTTGTCTTTTAATGATGGCATATATTGTAACCTTTTAGCAGTCATTGATTAAAGAAAGGAAGAGGTGCATTTGATGTACGCTCTTTTCCTTATACCGTATTATGTATGGCTAAAACATGTTGATTTGGTTATGTTATTTCCGCTGTGTTTTGATTTGGAAAAAGTTTTGAAATCTATTGTTTTAGCCAAATCTTGTATGCTTTTGTTTTCGATCCAACAGAGTCATCTAACCTGCGTTTCATTTCCTCTCCAATTACTTTTTTATTCATTTAAATGTGTAAGATTGAGACGGTTTGTTTGGTTATAGATTTTGAGTTGATAATGATGTTCTAACTTTACCTTCAAGATTTTGCTTATCTTTAATGTTAATCTAGTTAATTTGTGTTTATTTCAATTGGGTGTTGTGATTGATTGATGTATGTGTATATTTTGGTAACAAACTGAGAGGGTGAACCTGATAAAAATGACTAAATTGGATTAATAAGAGTTAGGAGATTTAATTGACCACTTAAGCAATCTAGTCGGTAATTTCATGAAGAGAGATCCCAAGCAAGACCCGATTGTTTATTAGAGAGCTTTAAAACTAATTAGAATTATGGGTAATTTGTTAACTGAGAGATTGCAAGTCCATAATTTGATTAGGGTTTATAATTTAAGGAATGGTTATAACTTAAGAGAGAGTAATCAACCCTATGATTGTCTAGAATTGATACCCCTTGAATATACAATTGGCTAGGGTAGCATTAATAATAGGTAAAATCTCCTCTTTCATAACTTGATTATTTCTCTTGACAGATTTCCATTGTTACGTTGTTTGTTTGAATTAGTTCACCTTTCAGTTCAATAATCAAATTTGAGTCTTAAACAAAGAGCAACCTGAATTAAGTAGTGCCTAAGCATAATCTCTATGAGACGATATCTGCCTTTTGCTATAACAATCCATATACTTGCGATTTACAACGTAAAACTTGTAATTGGTTTTGCAATCAACAATATTATAGGATATTTTGTGATTTTTTTCTGTTGATATAAACCCAAGACCTTCAGTAAATTATTAAGACTTAAATAATTAAAACATTGAAGACAGAATTTGTTGTTTAAAATCTTGAAAACAATAGGAAGGAGAATGATTTGTTGTCCACAATAACAAGAAGCCAACATGAAAATGATTTTCTAATTTAGTTATTTAACCCTACATATTTTTGTCAAAATGAACCCTTATCCAGCAGCTGGTGTTGAGATGCTCGTCATAGCATGTGGCAGGTCAGCCAACTTATCTGTGATTATTACTTGTGGAAAAATGCTTATGATCCAAACCAAAGTTCATCCTCATAGCCATGAAATGGCAGCTGCTTCTAATCCATGGGGATGGCCCTAAACTTGTATTGTGAGAATGTTACTGAAGCTTCTGAAGTCAACCTTCACAAATGAGAAATTGGTCATGTTTATAATATCGGGACAAGAAAAGGAGAGTACCTGATGAGAAAAGATACACTGCAAAAACATGAATAACGCTTATACAGAATAGACCATTTAATGATTAGATGTACTTCTTTAATGATCAAAAGCTGAAGAACTTGGATTGGTAGGAGAGAACTGCTTGGTATAAAGAATTAAGGAAGACCATGGAATGGTATATTCAAATCCTGAATGATGATTTCTCAAGATCCTACTTTCACGTTCAAGAATAGCGAAGATACCTGGTTTTTAGCATTTTGGTAAGTCCAATGAGAATAAAACGTCATCTCTTGCTGCATATAATTTTAACCATATTTTTAATACTACTAGCGCGACTTGGAATTTAAGGATTCAAAAAATTTATAAAATACGTTAATATAATTTTATATTTTATATTAAACTTTTATTATATAAAATTGATGTATAATAATTAATAAAATCACAAATTAAATATATTTTTAATTTAATTTTTATTACAAATATCAATCAAATATTTTTTTTAACAAGTTAAAATTAAAACCGAAACCGAAAACCATTATCGGACAACTCGAAAATAAAACTAAACAGACCGAAATCTTCTCTATTGGTTGTCAAAGCAGTTGGTATCTTAAACGGCAAAGGTGGCCAACGTGATTAGCTTTAACCATTTTTATCACGAAAGGGACCACAAAGGTTGTGTGAAGTTATATTAAAGTAACTATATTTATACGATGTTAAAGCAATTGCCATAGATATGTTTAAGTCACCTGGAACAGGTGAATAACTCGTAGCTAATTCCTCAGCTCTGTTTGGCATATCATTTCTAAAGTCACTTGGACCGAGTCCTTTGGGGCTTGTTTCCTCTGTCAAGTCTCAGTCTTGAGCTAAATTAATTAAAGTCAAGCGTTGCATGACAATATCCAATTCATATAGATTAGTCCCAATATCGCACAATCATACTACTAAAAGTTATATTTAAATTTACAGAAGTTATACCTAACTAAACAAAGTTTATCTACCTTTCGAAGGATTCTTACCCAGAATTTTAAATGATAGAATAGCAGTGACAACATTTTATTTAGTTCGGAGCAGTACGGATGAATGACATGGATATTTTACTGGGTAAAACTCCTACAAACTATTGCTTTTTCACCAGTTAATGGTCTAGCCGTTAGTTGGACTGCAGAGGCAAACATCAGTCCCTCAAAAACCAGGTAGGATAATGATCTCAGGGTATCTCGGTGGTAGGTATTTTCTTTCTAAATGATTTTAATGTTTAATTCAATGAAAAAGTAGTAAAAGTATCTCTTCATCTATTCATATTGTTTATATTTAACAGTCTCATCTATTTAAAAACAATTGACACCAGGAGGAAAACAAAAGCTTTATAATGGCCTATGTATCATTTTTCAATTTCATTCCACAGTAGGCTATTTCAAGCTCTTAATAGTTAATCCAAATTAAAAAATGGATTTTCATTCCTGAAACTAATTATTGTTAAATATACCTTCTTTTTTGTCTGAAAGAAAGATAAATAAGACGGCCTCTTTGCAACATAAACTTAAGTTGATAAAATACATGCAATGGTTCGGAAGAAGAGAAGAAATGCCTTGGCATGTAACTAGAGACACCAACCATGGCAATTCCATTGGGAGTAACGATGAGTATACCTTAACAAAGACAGAAGAAGACCACTCTGAGAATGCAAGAGGCAATGCCAGTTTATAAAAGAGAAAACAAGCTCCGTACAAAATCAATATGTGACAATTACAGATGAAGTGTTCAAGAAGCCAAAGGGTAAGGAATCTACAACATCACCTTGCTCTCGCATTGTCATCCATATGACCAAGATAATAATCAACAATGTGTACCTTAAATTTGTATTCATCAACTGAAACAAATCAGCTGTCTGGCAGTCTCATGACTATTTCTGATGGGGGTCGTAAAGTGCAAACCATCTCTTTTGTTTTTCCAAAATAAACCTGCAATGGGAAAGATTAAATGTGAAATTTGATATCAAACCCAAATGGCATGCTATGTAAACAACTTTGAAAATAGGAACTACATACCTGATCCAGTGAGTTCCTAAGCTTACCCTCCATTTCTTCGATCATCTTTCCCATATTACAAAGATGACCATCTGAAATTGGCAGGTCCATATTCATCTACAGAAGGGGAAAAAAGATTAACCACTGACTTTGATCAATGTGGATTCACAGGAGCAAGCAATATAGGTACCATAGGGGTTAATTAAGCACACACCTCCTGTATTTTGCTTGAAGTTAAACAAGTCCTTATAGCTTTAACTTAGTTTTAGAGGTTACTGCAGTGAACTAATGACAAAATATCAATGTCATATTACCATGTTTACATTATTTTTCTGTACACAATACATGAGCAAAATGATACTTCTCGTAGATTACAGGGATATAAACATTTTGAAGCATATGCATGGATCGGATACAATATTGGCAAACAGTATTCTCAAAGAACATCACACAACATCAGTAAGCACTTAGAAATCAGGCTTTCATTGAAACAGGTAAAGAAAACTAGTATAGGATCAAGGGAGACTTCTCCATTTATCTGGATGACATGAGCCATAATATGCAATCACTAGCCCAAAGGAGAAGAAAAAGGTAATTCTTAACAGCCAGGAAATAATATCAACATAGAATTGCAACATGTCAGGTACATCACAGGTCAACCCTTCTTAACACACAACAGGAATCACTGCAGAAGAATCAATGGTAACAAGAATTTATAAAAAGACGGATTCTCTTCTTTGTAACCAATACAATATTCAAGGTATAGAAGGATATATAGTACCTGCCGCCTAATGGACCCAGACAGACTAAATGTACCAGACGACTCATCATTTGTAGTCAAAGATAGCATAATGGTACTGGTTAAGCAGTAATGAGCTACTCCTTCCTCTTCTGGTCCCACCTAGATAATAAGTTAAGAGATCAATAAAACCGAGGATCACAAGCGATACTTACATTTAAGGAAACTTAAGGAAAACTCCCAAACTCTCACCTGAATAACATGGATGGCATCCCATGCCCCCTCTTGCAGGTAGCCCCTTCTGCCATGCCCTGTTTTTGAGCCATCTTAATTCTCAAACGTAAAACAATCATGTCAGAGCCATGAAAATTTGGTAACGAAAACAAAACAAAACAAACAAAAATTGGCACCTTTCTTTATCAAAAAGCAGCCTACAAAGCCTTCATTATCATCTTCCCACATATAAACAGATGAAATGCCACCCTCGTAGTACCTACCAATTCGGAGGTTTTAATGAAATTAACTGGAAATGAGTTTGTTTGCAATAAAAACTGTGATGTGGAAAAATATGAATTAAAGACGAGGTAAGTAAAGGACCTCACTGGTCACGATATACGGCAAAGACATCATTAGCTTCAATTTCAAGTTTCCTCAAATTTGAAGAAGGAAAGAGTGCATCTTCCAAGGGGGGGTGATATTTATTGGACCAAGGCGATCTATAAGAGTCGGCGTCTCTATTGTATTCACACAATATGAATTCCTTGCCGCAGTCAACATCGCATAGGAGCTGTTAATACGAATCTAAGTTGTGAATGAATTTGCATTAGGGATCTAAAAGAAAGAAAAAAGAAAAAAGACGAGTAGTAGAGGAACCTGAAGAGGCTGATCGACTTGGGAGAGGAGATCGGAGGAGTGGTGAGGCAAAAGAGAGAGTAGGGCGGAGAGAGCAGTGTCGGATTGCTTTGGATGTATTCTTCTCATTAATCCCATTGCTGCCTCCATTTGCTATCCCCTTTTCCTCTCTTGAACTAAACCTAAAAAAAAAACTCAAAACTTCTTTCTCCTCGCTATTTCTTCAACTTTTAAGAGAATGGTAGATTGGGTGTAATGTGAGAAATAGAGAGACAGCGATCCGAGTCTCCCTCAGAAATGCATTAACCTGTTAATTAATACATACCATTACCATACCCTCTTATGCTGCGAATTGTAATTAAATATTCATCTCAATACATAATTACTAAAATAATTTCAGCACTCCTAATAAATGTACGTGACGTAGGCATCTTGTGGGTCATGTTCAAGAGCGTCAACTCTGTAGCTTTTGGCAGACAATGGAAGAGTTGGTTTGAAGGAACATTAACTTTTGTTTTGTGTCTCACTTCCACGTACATGCACCCGCGTGAGTCTTTAGTTTACTGGACACCCAACCCAATTGGTCCTATATTAATCCCATTGGATCCTATATTAAGATCCAATTGCGTTAAAGTGAATGTTTGTATATATTTTAAGTGTTTGTTTAGTTTAGAGCAAAAATTGGATTTTAATTTTACATTTCATGAGGTGCCTGATCTATTTGTGAGTGTATAGAAACAAAAAATTGAAGAAAAAAGAAGAATTTAGATAAAAATGCGACACAAAACAAAGATTCAAAGCACATAAGAAATGCCTGGTCATGCACCATCTTGTGCATATCTCTTAGGCTATGCAAATTTGTAATTTTTAGTAATTTTGGTAATGCACGGCATGCATAATACCGTGCATCTACCAGACAACATTTCTAGCAAATTTTAGCTTTTCCAGCACGCATTTTTCTTTCGCTTTTTAATATTTTGGAGCTATTTTTGGAACCAAATTAAGTAAGAAAATCCTAGAAAGAGCCTTGGAAGCCTCAAGATCTATTTAAGAACATTAAACACTCCAAAAAAACGTAGTTGCCATCTTATAAAAGTGGATTAAACAAGGGAGATCAAGAAGAATGTCTTGAATTCTAGCTTTCCAGATCAAGCTCTGAGTAGAGTTTTTCTTTCTTTCTCTCTTTTTTTTTTATTTTCATTATACTTTATGTGTAAACTAAAAATCTAGATGTTTATTACACTCATGAAGTTCTAATTTCCATATTCGAGTTTATTCCGAATTTATTTTGCGAACTTAATTATTATTTGATTCTATATAAAATTTTGGTGTTGTGATAATTGTGCATTTTATACTTTGACGATAAATCGAGAGAGTGAGTCAAAAGTAATCTGATTAAATTGCACAATGAGTGTTAGTAGTTTAATAAGTCACGCGATTATCAAATGGACTATCATTCGAAGAGAGATCTTGTGTAATAACTTGATTATCTAATAGATAACATCGGATCTAGTTGAAAACATTAGGAAAGTTTTATGAATCTAGAAATTATAAAATATGAAATTTTCGTATTCAGTTAGGGTTTAACAATTAGGGTTAATTAATTAGGTCTTGAGAGAGAGTAACCAAGCCCGTAGGAAATATAGGATCGACACATAATTAGTTCAATAATAGTTAAGGGAGCAGAATAATGAAAGAATAAACCGTAAGCATTCATCCTTGATCAACCATACATTAAATTGGCAACTCACTTATTATTTGTTATTTGCTTGATTTTATTTAATTGCTTTAATTTCTGTTATTATGTTTCATTCATATCATATTTTATTACCTTATACAAAGTTACATTCAATTCATTTTAGCTAATTCCTCGTGGGATTGAGACCTTTCAATACTACAAGTTACGATTTGTATGCTTACGGGTATTGATAGTTTAATTATATATAAGATTTTCTCAACAACAATTATAACTAGGAGGAATACCAACATGCTCATATCCATACATATGAACAATCAGGAGCTTAATTCCCAGTACTTACTAATCCAAGGGGCTTTTGAATATTTCTCAAGCATCTTGACAACTCTTACTCATGCCAGCTCATCTCAGGCACTTTTGAAAGAAATTTGCAGGATAAGATCACTTAACAGGATGTTGAAATTAAACAAGCCTATCACAATTCAAAAGATTAAGAACTCCTTAAAATCTTTGAATCCTTTCAAGGCACCTGGTCATCTAATAAAGAATATTATAACTAATGTTATAATAGAATTTTTAAACAAAGGTAAGATGTCATCTAAAATCAATAGCACCTTTGTTACTCTCATTCCTAAGAGTGGAGAACATATGGGTTTCTCAAACTTTCGACCTATTTCTTATTGTAACACTGTATACAAGATCATTTCCAAGATCTTGGCTAAAATGTTGAAAGAAGTTCTTCATAAGTATATTGATATTTCACTAAGGGCCTACATACCAAGGAGATTTATGGGTGATAATATTTTGTTAACGCAAGAACTTGTTAGAACCTATTCTAAGAAAAGAGGAAGCAAGAATTGTACCATTAAAACATATTTAAAGAAGGCCTATGATAGTATAGATTGGAATTTTATCTGAAACACCCTTTATAGTTTGGAGTTTCCTACTATCTTTATTCAATAAATAACACAATGCATTACCTCAACTTCTTTTAAAATCTTGGTGAATGGTCAGCCTAATAAATCCTTCAAATGCTCTAAAGGAGTTAGACAAGGAGATCTCATATTTCCTTATATATTTGCTCTTGTTATGGAAGTCTTCATAGAACCCTAAAGAGAATTGTAAAGAGAACAAAGCCTTCAGGTTTCATTCTAGATGTAAGCATATATAGATCACTAATCTATGCTTAAAAGATGGTCTTATCCTTCTTTCAAGGGTAGATCAGGCATCTATAGCTACTCTTATGAAGGCCTTGAAAACTCTTTGCAAGTTGTCTAGTTTGGAAATCAATTGCTCTAAGAATTGTTTCTATTTATCAAAGTCAACTACAGAGAATGAATCTATGATTAATTCTACCACTAGTTTCAGATTAAAATCACTTATAATGTTATATTTAGGAATTCCAATCTCAGCTACTAGTCTTCTATGGAGATTTCTACACTCTGGTTAACATAATCAATAGTATGATCTCTTCCTAGAGTTCTAAACCACTATCTACTACTAGGAGATCTCAACTCGTTTCATCTATGCTTAACTCAGTCAATGCTTTTTAGGCTACACATCTAGTTATTCCTAAAAGAGTCATCAAATCCATAGAGATGATATGTAGCAAGTTCCTATGGAATGGGAATGACAACACTTTCAGAAGAGGTAGAATGCAGTGGAAGGATGTTTGCTTGCCTAAGGAAAAAGGTGGTCTGGGGATAATTTCTTTCAAGTTGATGAATAATATTATTATGTCCAAGGGGCTATGGAGGTTAATGAAAGATAAACAATCTCTTTATTATAAATGGATTTATCACATTTGCATAAAAAAAGAAGCTTATGGAGTTCAAAGATTATATCATCTTACACTTCAACTTTAAAAGCGATTCTAAAAGTTGGGGAATTGTTAAGGAATGAATTTTTCTATCTTATTAGAGATGGGAAACATATTAGTTTTTGGTTTGACAATTGGATACCTTAAGGTCCTTTATATAACTTACAAGAAATGGAAGACCTCAAATTTGTCATTAGCATGAAAGTGATAATGGCAGATGCACTAGCTGACAGACAGATATTCATACATAGTTCCACTCCTAGATCTCTTTGTGAGAGATTATTCAAACTAGCTTAATTAGAGGAGAAGATCACATCATTTGGAATAATTCTAGAAATGACAAATTCACAAATTATTCCTGCAGAAAGATTCTTTAGAAACCCAACAGTAGTATGCATTGGTATCAAGTTGTATGGCATAAGCATTTTCATCCAAGTGTCTCGATCATTTTATGGTTAGCTATGAAGGATAAGATGCCAACTGTGGATAAGCTAAAGAAATTTCTCAACATCCCTAATTAGTGTATTCTATGTCAAATGGTTCAGGAAAGCACTGATCATCTATTTCTTTCAATGTTCTTTTGTCAATACTAGTTGTAATTATATGCTGTACAAATGCTACATTCAAAGTGCTCGTGGAGATTAGAACTTCATAAGGACTTAGTGTGGTACAATTAGGCATCCTAACACTATAATTGAGTGGATTTTTTGCCTAGATATGTCCTATCTTAATAAAGTTATTTAGGATGAGAGGAATGCTAGAATTTTCCAAAATAAAAGTCTAACAGAAGAACAATTCAATAGCATAACCATTATGCAAATCATAAGTTATATGACCTTCTACAAGTCCAAATTTCAAAATGAAGACTATTGTACTAGAATGTGGAATGTGTAGGCTAATCAATGTCTAAAGAAGGTTGTAACTAAGATTATGATAGTTGTAGTTTACATTATATTTTGGTAGGTATTTTAGTGTGTTTATAGGTGTTGATTAAATAATTATTTCATGTTTAAGCTTATAATTATGTTAATGTGATAATGTGTTTATGTTTTTAAGTGTTGTGTAACTTAGGGCATGATGTTGGACCTTAATCTTGTGTTCTTGAGGTGTTTTGATGTTCGTTAGTGTATGAACCCAGATAAATAAAGATTGAAGGAAGTTGGAGCAAACTTAGACAAAAAGACAAGGTCACGATCGTGATATGAGTGTGACAGTCATGACAGAAGACCTCTCCCCAAGGTCAGGATCATGATAGAAGAGCTTTATATTAGGTCACGATCTTGACAGAAGATATTTCTGCTCACCAGACGTGGCGATCTCTTTCTATTTTGATGTTTAGAGGGTATTTGTGGACAAATTGGCATGGGTAAGACCTAGAATTTACCTTAAATGGCTCGTTAACTATAAAAGAACACAACAAGACCAAAGAAGACCTAGCCTGTATCCTACCAAACTGAGAAAGAAGCAAGGAAGAGCAAGAGGGGAGAAAAGGGGCAGCAACAATAGTCCAACCATTCAAGACCAGTCCAATCAAGTTCTTTCTATCTTTCTTTTGTTTATTTACTTCCATCTTGATGTATAAACTGGGATTGATGTTGAACTCATTGATGATATTCGAATTTCATTTTTTAATTTGTTCTTGAATCACTTTGTGACTTGATTGCTTTTGATTTCAAAGAAATGTTTTGGGTGTTGTGATATTTATGGTTGCTTATACGTTTATAATAAATTGAGAGATTGAATCGATAGTAATCTAATTAGGTTAGGTAATGAGAGTTAACAACCTAATAAGTCACATAAATACCAAATTGGTAATCATATAAAGAGAGATCTTGTGTGAGGACTCAATTATTCAATATATTGTTTAAGAATTAGTTGAAAACGTTAAATTGTTTTTGTTAACCAAGAGACTGCAATTTTGGAATTTTGGAATCAAATAGGGATTATTAAATGGGGTTAAATGATTAGGTCTTGAGAGAGAGTAATCAACCCTTCGAAAATTTAAGATCGATACCGATTGAATCAAAAATGGTTAATGTAGCAAAATAATGATAGAATGAATTCTATACTCTCATAATTGATCAATCTTGTTTTATTATGTCATCTCATTTTTTAAATGGTTAAGTGCTCTATTTGATTTAATTGTGTTAATTTTAGAATTCTATTTTCATTCAACTCATATTTGATTGCTTAATTTTTTCAGTTATTTTTATTTTCATTTTAATCACATTTTTACAGCGTTAGACAATGTTAGGATTCAATTAGTTTTAGCTAATTTCTTGTAGGATCAACACCTTAATTACTAAAAGTTTATGATTCGTATACTTGCAGAATATTGATGGTTTACATTAGATAAAACTACTCAACAAGTTTTTAGCACTATTGTCAGAAAGCTAGTTTAGGATTATTTGAATTCCTTTGTTCTAAAGAATTTTTTGCCTTTTTGTGTTCATGTTACTGCATGAACACAAGAGTTACTCAAAATTCAAACAAGATTATTGAAACTTTAGCACTTGATATCACCCGATTAGAATAAGTAAGACGCCAAGAAGAAGAGATGGAAGAAATGATGGCATAGGAACATATTCAAGACAACCAACAACGAACCCTGATATATTTCATGAGACCAGGGTTCAATGCTACATATTAAGGCATCACTCAACCACCGATGCAAGCAATGTCATTCGAAATTAATTCAACTTTGTTAAACATGCTACAAACCAATATACAATTTTATAGGTTAACTAATCAGGATCCTAATGCTCATTTAGTAATTTTTTTGAAAATATGTGATACATTTCGATATTATGGAATGTCGAAAGATGTTATTATGAGACTCTTTCCCTTCATTATTAAGGGATAGAGTTAAGTCATGGTATCATTCGTTATGTCCTGCAAACATCACAATGTGGGAGCAATTGGTGCTTGCAATTTTAGACACGCACTTCCCCCTCACAAAGACGATAAAGTTGATAAAGGAGATTACAAATTTCTAACAAAGTGATGGAGAGTCACTTTATGACGCATGGAAATGGTATAAGGATTTGCAAAGGAGGTGTCATCACCATAACCTACCTAAGGAATTCCTTTTTTAAACCTTTTACAATGGACTTACTCCATCCGAATGAGGCACCATTGATGCAGCATCTGAAGGATCTCTATGGGAAAGATAGTTGAGGAATTGAAGGATTTGTTAGAAGAGATGTCAAGTAGTAGTTGTCTTTGGACATTCGACAAAAGTAGACAACAAACAACCTTTTGTGATCAGAAGGTAGACATTATTGTTGATTTGATTACAGAAATGCAGGCGAAGATTGACAGTTTACAATACCATTAAAGCCTCTTCATCAGCTCCTGTTAAAGCAATTCAACATAGATGTGAATTATGTTGACAAGACACCCATGATACCATCGATTGCTTTTTGATGCAATCTAATGAAATGGAGTAACTCAACTACATGGAAGCACAATTTAGTCGAGGAGAGGGAAACAATCCTTAATCCATCATGTATAATCCTAGGTGGAAGAATCACCCAAAATTTTCTTGGTCAAACAATGCAAGAGGTCAATTTTGACCTCAAAGGCCACCTAGATTTCAATAGGAGAAACCCAATTCTATAGACCCTAAGTTGGACAAAATTTTGGACAAGCTCATAAATATGGATGACACTCGTAAAACATTACAAGGAAAGTTCGAACAAGTAATAAAAAAGCATGCCTCTTCTATCCACAACTTAGAAGTCCAAATGAGCCAATTGGTAAATACATTGTCTACAAAAGGTGTGGGGAGCTCTCGAGCAATACTGAAGCAAACCTAAAAGAGCAACTAAAGACAATCACACTTCAAAATGGGAAGGAACTTAAGCAACCAACCAAAACATAAACTACATCCCACCTAGTAGAGAAAGACCAAGAAAAGAAGAAGGATGTTGACAAGAGTGAATACTTGCCTTACGTTGCCCCTCGGCCATATCCATCCAAGATCTTATATCCTTAATGCTTACAAGAGCAAACTGGATGCACAATTTGCAAAGTTCATGGAGAAATTAAAGACTTTACAAATTAATCTTTCTTTTGTGGAGGCATTGGAACATATGCCCAAGTATGCCAAATTACTAAAGGACATATTATCAAAGAAATGCACTTGGGAAGAAAACCAAACAGTGGTGTTAACTAGCAGCTGTAGTTCCATAATCACCAGTGTCTTTAAGAAACTTGAGATCAACATTCCTTTGATTGAAGCTATTGAGCAAGTACTGAATTACGCAAAATT
>JANZLC010000200.1:11387655-11404245 GCA_026413385.1 Erythroxylum gracilipes
CAATAAAGTGATTGGCAAAATCCTAAGTGGGAACTTAGGTAGAGGACGTAGGTCTTAGCACCGAACCTCTATAAAAATAGTGTTTGATCTTCTTCCCTACTCTTTTCATTTAAGTTTATCAAAATTGTTTATGTGTGTTTAACTTCTGATTTTATTGTAGAAAAACGAAAAGTTAAAGATCTATTCAACCCCCCCTTCTAGATCGCTTACAAACTTCACTATTTATATGTATGTGTATGACATTTTATGCATGAGCATGAAAAATGCATTTCTAAACTCTCATTGATCACTCAAATTTACTATTCTAACCTTCCTGCAAGTAACGGGATGTTACACCAAGTGCAAGTATCTAGGTATTTTTACCATTCCTTGTAAGATCGGTAACATGAGGTATGAGAGATGTATGTTAGATTTAGGAGTTTCGATCAATGTTATGCCTTTTTATATTTTTAAAGCTCTTAATCTTGGTTTTTTAAAGGATACCCATGTTATCATTCAACTAGCTGAAAGATCTAACACATACCTTGAGGGGGTTATTGAGGATGTTTTGGTACAAGTTAACGAGCTTGTTTTCCTTGCAGATTTTTGTGTTAGATATGTAGGATGAGGGCTCTTCGAGCCATTCAACAATTTAGTTAAGTAGGCCATTTTTGAAGACATCTTAGACAAAAATTGATGTACACAACGGGGTGCTGACTATAGAGTTCAATGGCAAGGTCATTCGTTTCAATATCTTTGATGCCATGCGCTATCTATCAAATTGTGAGTCGATCTCCAGGGTAGATATTCTTGACTCTTTGGTGGAGCATTGGTCTCTTCTTTCTATAGGTGACCCTTTGGAGGTAGCCTTGATTACCCCACTGGAGCAAAAGATGTTTGGTTATTGGCAAAGCAAGTTTGAGTTTGAAAAGGACCTAAAGGAAGCTATTTGGGCACATACGACAAGTCCTCCTGGTAGGTATATCCCTCACTTTTTAGAATTACCCATTAGTACTAATCGGTTGTTACCTTTTATTGTCCAGGCACCAAAAGTGGAGTTGAAGCCCTTACCAACTCACCTCAAGTACGCTTATATGGGCACTAACAACTCACTCCTAGTTATCATAGGAAATGATCTTACAAAAGTACAAGAAGAAAAGCTCATTAGAGCATTGCGAGAGTATAAGTTGGCTTTAGGATGGATGGTTACGAATATTAAAGGTATTGGTCCTTCTTTATGCATGCACAGGATTTTTCTTGAGGAAGGAGCTACCCCAGTGCATCAAGTGCAAAGACGTCTCAACTTACCAATGATGGAGGTGGCGAAGAAGGAAGTGATGAAGTTGCTGGATGGGGGTCTCATATACCCCATCTCTGACAACAAGTGGGTAAGTCCTTTGCAGGTAGTTCCGAAGAAGTTGGGCATTACAGTTGTGGAGAATGAGAGAGGAGAGATGGTTCTAACTCGAGTATAGAATGGATGACGAGTTTGCATGGATTATCATAAGCTCAACTTGATGAACAGAAAGGACCACTTTCCCCTACCCTTTATTGATCATATGTTAGAATGTCTTGTTGGTCGTGCTATTGATCATATGTTGAAATTATTTATATTTAGGTTGCTATTGCTATGGAGGACCAGAAGAACATGAATTTTACATTCCCGTATAGCACTTTTGCCTACAGAAGGATGCCTTTTGAATTGTGCAATGCCCTCGCTACCTTTCAAGGTGCATGGTAATTATCTTTTTTGAGTATCTAGAGAAAATCATTGAATTTTGCATGGATGACTTTACTGTGTACGAGAATTCATTTGAACAATTCCTGGATCACCTCATTTTGGTACTTAAATGATGTCTTGAAACTAACCTTGATCTTAATTGTGAAAAGTGTCATTTTATGGTTCAATAAGGGATAGTTTTAGGACATGTGGTTTTTGCTAAGGGTAGTGAGGTTGATAGAGCCATAAGGTACCAAGATTCTTTTGTGAGCAATATACATATAAATGGAGATGTATGAGAAACATATATATTATTAGAATCTAAAATAGTTGATTCACAGTTGAAGCAAGTTGTGCATGCACAGGATTTTTCTTGAGGAAGGAGCTACCCCAGTTTGTCAAGTGCAAAGACGTCTTAACCTACCAATGATGGAGGTGGAAAACAAGGAAGTGATGAAGTTGCTAGATGTAGGTATCATATACCCCATCTCTAACAACAAGTAGGTAAGTCCTTTGTAGGTAGTTCCTAAGAAGTTGGGCATTACAGTTGTGGAGAATGAGAGAGGAGAGATGGTTCTGACTCGGGTATAGAATGGAAACCGAGTTTGCATGGATTATCGCAAGCTCAACTTGATGAGTAGAAAGGACTACTTTCCCCTATCCTTTATTGATCATATGTTAGAACATCTTGCTGGTCGTGCTTACTATTGTTTTCTTGATGTTTATTCAGGTTACTGTTGCTCCAGAGGACCAGGAGAAGATGAAATTTACATTTTTGTATAGTACTTTTGCCTACAGAAGGATGCCTTTTGGATTGTGCAATGCCCCTGCTACCTTTCAAAGATGCATGGTAAGTATCTTTGTTGAGTATCTAGAGAAAATCATTGAATTTTGCATGGATGACTTTACTGTGTATGGGAATTCATTTGAATGATGCCTAGATCACCTCATTTTGGTACTTAAATGATGTTTTGAAACTAACCATCTTCTTAATTATGAAAAGTTTCATTTTATGTGTCAGCCCCTGAATTTTTTTATTCAATTAAGTGTGATTAGTTTTTTTTGGGTCTTAATAGATTAATGTATGTTGGAATTAATTAGCATGTTAATGTTAATTGGATTTTGTAACATAGGTGAATTGAATTTAAGTTAAGGTGATAAGTTGCATAAGGGGTATTGTGGGAAGACCACTTAAGTTGTAAAGTCTTACCACTTAAGTTGATCTGAATGACATGCATATGCATTATGTTTGTTTATGGCTTTTTAAGTTTTTACATTTCTATTTTCAAATTTTCATAAGGGTAGGATTGTGTTCTAGATTCAAGAGAAATTCTGGAATAATCCAGGTAGAATTCGTAAACATTGTCTTCTTGGAGTTGTAGATCATCTTTCTAGCTTTCCAACGATATAAAGTTTGTAATTTCTGGACATCGAAATAGAAAGATATGATTATTACAAGTTATGATGTTGCGTAGGATTTGCGTACAGGACAGCTATGGTGAATGATAGGAAATTGTGGTTTTGATGGACCAAATGAATTGAGAATTGAGAATGTTGTGAGATAAATTTGGTGGTTGAGTTGTTATGAAGTGATTTGGCATTAGAAGAGTTGAATTTGGGGAGATATTGAGTGAATATGATGTTAGATTGGAGGTAGGAAGCTTTAGAGGGGCTTTGGAGGGGTTTGGGGAACCCCTATGTCCATTAGACAGACACCAATGTTCGTTTAACGGACCTTGTTGTGTCAAAAATGACCCCTAGCCTCACCAATTTCCATTTAACGGACATTAGGTCTATTAAACGGACCTTCTCAGGCTAATTTTGGCTCCTAACTCCGATAATGTCCGTTAAACGGTCATTCACGGGATAGCTTCATGAAATTGCAATTTTTGACCTAGAGGTAGAATCTCACTTTGTGGTCTTCATAAAAGTTGTATATCTAGAAGTATTCTTTCAAATAGTCCACAAACGAACTCAATCAAACATTTGTATTAAAAGTTATGGCAATCGCGCCCAGAGAGGTACAAATTGATTGAAGGTATAAACATGTTCGATTCTGTCAAGTATAACTTCCTCATCCGACCTCTAAATGAAGTGATTCTTGAAGCAATGGTTTCCTAACATCGTTTAATATTCCTGCATGAAAATTTGCTTCTTTTGGAGTTATTTTGATAATATTTGCATCTGAGTAAGTGAGAGGTCAGTTGGGAGAGCATGATTAGGGTATGAACATGCTTAGGCTTTTTAAGCTTATCTTGAGCTGTAGAACTCCGATCGAGATGATTCTTGATTCAAAACAAACTAGAGACCTATAGCTACAATTTCTTTGAAGAAGTAAAGTTTAAATTTTGGTGATTGACTGGTATGGGCACACCACGCTTATGGAATGTTGGCTAAAATAAGCTCAAGGTTTATGACTCCGGATGTTGGGCTCTGGGAACGGGGTCCAACATGTTAAGGTATCAGAGTGACTAGGTTTAGGTCTAGGTTTGGGACTAGGTTTAAATCAAAGTTTGGGACTAGGTTTAAGAGTATCCTAGGCATGGAATGGGTAGTTTTCATTTACGAATTGAACATGCATTATTTGTTTTTAAATGAGCAACTTGCATTGTTTTGGATTGTTTTATATGATTTGAAATTGTTTTTCATAAACTAAAGATTTTCAATGGTTTTAAATTGAAGGAGTGATTACGCGGCCTCAAAAAAGAACTTGAGGAACTCTGGCTCAATCTAGCTCTTATTGAGGAAGTACGGATGAATCGCATGTCCCGCAGGACGCAGGGTTGTGCTCTACTCCTGATTCTGAGGCACCTAGTGTGCAACATGAAGTGCCACCGCCTCCTCCTCCTATACCTCAAGTAAACCCTCTAAATCCACAGTTCTTTCAAGCCTTTACCCAGGCTTTCACCTATGCCATGGGCCAAGGGTCACAAGTGCCGGTGCCAGCTTCAGTGGAGAGGACAGGACAGTATGATAAGCTCTGTAAGTATGGAACTGTAGACTTCAATGGGACTACAAATCTTGAGGAGGCTGAAGCATGGCTGAAGAGGACAGAGAGGGCCCTAATTCAGATGAAGTGCACTAATGAAGAGAAAATGGACTATGCAGTCAACTTGCTGCAAGGGGATGTAGTCCACTGGTGGGAATCAGTGCCCCACAGTCAGGCCATGCCTCCAGTGCTAACGTGGAGGGACTTTCTAGAAGCTTTCCAGATGAAGTACTTCTCGAGGGTCTATAACCAAGAGAAGGCCAGAGAATTTATGAATCTCACACAGAGGGAAATGAGTGTGAGCGAGTACGAGCTGAAGTTCACCCATCTGTCTCGGTATGCAGCTAACATTGTGGAGAATGAGAAGGATAAGTGTTGCAAGTTTAAGGGGGACTTATTCTAGGGATCAAGGAGAAGGTGCTGATCCACAATTTCTGTGACTACCTGCAGCTGGTAGATGTCGCACTCCAGGCTGAAAAATTGGAGAATATAAAGTCTAAAGTGAACAAGAAGAGGAAGAACCGTGAGCAATCTTCCAAGAAGGGGATGAGTGCTCCAATGGCTGAGAGGGGTATGAAGAGTTTCCATACATAAAGTGAGGTGGGAAGTAGTGTATCTACTAAGAACAAGCAATCAAGAGCAGTTTCAGTGCAAGCCTCAAGTGTGGGAGGCACAGGAATGACGAGAATAAGCAGATACATGAACCCCCAATGTGAACATTGTAGGAAACTTCATAAAGGAGAGTGTTTCAAGTTTCTTGGAGCATGCTTTCGATGCGGGGAGAAGGGACACATGATCAGGGACTGTCCCCAAGTAGTGAGGCAAGAGGGGTCGCAGTTGCAAGCCCTAAGAAGAGCAAAAATAGTGGGACCCAGGCTAGTCATAGAGATGGGTAATTCTGGAGCTGCAAGGAAGGCTAATCCTCCAGGGAGGCCAAGGGGTCAGGCACAAGCCAGGGTATTTGCCATGACCAGAGAGGAAGCTGCAGTCACTCCTAAGGTTGTCACGAGTATGGCTCAGTTATTCAATTCTGCAGTTTATGTATTGATTGATACTAGATCTACGCATTCATTTGTTTCTACAAATATGACTTTACATGTTATGAATTCAATGCCTTTGAATAGTCCTTTGCTTGTTAGTACACCTCTAGGGAGGAATGTGGTAATCAGTTGAGTGTATAGGGGTTATGAACTCCACATTGATGGTGCTAGACTGGAAGTAGACTTACTACCTCTAGACCTAAGAGGCTTAGATGTCATACTTGGAATGGATTCCATGGAGAAGTATCATGCGAAGTTGAATTGTAGCCACAAGGTGGTAGAATTTGATCTGGGAAATGAAGAGAAGGTTAATTTTCGAGGAGACAAGAGAAAACTGTCGCAACTTTGTTAGCTGACAGGATGATGGGAAAGGGGTATGAAGCCTTCTTGGCACATGTTGTGAACACTGAGGTGAATAAAGGGAGGTTAGAGGATTTTCCAGTAGTGAGGAAGTTCTCAGATGTGTTCCCAGAGGACTTACCTAGTTTGCCACCGGTGAGGGAAATTGAGTTTGCCATTGACTTGATTCCCAGAATGACACTCATTTCTATACCACCGTATAGAATGACCCCAGCTGAACTGATGGAACTTAAGGAACCGTTGGAAGAACTTTTAAAGAAGGGGTATGTACGACTGAGTTCGTCACTATGGGGAGTGCCAGTTTTGTTTATTAAAAAGAAGGATGGGACATGGGGCATGTGCATTGATTACCGGAGACTTAAGAAGGTGACTGTTAAGAACAAGAACCCTCTGCCTCAGATTGATGACCTGTTTGACCAGTTGCAGGGAGCAAGGGTCTTTTCCATGATTGATCTCAGGTCAAGTTATCATCAGCTCAGAATCAAGGAGTCTGATGTAAGCAAGACAACCTTCAGAACCTGTTATAGGCATTATGAGTTTCTGGTCATGCCCTTTGGACTGACCAATGCTCCAGCTTCATTCATGGATCTTATGAATAGGTTCTTCAAGGAGTATCTAGATTAGTTTGTCATAGTGTTTATCGATGACATTCTAATTTATTCCAAGAGTGAAGGGGAACATGAGGAACATCTCAAGATAGTGCTACAGATATTAAGGGAGAAGGAGCTTTATGACAAATTCGGCAACAGTGAATTTTGGCTTCATGAAGTGATTTTCTTTAGACATGTGATTTTTAAAGATGGGGTGCACATTGATCCAAGAAAAATTGAAGCAGTGTTCAATTGGCATGCACCGACGACAGTGACAGAGGTAAGAGGTTTTCTAGGTCTGGCCAAGTATTATAGGAGATTTATTAAAGGGTATTCGATGATAGCTGCCCCTATGACCAAGTTATTGAGGAAGAATAAGAAGTTTATCTAGAGTTGTTGGGTCCGTGTTTTGTGTACCGGGGTGAACTAGGCCCCGCATACCCCAAGTTTGCAAGCAACCATTTTGTTGTTTCTAAGAACACGCCAATGGTAAGAGGTGTGTTCTTAGAAACAATAAAACCTTGAGGTCTCGAGTTCGAGTACCAAAGAGGAGAATACCTTTGAGGGTTGTGGTCGTGTGCAAACTTGGGGTATGCAGGGCCAGTTCGCCCCTTTTTTAACACAAACAATTTATTGAGGGTTGACCTCAAAATTCTCAAGCTCCTCATCACTTTGCAAATTTTTCGCACAGACTTCAATTGGATACACCTCGGGTTGATATGACTGCGCCTCTTCTCGTTGCAATTCTAGGTGATCAAGGCTTATTGCCATTTGACCCATTAGGTTTTCCATCCTCTGTTGGTGTGCTTTTGTCTCTTGTCAGAATTCTTGCATTTTCTACTGCGTAAACTGTTGAAGTTACAAAGTATTAGTAGCAAGTTTGTTAACAATTTCTTCTAAAGATACACCTGAACCAAGTTGGCTCTCCAGATCTTGGGCGCTATAACATGTTTCTTTTGGAAATTTCCCTCCATTCCTCCGAAATTGTAGAGTATTCTCCTAAAATTTTTGCACCATATTACTCAACTCTTCCATAGATGTATCGAAGTCATGATAGGAAGCTTCTGGTCCGTACAAGAATTGTTGTGCGTCCTGTAAACTATCATGGAAGTAATTCTGCTGATTATTCCATCCATAACAAAAGTTAGGTTGATCAGCCCAAACATTGTTATAGGATCAAGAATATGAATTATAAAAGAAATTACTTCTGTCAATAGCGATTTTTTTTCACAAAATAAAAAACTGAGAAGATCGCCAAATAACATAAAAGAAATCAATCATGAACAAATATATACAAAACACTAATTAAATAATAAACAAAACATAAAACACCGCACTCTTCGGCATCGGCGCCAAAATTTAACTGCACGTCGTTACGCTAGTCAAAATGAAATAACTAGACCTACTACTATAGCAGTGGTGAGTCTAGGTCGATCCCATAGAGAGTGTGTGTAAAGTTTGTGAGATGAAATTAACCGACGTTTACACTTAACGGGGAAGGTTTTGGCTTTTTCAAAGAAGAAAATTAAAATAAAACTAACTAATAAAAACAAATTAAAGGAAACATGCAAAAAAAGATAAAAGTGGAGAATTCAGTAGGGACCCGGTTCTTTTGGTTCAATCTCGGCCTATACCCTAACTAAGCATATTTTATTAATTTGTTGTTCTTTAACCTCTCATAGAAATTATTAATCGTGGGTCAAAAATTAACTTAAGTTTTCCCTTAGATTTTGTTTAATCAAGATACAATCGTTAATTAAACCTAACTACCTAAAAACCTAGGATACAATCTCTAGATTTAATTAGGCAATAACATTATGAATTAGAAAAACCAATTAATCAAGGCAAAAACCACATACGATGCATCATTTAACCTAGGTCATGTTATCCCTAATGATTACGAATCATTCGTCGCTATACATGAATTTCAATATAACAATTACGGATTATATCGAAATTTTAGCAATGGGTTTAAAATTAACAATTCAATGAACGTATTAAAATTATCAATTCACAATACCCAATAGGTTCATATACAAATAACCGAATAATAACGAAAATCTGATTATTCATACACAATACCCAAATTAATTAAAATATGATAACACAATTAATTTCTAATGAGAGAAAGAAACAACAAAATAATAAAAAAATACTTAATCTGAATTGTCAGTGTTGATTTTACTTCCGAACTGGTGCCAGGATGTTTAACCCTTCATAGGTATTTTTAAAAAAAGTACTTCAACCTTCGTCTTAATCTCTACCCAAAAATACTTTGATTTTTCCCAAACTGCTCAACGTTATTTATTCTACTATTGCCTTTTCACTGTGCTTATGCCTCCACTGTAGCGCTCCTTGTGCCTGTTGTTGTAGCGTCTACGTGTTTACTGCCTTCGTGCGCTGTGTGTCTCCAGAAACCAAGCTGACTAGAAACCGTAGCAATCAGCTCCATGCCTACACTAGCGCCGTCCCCATGTTCATCTCCTGAGTCACGCAGCTCTCCTACGCTTGCGCCTATGCACAGCTGCTCCCTGTGTTAGTTACGTTACTCCTCCCCCCTGTAGCTGTTGTTGGACAATTAAAATTGTCTCCTATTTTATTGTTGTCTCCTTGTGTTACTTCATGCCTTCACTCTTTGCGTGATTTTTTTCCAACGTCGTCGTTCCTGTGGCTTCTTGTGCTGTAGCTCCTAAATCCTCTCCTTATTCTCCCGACACTGTTGATTCGATGGGTCCGTTTAATGAGTTCTTCCTCAAACCTCTAAAGCCTGCTCTATTCTTATGTCTCCTGTTCAATAATTAGACAATTAAAAATCCCACACTTAAAACCCTTCACGCCTGCGTGACTGCTTTGGTTATTGTGCTTTGCGATGTTGCTAATTAATTTTGCTCTCCACTTGTTCTGCGCCTCTTGTATTTGTTCCTTGATTTTTATTCCTCTCTGCTCCCCTTTGTGCGACGTCGTTCTTCTTAATGATGTGACAATTAAAATGTAACTCTTTTTAAATCCCTGCTTGTGTCTTCGGTGCTCTGCTTATGTATTTTCCATTTCTCTTGTTTTTTGTTTTTTTTTCTTCTTCCTCCATGAAAGCAAGTAGATATTAATCTTTGAAAAATGATCCATATATCACGCTTTCGATTCACTTTAATTTCTTTGATTTCAAATTATACCTAAAATCAAATATGAATTAAATTGAGTATCTTAAGCATTTTTGTATCATTAATCGCTAAGTGAAAATAATTAAAAATATCAATAATTAAGCACATATTAGCTTTGAGAGCCGAAGCACAAATTGACAAGTGCTCTAATTCTGACTTTACCCCAGGAGAAGAAAATTATACAATATACAGTGATGCTTCAAGGAAGGGTTTGGGTTGTGTATTGATGCAAGGAGACAAGGTAATAACTTATGTCTCGCAGTTCCTAAAGCCTTATGAACTGAATTACCTAATCCATGATCTGGAATTAGCAGTAGTATTTTTGCCCTGAAAATTTGGAAACACTATTTGTATGGGGTGCAAACGAAGATTTTTACGGATCACAAGAGTCTCCAGTATTTGTTAAGTCAGAAAGAGCTGAATTTGAGAAAGAGAAGATTGTTAGAGTTGCTCAAGGATTATGACTTGTTGATTGAATATCATCCAGGAAAGGCAAATGTAGTGGCAGATACCTTGAGTAGGAAATCCTCTATAGCTCATGTTTAAATAGTGTATTTGTCGTTATTGGAAGAAATGACAAAACTTAGAATAAGTTTGAAACAGGAGGAACCGGATTGTGTTATTGCTAATTTCAGAGTGAGGCCGATACTCAGGGAGAAAGTTAAGGAGTTACAAGCACAGGATGCATAATTGAGTAAGCTCCAAAAAGAAATTCAAAATGACAAGAAATCTGAAGTGGTAGTGAGGGATGATGGACTTATGGTTGTCGGAAACAGACTTTGTATTCCGAATGTTAAGGAGGTTAAGGATGAAATACTGGATGAGGCACATAATGCGCCTTATGCCATGCACCTAGGTAGCACCAGGATGTACAGAGATCTGAAAGAGCATTTCTGGTAGAAAGGCATGAAGAGAGATGTAGCAGAATATATGAACAAGAGTCTAAGGTGTCAGCAAGTCAAAGCTAAGCACCAAGCACCTTCTGGCAAGTTAAGGCCATTGTCCATTCCTGAGTGGAAGTGGCAACGGGTAACTACGGATTTTCTAATGGGATTGCCTAAGACTAGTAGGAAGCATGATGCCATATAGGTCATTATTGATCGGTTGACGAAGTCAGCCTATTTTTTAGCGATTAAATAGACTGATTCTCTGCATGTGCTAGTAAAAAAGTATATTGATGAGATAGTAAGACTACATAGGGTTCCATATTCGATAGTTTCGGACAGGGATCCTCGATTTATGTCGAGATTTTGGGGAATCTTATAAGAGGCTCTTGGGACCAAGTTAAATTTTAGCACGGCTTTTCATCCCCAAACGGATGGTCAATCTGAGAGGACCATTAGGACCCTTGAGGGAATGCTCAGAGCATGTGTGATGGACTTCAAAGGAGCTTGAGATGGACACTTGCCATTGGTCAAATTTTCTTATAGTAATTCGTACCACTCAAGCATTCAGATGGCTCCTTATGAAGCACTGTATGGAAGGAGATGTAGGACTCCAATATGCTGGGATGAAGAAGGAGAGTGGAAACTGATAGGGTCAGAGTTACTTCAGATGACAGTCGATAAGGTTAATCTGGTTAAGCAATGGCTTAATGCAGCACAGGACAAAATGAAGAGTTATACTGATGCACATCGAAAGGAGATGGAGTATGAAGCCGGTGAGAAAGTATTTCTTAAGACGTCTCCTTGGAAAGGAGTCATGAGGTTTGGAAAAAAGGGTAAGTTGAGTCCGAGATTTGTCTATCCCTATGAGATTGTTGAGAGGATTGGACCACTAGCATACAAGTTGGCACTGCCACCAGAATTGTCACAGATACATGGCTTCTTTCATGTGTCCATGTTGAGGAGGTATAGATCCATCCCACATCATTCAGACAACTGAGGTTAAATTAAGAGATGATCTGAGCTATGAGGAGATTCCAATGGAGATTTTGGACACAAAGGAAAAGGTCCTCAAGAATAAGATAATTAAACTGGTCAAAGTCCTGTGGAGAAACCATTCTGTGGAAGAGGTCACGTGAGAACCCTTGGAAGCCATGAAGGAGAAGTATCCACACCTCTTCAACGAATCAGGTAAGAATTTCAGGGACAAAATTCTGTAAAAGGGGGAGAAATGTTGGCTCCTGATTTTTTTAATTTGATTAAGCATGATTATATTATTTTTGGGGTCTTAATAGATTAATGTATGTTGGAATTAATTAGTATGTTAATGTTAATGGAATTTTGTAATATAGGTGAATTCAATTTAAGGTGATAAGTTGCATAAGGGGTATTATGGGAAGAGCACTTACGTTGTAAAGTCTTAAGGCTTTGAACGAAGGGTAAGTTGGACATTTTAGCATCACTAAGGGTTTAAAAGGGAAGAGAATTAGGTGTCTTTCAATTAGAAGAAGCAAAAAAAAACAAAAATAGAGAGAGAAGAAGGAGAGAGTGTCATGAGTTTAGAGAAAGGAAGAGTAATGTTAAGTTTTGATTTTTCTTAACCTTCAAGAGGGATTTTTGAAGTTGTTAAATAAGGAAAAAGAGAAAAGAAGGTTAAAGCTTCTATTAGAGCCAAGAAATCCTTTGGTTGGTGGAGATTCAAGATAAGTTGTGTTTTAAAAATTTGGATTTTTGGAAGGGTGTTAGTTCAAAGAGCTTATGAAATGTATGGGTATAAGTATTCTAGGATCAATTTCATGTATTTGGTTCTTTGGTTGTCCAATTTGGATTCCTATTGATTTGGAATTTTTGTGTCAATGTTGAAGAAAATCAAGGGAGGCAAGAGGAGCAAGAGTAGAAGCAATTTGAGCAAGGTTTTCAAGCAAGAAAACTAAGATGGGTTACATTTTTATACTTGAGTTAGTAAGCTATAAATGTTCTTCAAATAAATGGAAATAATGATTTTCCAACTACCTCATAAATGAGCATTTATTGTTCTTTAAATGATTGAGAATTTGCCATATGTTGACGTGTGTGAATTTTTGGGAATGAATTCTAATTGCTTTGCAATTGTTGTATTTGTTGCTTTTGATTGAGTTGAAAAATGGCTTTTATGCTTGGTATAGAAATATGGTCGTTGAATTATGAAATATGTCATGTTCATGAAAAACAAGTTTTCAAAAATGTGCCATTTGGGCAAAATATTTTCAATTTATAAACTACATGTTATGTGGGTTTTGTGTAGTCCATCCAAGAATTGCCACATGCACATTGACCAAGTCAAGGCTTCTCCCTCCTACTCGCTAGTGGCACGGAGGTCCTTTATGGACTCCCTCAAGTTTACGACTACACAAGACCATTATGTGGAATAGTGTAGTTTGTCATATTTATGGACCTGCCTAAACCATTTTCATATGCTTATGTGTTTACATGTGTTGACAAGTTTGAAGAATGCTCAACTTATGTGAATTATGAATTGGTTTGACAAAGTTGAGAAATATATGTTTTATGGATTTTTGTGAGAAATTGCTATGATCATGAAGGTTTTTAATGGTTTTTGCTTATTACCGATTATAAAAGTGCTACCCACTAGTGTTAAGCTCACCCCCATTCCTTCCCATCCACAGGCGATGAGCAAGATATTGAGCGATCGAGTTGAGCGTCAAGGCTCACTCTACTTTGCATTTTTGTTCTTTTGATCTTTTGAAGTTAGAAATTGTAAAATAATCCTTTAGTTGCATTTTGAGAAATTATTGCTTTTGCAAAGTTTGTATTTTGGATTACGTTTTAAAGTGGCTGGAAATGCCCGCTAAAGCGTTGTAAAACTCTTATTTTGATGTGAATGAAATACATATGCATTATGTTTGTTTATGGCTTTTCAAGTTTTTACATTTCTATTTTCAATTTTTCATAAAGGTAGGATTGTGTTCTGGATTCAAGGGAAATTCTGGAATAATCCAGGTAGAATTGGTAAACATTGTCTTCTTGGGAGTCGTAGCTTTCCAAAGAAATAAAGTTTGTAATTTTTGGACTTTGGAATAAAAAGATATGATTGTTACAAGTTATGATGTTGCATAGGATTTGTGTATAGGATAGCTATAGTGAATGATAGGAAATTGTGGTTTTGATGGACCAAATGAGTTGAGAATTGAGAATGTTGTGAATAAATTTGGTGGTTGAGTTGTTATGAAGTGATTTGGCACTAGAAGAGTTGAATTTGGGGAGATATTGAGTGAATATGATGTTAGATTGGAGGTAGGAAGCTTTGGAGGGGCTTTAGAGGAGTTTGGGGAACCCTATCTCCGTTAGACGGACACCAATGTCTATTTAACGGACCTTCTCGAGTCAAAAATTACTCCCAACCTCACCAATGTCCATTTAATAGGCCTTAGGTCCATTAAACAGACCTTCTCCGGCCAATTTTGGCTCTTAACCCTGACAATGTCAGTTAAACGGACATTCACGGGACAACTTCATGAACTTGTGATTTTTGATCTTTCTAGAAGTAGAATCTCACTTTGTGGTCTTCATGAAAGTTGTATGTCTAGAAGTATTCTTTCAAATAGTCATCAAAGGAACTCAATCAAACATTTGTATTAAAAGTTATGCTAATCGCGCCAAGAGAGGTACAAATTGATTGAAGGTATAAACATGTTCGATTCTGTCAAGTATAACTTCCTCATTCGACCTCTAAATGAAGTGATTCTTGAAGCAATGGTTTCCTAACATCGTTTAATATTCCTCCATGAAAATTTGTGTCTTTTGGAGTTGTTTTGATAATGTTTACATCTGAGTAAGTGAGAGGTCAGTTGGGAGAGCATGATTAGGGTATGAACATGCTTAAGCTTTTTAAGCATATCTTGAGTCGTAGAACTCCGATTGAGATGATTCTTTCTTAAAAACAAACTAGAGACTTAGAGATACAATTTATTTGAAGAATTCAAGTTGTAATTTTGGTGATTGACTGGTGTGGGCACACCACCCTTGTGGAATGTTGGCTAATGACCCTACAGGGTAATAAGCTCAAGATTTATGACTCCGGATGTTAGTCTCCGGAAATAGGGTCCAACATTATGGTTCAATAAGGGATAGTTTTAGGACATGTGGTTTTTGCTAAGAGTAGTGAGGTTGATAGAACCAAGGTAGACCATGCGTCTTCTTTACCTTACCCCACTTCTGTGCAGGAAGTTCGATCTTTTCTTGGCTATGCAGGGTTTTATCATAGGTTCATTTAGGAAATTTTCAAGGTTACATAGTCATTATGTAAGTTGCTTCAGAAGGAAAAAGAATTTGCTTTTGATGAGCAGTGCAAGAAGGCATTGGATGCTCTAAAGGAGAAGTTAATTATTGCACCTATCTTATAACCTCTAGATTGTAGTTTGCCATTTGAGCTCATGTGTAACGCCTCCAACCATACCATTGGAGCAGTTTTAGGTCAGTGAGTGGGGCAGATACTTGATGTTATTTATTATGCCGTGAAAACCTTTAATGACACCCAAAAAAATTACACCACCATAGAAAAAGAGCTTCTTATAGTAGTGTTTGTTTTGGATAAGTTTAGGTCTTATTTATTGGGAACTAAGATTATTGTTTATTCTGACAAGTAGCTTTCTATTACCTACTGGAAAAGAAGGACGCAAAGTCGAGACTCATCCATTAGATACTCCTACTTCAGGAGTTCGATGTGGAGATAAAGGATAAGAGAAGCTCGAAAAACAAAGTAGCAGATCATTTAAGCCACTTAATAGAGCATGGTGCTGACACAAACCCTATCAATGGTGATTTTCCATGCAAGCAGCTGCATGCAGTACAGTCAACAGCTCCTTGGTACGCTAATATGGTGAATTTTTGTTAGAGTTATGTAAATATAGTTCCCTAGAAAGCAAGTGTATTTACTTATAACTTAATTTTCTTCCAGTTACCTTGTGTAATGAAAATATTTATTAAGTATATATACTAAGGACGAGTTGGGATGGACGACCACGCAATCCATCCTAACCGACCATTTAATCCAATGGTAAATCCACCCCCTCCTCCACGAAATCCATCCCCCTCGTCCGTTTGATCGGACGGCTGTCTCTTTATTGAATGTTGTGTCGTTCAGTGTTGTGTTAAGTCATCTCACGGTGAATGTTGTGTCAGTGTTGTGTCAACTCATCTCCCTCTTCCATTTATTCCCTCATTTATCGTTTTTTTACCCAGAGTTCCGCAAAGCTTTCTCTCTCTTTCTTTGCCTCTCTGCCCTTGCCTTCCTCTGCTCCTCTCTCCTTCTTCTTTCTCAGTTCTCCGCCCTCCTCTGCTTCTGTTTCATGGTTTTCTCTGCAGCTTTGGTAAGTTTTCGTTCTTGTCTTTCCTTGATTCTGTTTTCCTTTTTGATCCAGGTTTTATTGTGTGCACGCAGATGGCCTACATTCTTCTCTGCAACTTTGGTGAGTTTTCGTTCTTGCCTTTCCTTGATTCTGTTTTCCTTTTTGACCCAGGTTTTATTGTGTGCACAGATGGCCCACCGTTTATGTACGTTTACGTGTTTTTTTCCCCCTTTTTGTCTTTGGTTTTTTCCTTGCACTTTCAGTTTTATTGTGTGCACAGAGATGGCCTACGGTTTTATTCGACATTTGGAGTTTCTCTGTTCTTTTGTTTCTCTGCAGCTGTCGTAAGTTGTTTTCCTTTTTGTGTTATTTTCCTTTGACTTTCATCCAGGTTTTATTGCGTGTATACAGATGAACTCATCCAGCTTTGGTAAGTTTACGTTTTTCCTACAGTTTTTTCCTTCCTTTTTTTTGTTAATACCTCCGTTGTTTCTCCCTCTAAATCTTCTGACCGGTTTTTCC
>JANZLC010000200.1:11411149-11429215 GCA_026413385.1 Erythroxylum gracilipes
GTAATAACGTATGAGAGAGGAAAGCTCATACACGATAGAGAGACTTTCTTACTTCGATACATAAGAATGGTGTACGACCATCATATATATTTGAAGAAATATGGAGTCATTGGCAGCAGTATTAGGCATCACTTGAAATAATATCCATTTCAGAGCATAATTTTGCCAACAGCCTTGGAGGACTAGACGGAGAGAGTCTACCCGTAAACATTGGAGGATCGTTGACCCATCAGGAGCATGCACTTCAACTTGTAAGTATCAAAACTTTACATTTATATTTTGATTTTGTACTTTGATGTATGAAATTTGATTTCGATATAATTTGATATATAAAATTTAAAATGAAAATGTATGTGCATTATGGAGAATAATAATGTTATAAATGTCTAGTGTCATTAATGGCTATGTTGTTGAGTTAAATTTTTTTGTCTAACAGGAGATAAATATCATAAAAATAGAGAAATTTCTGCCAAAATTGTTGTAAATTGTAGTTTATTTATAACAATTTATTCTGATACAAGAAAAGTCTATAAGCAGATATATTACACCACGCCAGCTCTTCTTGCATACTCACACAAAGAAGAATGATGGCGTGACCTTTGTCAATAGCCGATGCAGACAACTTCATGTATATAAAATCTATACTTTGATATTAATTCTTAAAAAATATCACTTTTTTAACATAAACAATTATAATAATAGAACTAAATACAAGAAAGCATTGAACGACAATCTCAGAACTTTGAAACTGTTGATGAGAGTCAAGCATATCTTGATTCAATGGGTAATAAGGACCACCGTTGAAGGATTTTTAGCTTAGAGTCATTTGCAAACGCATGTTATTCGCAATCCTCTACATCCACTATAGCTGGATCTAACAGGCGGTCCGTATCAAATGAGAGAATTATTCAGCTTGAGAGCATTGTTGAAAGGTTGATGGAGTGCATAAGCCAACTCTGTAATGAGATGGATGAGTGAAAAGGTAGGAACCTCATCGCAACAGTCAGAAATCCGCCTTCACCTCCAGCATAACTTCTAGATAAGTGAATGTATTTTATAGTCTGCTACTTTTAAATTTTTGTATAAATTATTAATTTACAGTTATTTTCAACATACTTATTCGTGTACATTATAATTTTTTTATTATACCATTCAGGATAATGTTTACTTTACATTTATCAATCAGTGTTATATTATTTATAAAAATTAAATGTACAAAAAATCATAAGGTTATCAACAGAAAACTCAAGTAGGAAGTGAGTAATGGTAGCTAAAATTTATCATAATTAAATTTTCCGATAGAAATAAAATATTTTGTCGCTAATTAGTGACAGAGTGTTATATTTTGTCAGTAAGTTGTCGATAAAATATATCATTTCGATGTTAAGTTGCCAACTGAATATATCACTCTGTCTCTAGGTTCCCGACGGAATAATTCCATCGGTAAATTTAGCGACATAATTTTGTATGTCTGTCAATAAATTAAGCGACGGACCTACAACTTATCACCAGTAAATTCACCGACAGAATATTGTAATTCCATTGACAAATTAGTGACAAAATATTCTAAAAATATAAAATTTCATCCCTAAATTTGTGATTGATTATTATATCCATCGCTAAATTTTAGCTACAACCGTTTTTCAAATGACAATTTCAATTAATAATTTTTGTACCCAAATTTGTTTCCCGACAAAAAACTGTAATTTCGGCTGCTAAAACCTATTTTTCTTATAGTGTCCTAGATTAGTTATATAACACTCTTTATTCACCTAAGAGCTGGCATTCTTAATCAGTCAATCACCTTGGAAGACAAAGGATCGTCATCAGCGTATTCAAAGAGGATTGCCACAACCAAGATGTTGTCGCCTTCTCCCATATGAAGTATGTGAAGCTTAGCATCGTGTATGAAGCAAAGAGGAAGAGTTTACAGGTCATCCACAACTGCATCCACAAGTCGACAAGTCCACAAGCCTAAAACACAATCAATCACACACACACAGTTCCACACTCACTATATCGCAAATGCAACCTTGGCTTAAGCTCACAACAATCCAATTTTAAAACACAACAATGCAACACAAAACAAGAGGGTGATGACTAGCAACGACTGGCGGTGACTAATGACTGGTGGAGGAGAGGAATCGACGCCTGGCTGGTGAGCAGCGAGCTGCAACTGTCAACTAGAGGCGGAGGAGAGGAGCTGGCGAGTAGCGATAAGCAACGATTGACTCAGAGGAGCTGGCTAGCAACGCGAAGGAGCAAGTTGTGGGCTAGTGGTGCGATGCAAAGGGGTGGTGAGGTTGCGGTGGTCGTAAGGGAGTTGCGACGACATTTGCTACTTTTATCTTTTTGTTGCGTTCACTAGCTACGAGGGAGCTTCCGACTGGTTCACTGATTCTGTCGTTCTGATGCGTTTAAATTTATAGTTAAGCTTTTTTTGGCGTTTTAGTTACTTAACATTTTGAATTTTACAGTACCAGCTGATACGAAATTCTATGATTTCTTACCATTTTTCAGCAGGTGCGATAAAAAATCCTATACGTTGTTTCATATTCACCGGACCTTTTAGAAGCTGAGTGAAAAGAAACAAATATTGTCCTAGATAAGTTATATAACACTCTTCATTCACCTAAGAGCTGGCGTTCTTAATCAGTCAATTAACATGGAAACCAAAGGATCATCATCACCGTATTCAAAGAGGATTGCCACAACCGAGATGTTGCCGTCTTCTGCCATATGAAGTATGTGAAGCTTAGCATTGTATACGAAGCACAGATGAAGAGTTTATATGCAACTTGTCTTTTCTTTTTCTTTTCTATAAAAGAAAATAAAGATACCCAATAACAACTCAACTGTATAATTAATAAAATTGAGGACACAAAATGATTCTTCTTCATTTGACGAAAATGAATGAGCTTATTTGAATTGGTAAAAATTAAAACAAATAATTTATATATGTTGTGTTGTTATTAAAAGTCGTAAGAGCAATTGATGTTATTTCTTTAACAACATTATGAAATGGGAGGGTAGACCAGAAAAATTAAAAATAAAAGAAATTGGAGAACATACTGTTTTCCACAGATAAGGTGTTCAGACGGATAACACTAATGAAATGGCTTCAAGGTGTAGTTTTTACCACCGCCTGTCATACCCCCACAGTAACCCACCATCATAATTTACTTGCAGAATAAAAAATGCAAAAGGATTTATTGGCTTGGAAATAAATTCAAGACAAATTTAAATTGAAACCTCGCTTCTGGAATAGACATCGTCGATTCTATTACAACTTACCACAAAAAAAAAAAAAAAGTACTCTGGTGAAATGCATCCATCACTCGCAAGTTTTCATAATTGAAAAATGCTGTTGCCCATACTTCATGAGATTTGATAACTTTGGACACTATTACTTAAAAAGGAGTCTTTAAATATTGCATTGCACTTAAATATTAAAACCAGATTACCTGTGTATGATGTTCAACACAGAGTTTTCAAACATAAAAGCACTGAAAAATTGAGACAATAATGATAACAAATATTCAACAATAGGCTATAAATTGCAAACCATCACGCGTACTCCTCACCTCGCTCCCAGTGCTTGTGTGTTGCCTTTGTTTTCGCAAATCATTAGATTATTATTATACAAAATCATAACAAAATATTTATTATTAATTAAAGTTTTCAAATCGTAGCAAAAAACATCATAACTAATAGAAATAAGTATTTGGAAAATTTATGTTTACATCAACCTCAATACAAATCTTAGCATAATCAGTATGATTAAGAGCATCTCCTCCTTTAAAAGGAATGAATTTCGGCTTAAGCGTCCCCAACAACCTAGCACCAATTTTTTTCACTAGGGGTAGGGGATGATCTTGCTGAGAAAAATGGGATTGAGAAGTAGTTAGTGGTTAGAGTTGAAGGGAGCTAGGCAAGGGAGAGGAGAATGGACAATAGGAGGAGGAGTAAGTGGTTGAGAAGCATTAGGGTTGGCGAGTCTCCATTTGAATGGGTTGTAGATTAGCTTATGGTTGACAATTGAAGTTGGTAAGAGGAAACTAGAAAGGAGTTGGTGTCAGGAGAGGCTAGAAATGTTAACTAAATTTTAAAAGAAGAAAACAGTCAACTGATTAAAGGCAGAAATACAGAAGAGGGAAAAGCAGAGGAACAGAGACTTGATTTTCCCTAACTTTTCTACTACATTCTTATTTTTGGACCATGCAAATTTTTTTAGTAAAAAAGAAAAATTGAGTCAAAAGAGAATTTCATAATAAATTATGTTTTAATAAAGGTAAGTAATAAATATATAAAAACTAAAGTTAAATACATTTGATTGTCTTATGATTTTTAACTTTTTAATTTATCTCCTGTCTTTTCGAAGCTATCGACTTCATTTTCCCATTATCATATTTTTAAATGTGGGACACTTTTTATAAAATCAAGTTGTCATATGGACCGTCCAATATTACATTTTAACCAAAAGAATCTAGGCTAATGTATCTCGACAAGAAGAGCATTCAAGCACTACCTTTCATAGGTGACACACATACATGACAGTTTAATTACGCAAAGTTTGCACAAAATTGTTAAGGTCGAAACTGCATCATTTCATAAAATAAATTAGATGGTAACATAATGACGGATTTTTGTACTTTTAGAAAGATTTGCAAAATGAAATTTTTTATACTAGTAAAGGAAAAGAAAAATATTGTTGGTTTGTTAATGCATAAATGCTTATGCTTGAAACAATATAACTTTTATGAATTTCTCTTCAAATATCACACTTATATTTAAATTCTTTTAGGAATACTAAAAAAGGAATAAGAAATCAGTACTTTGCTAATACTCTCAATCATATTAATATAAAATTTATTTGTATTTGAGATTTCTTGATAAAAATAATAAAATTTCATATTTAATAAATGTCTAATAGCATAATTATCTATATATATATATATATATATATATACTTTAAATATTAATATGATCAAATGAATATGTATGTATGTATATATATATTTGTATATGTGTGTCTGTGTCATTATGTGTGAATTAAAATTTTATATTGTATTGATTACTATAACATATATTTGTATGAGAATGTTATCTTTTAAATTTTTAAGTTGTCATAAAATTTTAATTATGACAATTTTATAATAAATTTTAAATTGTAAATAATGTATTTAGAGGATGAAATCATGAAATAATGTATCTTTATTTTTGTATTAAAATCCTTGCATTCATTTGATGCAAAAATAAATTTTTTTATTTCTTCAATTTATTTCAAATTTATACAAAGTAAAAGTTTAAAAATAGTTATGCAATAAAATTTTAGATAAATTAATAATAATGTAAGTTCTCTAGGTATTAGTGATATATTAATTACCTTTAACTTGTAAGAGTTTTAAAATTGTAATTGTTATTTTTATAAAAATTAATGAATTTTAATAATAGAATGATATTCTCTTTAAAATTAGAATGAAGTTTCTCGTCGGGACACGGGCTTGGTCGGGTTGGGATAGCAGGCCCTCAAGGCCAACCAGGCCCGACCTGTGGCCCGATCAACCCGGGCCAAAGTCCCGTCGGGTCAAGCCTGGTCGAGCCATATTTGCTTGTCTGCTTGTCCTTCCCTTCTAATTACAAACGTTTGTTCTTTATTGCTCTATAAAAAAGCAACTCCCCAAATAATTGTATATTTTTAAAAGAATCTACATTTCCATGTCCTCCCAACAATTCAAGAAGAGCTACCATTGCTTATCGTCACTATAGCAATTCTATACTGGAGGTCTGTTCGCTGTAGCATCCAATGGCTCCTTCATAGCCTACAGTTGTGGTGACTCCATCAAGATAGCCGAATCGGCCAACGTGGTTGTCAGGACCGCCATCGATAAGACCATCACGACTTTAGTCCTTAGTCTAGATGACAAGATGCTCTTTTTTGCAGACCATAACTGATAGATTAGGATCTAGGAGTTGAATAGTATGAAGTGTGTATGCTAATGGAAGGTGTGTCAAATTTATGGTTAAAGGGGGGTTTTATTTGTTTGGTTGGTTAGTTGATGTGAAAAAGAAAGTTGCAAGCAAGATGGAGTATATGGACAATAAGATTAGAGCTTTAGCATATAAGGAGGTTTTGATGGATGACGTTTCAACCATATTTTAGCATTTTGGAGAGTGTCAAAGAACTAATGAATTTGTTTGGTTAACAGTTGTTGGGTTGGCTGATTTAACTCAATCGGCTGATTCAACTCAATCTGCTGATTTTTTAAAAACTCCTTTATAGGAGCGTTTTGGTGTTCAGTTAATAAAATTTATGCTTTAATGACGATTATGCCCTGAACTTTACTCAGCAGTTGAAAATCTAATATACAAATTGTCAATTATACCCTTTAAATAATTGTTATTTTGCTCTAAAAATAGAACTGTCATGCACAGGACTGAAATTATCACGGGTCACATAAGTGTCATAGGCTCATGTCTTCTATTTTTTCATCCTACACATATGATTGAACAACGATAAGTAACTCAAGTCATTCTTCTTTCATTTAAATAACTTTTTATTCATAAATTGAGCTATTTAAAAAATTACCTCTGTAGTCATCAATCGAAGGAGCTTTGTATCTTATACCATAGGAGGAAATATTATTCGCCATAAGTTGATAATAATAAGATTAGATAGCATTGAATGTTATACCTGAATCATACCACCATTTAGATATTGTCATGTCCACTTTATGAGCCACTTTTCTAGATTATAAGGCACTATAGATTGAAGGTTGAACTCTAGGAGATGTTTATGGTGCAAAAAACCTTATATATATGTCTTCTTCTTTTCCTAACTTCAGGTGCATTATTTCCTTTTTGTTGGGCAGGAATACTACCACCATCAACATCCCCATTATCATCCTGACCACCAATAAAAGAATTTTCACTACTAATTTCGTAGTTCAATCTTTGTCTTCTATGTTTCTCATGCTGATACTCTGCAAGCAAAGTCTTCATTTATTATTTCACATCATGACACACTTTCTTACAAGGCTATGTGACCTTTGACTCCTATTAAATGTTTCTTTAATCTGGTGACTCTCCTTACCTTTCAAATGCTTGTTATAATAAAAACAAATAGTATGGTTCTTCATTCTAGGAACCAATCTATAATGAGCCCAAGCTTGATCATCAAATCTTCCTATACCTAAAGCGACTGAAATATAAGGAGTACTTGAACTTCCCTCCATTTATTTGTAAATAAATAAAGAGATATGTCAAAATTAAATTAATAACTTCATATCAAAATAAAGAACACTTAATTTCGTTAACAACTACTACAAAAAATATGTAACTTTTAACTCAAACTACCATAGAAGCACATACATCTTTTATAACTTATTTTGTATGATTGCATCATTCAACCATAAAAAAAATGTACTCACAAGTCACAACTGTAAACTATTCAATTTCAACCATAGTTCACAAGTTTATAACCTATTTTATATAATCATATAATTCAACCATAAACTAATCTATTTTGTTTGCTGATAAAATTCAATTTGTAATGCTTATCATTATTTTGTTTTCTTAACTAATTTTAATCAATGTTGTTACTAAAATCATATTTTCTAACTTTAATTTAAGAATCTTTCATTCACAAATTTTAATCAACATTCTTAGTTTCTTACTCAAATTAACTCAACAATCAAGAGTCAATATACACTACACAGTTCAATTTCACCCAACATAATTCACCAATAAGTCAATAAACAACAATTCAATATACATAATTACACATATATATCTTATATAACTCATTTTGTATGATTACATCATTCAACCATAAAAGGCATATACTTATAATTATAACCTATTTAATTTCAACCATAACTCATAAGTTTACAACCTATTTTATGTAATCACGTAATTTCTCTATAAACTAATCTCTTTTGTTTGCAGATAAAAATCAATTTGTAATGCTCATGATTATTTATTTTTCTTAGCTAATGTTAATCAACATTGTTACTAAAATCCTAATTTTCGACTTTAATTTAACAATCTTTCGTTCAATAAATTTAATCAACATTCTTAGTTTTTTTTACTCAAATTGACTTCACAATCAAAAGTCAACATACACTACACAAGTCAATTTCATCCAACATAATTTACCAATAAGTCAAGAACCAATAATTCAACATACATAAGTACACATATACATCTTATACGACTCATTTTGTATGATTACATCATTTAACCATAAAGACATACACTCACAACTATAACCTATTCAATTTCAACCATAACTCACAACTATAAGTTTATAACCTATTTTATGTAATCACGTAATTCAACTATAAACTAATCTCTTTTATTTGCATATACAATTCAATTTGTAATGCTCATTATTATTTTATTTTACTTAGCTAGTTTTAATCAACATTGTTACTAAAATCTTAATTTTCGACTTTAATTTAACAATCTTTCATTCAACAAATTTAATCAACATTCTTACTTTCTTACTCAAATTAAGTCCACAATCAAAAGTCAACATACATAATACACTATAGTCAACATACACAATACACAATACAATTCAATTTTATCTAACAAAATTCACCAAGAACCAACAATTCAATATACACAGTTACTACACAATACAAAGTTTTAAGATATAAATACACAATTCAATATTCATTTATCCATATTCAATATTCTACATAACACAAACACATAATTCAATAATCAAATCAACAATCAACATAATTCAATAATTCAATATCCATATTCTAAAATTCCAAAATTCACAATTCCAAAAAATTTGTTGCAAGTTTTGGCAACCTTCAATAGATCACTGTCTTAGAGTCATAAGGTGTGCGTGTAGAATGTGGTGTAGTGCTACAAGTTAGTAGGTGCGAGTGTGAGCCAATAGCTGCAGGTGTGGGTTTGGATACAGGTGCGATTGGGTCTAGGTGAGGGTGCAGTTGGGTATGTGTGTGGGAGTAGTCTGCGATTGAGGCTGACTGCCTGACTAGTGTGTCGCTGGTGCAATGGGTGCGGGCGAGTGTGATGGGTGTATCTTTTGTACATTATAAAGATTTCCAAATTTGAACAGGAATAAATCATCCTCATTAATGAGCTCATTCTTTAGGCCTAACTTTAGCTAGTGAGTAGACGATTGTCTATATTTACACCACATGAAAGGCTAGCCTTTTGTTTCCAAAAAAGCATACAAGGTGGTTGCTCATTTTACCAATATCTCAATTAGGTTTGTTGCAGATCTAGTAGTGGAGGAGCCTAAGTTTTTCGAAGTGTCCTAAACTTCTGGAGTTATCATAGTGTTAGCATTAAGCCAAGAAGTAGATTACATGCTCTGAGGGGGTACTTTTATAGATTGTCAAGAATCTATGTAAGAGATAAAGAGATTATCTGAAGAGTGAGAACACAAATGAGACGATGAAAAGCCTACTGAATATCAAAAGAGAGGTAGACACTGTTTGGTTCTTTTACCCAAACAGGAAAGGAACCCAACTGCAAAACGTCTAACCAAGTTACCAATTTTGGATGAAGTGTTAGCATGTTAGTCATCCTTTATCAATGATTTTAAAATATGGTTAATGGCAAGATTGTTTATGACAATGTTATAATTTAAGATTCATAGGATAAACTTTTAAATTATAGGAGGTAAATTGAAAAAAGTATAAACCATAAGGAATGAATGTGATTCCCTACTTGAAATATAAGAAGCTTGCATAAAAATATATTAAAAAGAAAAGATATCAAATTAAACCCTTAAGATGCAACGTAGAAAGGAAAAAGACACAACCTGAGATTTGATCATTGGACATGAATAGTGGTTCAGGGCATAAATACCATTCTGAACATACCAAAATCTAAAGAGCAATAATTTTATTTATTTAATTTTTTATTTTCGACTAGATGGACAAGAGAAGCAACTCATTTATCCCTATTTAATTTTACATTGGATAATAAAAGAAATTGAGATATGACTTATTCAATATGTGCCAAAGGTAACGGACGACAGTTGCACCGTCAAAAAAAAATTATCAACATGGCTTACTGATAAGAACAAGAGTAATGATAAGAAGGAGACCAACAGTGCAGATCGAAGGCCCATCCGAATCAGACACCAACTTAAGAAGTTAAATGACTATGTGTCTAGTTAATGAATTGTTTTTTGTTAGACGGAGTTGTTGAGGGTATTGTTGGAAACTGTGCTTTGTAATTCTGTTATAACGTTGTAGCTTGTGGAGGATTCGAGAACAAGGAATTACAGTACACTTTGCTCTCTACCTTCTCTCCTTTCTGCTTCTTCTTCTTCTTCCTCTCGTAATTGTCCCTTAAGTGTTTATCTGCAACCCATTTGCTGGAGGTTAGCCCCCTTGAAGTGGCTTTACTTATCACTTACTCACATGAACTAAATAACCCATCTACTTTGATGTATATGCGTTCTTCTCCACGTTTGCCTCCCTTAAATGCACGCACAGTCTCTCCTATTAAAATATGATTAGTAAGTATAGATATATACCAATGTGAATAACAAATTAATATGAAAAGAGGTTTTGAGTGTGGAGGAATTAAATGGGTTATGGCTTTAGAGATTTGAAAGTACACGGGCGGCATCAGTCACCTATCCTGTCTCCTAAAAAGTCCATTTGGTGCTACGAAAGTCCAATACAACGCTCACATCAATTCTACAAGCAATTCTTTACAAAGCCGCGCATGCCGTGGTTTGTTCACTTATCATTATAACTCTCTATTTTCTTCCAACCAAAAGGTACCAAAATTAGAAGAAAACCAAGTTACGGCAAAGAAAAGCTTAACTTGCCATGACACTAATTATAGTTTCTGATGCCCAAATGATCCATGTAGGAATTTAATTACCTATGGACTATCACATGACTCATGCTGCATCACATCAAATTCTCACACGAAATTGCTTGACATTTGAAGTACATATGTCAGTATTGGCATTTGATAGGTACATTAGATTATTAAAAATTATACAGTAACAGTGCTGCCTGCTTGTTAAACCCATCAGGAGTGGTTATGTTTGACTGATGTGCCTAATCTTACATCACCTTTACATTTAGGAGACTACAAAGCAAGCTCCAAAAGTCCAAGGGAACAGTTGCATAGCCCACGTGCTTTTTCTGGCATATCCCTAGTTTATCCCCTTTTTCGGTGACATAAGATTTTCAATTATAGTCTTCTAGAATCATCAACTGCGGGGCTAAGCTATAAGTTATAACCTGATAAATAATTTCCAGAATGTGGTATACTCTCTTATCATTGACCAAATTATATTTATATATACATAAAGATGGTGAGATTATTACCCAGTTGGTAGACACGTCTTTTGTTGGGCAAAGCACACAAAAAATGCAAAGAGGATTTCGTGTAAATAACCTGATGGACTTTCAGTGTCAATGACGTGTTCTTATGTTATTTTCTTCTTATAAACAGACAAGATAAGAGAAGCAAGCGAAGAAGACCTCCGCCTTGTTTGTCATGTGGAAAAGAAAAGATGGCAGCCGATTGAAGAGCACAAGTCCATATTGATAATATGAAATATGTTAACATTACTGCTACTTGGTTTTTGGCAGATCCCTCCTTGTACAAACATGTTTTTACAACATAAGAGCTCAATTATTTTTCATTTTTTCACCAAGTAACGTATTATTTATTATTCTAGATCTGAACTTGTCCCGTATCTTCTAACTTTAGAAGTAAGAGGAGTCGAGACTGCTGTTTCTCTCCCTACAATGTACTTATTGTCAAAACAGAGAACTATGATAAGCTATCAGGACAGTTTGTCCCCTGATCTACCATCCAACATCTATGCCGCATAAGATATTGATAACCTAAATTGCTCAACTATCTTTTTAATATTGACATCCTAAATAAGTAAATATTAATATTGGTGCGGACATTCTAGACTTGAATTTGACAAATAGCCAGAGAAAAAACGCAAAGTGAAAGTGAATCTTAGTTCAGTTCAACCTATCAAAGTATTGAACCCAATAAACGAGGCTAGAAATTTGGAAGTATAGAAAAGAGAGAAATGGTATAATCCGAGCATATTCCACATGCAAAAGTCCACTCTTCGCTAAGAAAAAAGATCTCCGTGTTTTCTTAATATAAAAATGTTTAACCTTTTTTCTTAAAGAAAACACACAAGATTCCACAAACCAAAGCATAAGTTGAACATAGTTCTTGCACAAAAAGAAATGAGAAGCAGAAAGATCTACATATGGATATAATTCAAATTAAAAGTGTTACCATGTACAAAGGATTCTCAACATTTTTTATAATCTTATTTACAAAAGGCTCTCAGATGCAGATCAGATTCTCGTCGTAGCTCAAAACAAAACCCTAAAACAAGAAATAAATTTAAAAAAAAAGCGGGGAAGGACCGAAGGAGCTTGCTTTAGTTCTTGGCTGCGGAGGTGTCATGTCACCTCTGTTTTCTCTACTACAGGCTGTTTCTTCTTGGCGTGTTTGAAAATCTGCCTGTTCTTCAAACCATCGTTCGTTGGGATTTCGTGCCACTGAGTGGGAAGTTGTGAACCTCTTATAATCTGCAATTTCCAAGATCCTGATAGGCAGTCTTAGATATGTCCACACAATTGATAAGTTGGGCTTATTTTTTTGGTTTTCTTATTTGGAACGCTTTTTTCTTGGTTTTCGAATTCTAGACTAGAGGTAATTCAGTCCACTGGAGCTGTCGTCTCCCCACCACCCACAATCCATGGATGCACTGCATTTCAACAAAAAAAGGAATAAGCGCAAATTCAAGAATAAGGACCTTGTTTGGCTAGAGAAAATACTCAAGTTTCAGTTTTAACACCCAAATCCAAATCCAAATCCAACTCTATAATCTTGTTCTTGATTTTGTTAACAGGCGAAAAATCCACAAGAAAAGCTAAAATCTTTGAAGAAGATCCCATTTTTATCGGTGATTCTATAGATATTTGAAAGAAAAAAAAGAAGAAAAACTTACTTAAAGCTTGTTCAGCAGAGATCCTCCTCGAAATATCTCTACAAATCATCTTTTTCAGCAGATCCTTAGCTTCTTTAGTTACTGTTCGAAAAATCCGAGGTGGGAATCTCAAATTGCCTCTAACAACAGCCTCGAAAATCTCCTCGACAGTCTCTCCATAAAACGGCGGAATTCCGGTCAACATGACATACAAAACGACACCAGCGCTCCAAACATCGACCTTCTCGTTGTACTCTCTTCCCATCACAACCTCCGGCGCTGCATAATACGGCGTACCCACCACGCTCCTCATCCCCTCTCCGGCGCCCAACCAGTCCGCGGACCCAAAATCCGCCAACTTCACTCTGTTCCGCGAATCAAACAGCACATTATCAGGCTTTATGTCTCTATGGACAATATTGAACCTATGGCAATGGGCGATGGCTTCAAGAAGTTGTTTCATGATGGTGGCTGATTTGACCTCGTCTAGACCGCCACTGGTGCGTATAACTAAGTCATAAAGACTGTAACTTTCGCAGAGTTCCATGACTATGGAGAGCGAATCTTCGGAGTCGTAGACATCGAATATTTGTACGATGTTGGGGTGTGGGGATAGAAGAGACATGATCTTGGGCTCATTGTCGAGGCACTCACGATCAGTGGAGTCGGAGAGGAGGGTTTTGTCGATGGTTTTGACGGCGAAGAACTGGTCACCAGCGGCGGATAAGCAGCGGTGAACAGTGCCGAAACGGCCTCGACCAAGCTCGTCGCAGATTTGGTAACGGATGCTCAGAGACTCGCACATGTTATGCTGGTGATTTAGTTTTGGTAGTTAGGAGGATCTTTCCTCTTTCTGTGTTTGGGTGTTTTTTGGTTAGTCTTTTTGGGTTTTATAGAAGAGAGCGAATTGGTCGTACAATTTTGGAATATTCGGAGAGAGAGAGAGAGGGTCTGTGATAAATTTTGAATATTTAGGAGAAAAAAGAGGTGAAAGTGCAACAAAAGTCAACTTTTGGTTTCAACTTTTAACGTGTCATGAACTAGGTAAATATAAATTATTTTTTAATATTAATAACTCTAATTTATATTATATTTAGTTCTTAATATTTTAAAAATTTTCTACTATAAAAATAAATTGTTATTTTTATTTTACATTAATTTTGACATTATTGATAATTTTTCTTTTACAGTTATTCTATAAACAATTGTTAACTTTAAAGTCAACTACAAAATGTCACAAAAATTATAAATTTATTTGAATTTTTCTGAAAATTTTAGGAATATATTTATACTTTTAATCAAAATTTTAAGTTATTTCTTATTATTAATTGTAGTACTAATTAAGATCTTAATGTTATCAAAATGTGAGGCTAAATGTGTATTTTACATTCTATCATTTTTACTAAAATATAAAATGAATCATAATACTTACTAGTACTCTTTTTTTTTTTTTACTAGTGCATGGACTCCACAGTGCCACATGGCATATATATGGCATTGTGACGTTCATATTTTATTTTTAAAAAATTTAATTAGTTATTTTTGGTATTTTGATTATACTATTGAAACTAAATAATAGTAATTAATTGTAATTAGGTTAATTTTAATTGCAAATTTTACCACTCAAAATCATAAACTTTAATCCCCAAAATTAACACCTTTCACTAATGATTTTCCAAAATTACAACTTTAAGATCCATAGAAGCTCGTTCAACTTCAAGATCTACAGAAGCAATTATTAAATGTATCTCATATGCTATTCATATTTCTTAACACCTAGTTTAGCTCCTCTTCCAAATGCTATACAATAGCAGTCAACAAGGAATAATAACCAAACTAATACTTGTGTCTCTCATCCACCCCAACAATCAAATCTTTAAGCACAACATCGCAATAGAATATTTGAAATGCTTAGCCATATGAGAGGTCTCCCATATCCCACGCTTCATATCCAATCAAATAAATGCTATTTTTTTAGAAATTAAATAACTTCATTAAAATAATAATAAAATACACACCATACAATTAAAAAAGTTTAGGACAAACATGTTTAACACCACCATCGTGGGTAAGACATTTTACTAACACCACCATCATGGGTAAGACATTTTACTTATGTTATGCCTTAGGTAAGACCTCTAGCATTGATTTCCTAATCACTTCATGGACAGATGTTCAGTTCCTAGCTTGCATATTGCATATTCTCCGTATCTAGATCCCTCTTATCACTAACACTCCTCGTTGATATTCCTTTCTACTTGCTCCATTTTCTCACAATCTCTTTTTTGCATGCTATGTTTCGAAGCAAATATTTTAGCAGTTGTTGCTTGAGTTTCCTCGCTTTCGCCTTGTACATGGTTGATCTTTGACCCGACAGAAGGTTTACTCCTGTAAGTGGTCATCTATTCACCATTTAATGTTTATAGCAACACTAGTAATTCCATGATTTATAACTTAATGGTTGTGCTTCATGCATGCACTATGATTCCTTGTAAAACTTTTTAGTTTATCTACATGATCCTTCCTCTAGCTTTGTTCCCACGAGTTTATGATTTCCTTTCTACAACTTCCATCAATTTGTGTTGTAGTTCCGCCTTCTAGGTTTTTAGTCCTTGAAAACATCTTTTCTTTCTTTCCTTCTACAGCCAGTACATACAGGATGCTATATTTATAATATATGTCAAAATATTTCCTTTTAAGATCCTCCTTCCTCCTTGTATCCAATTGATGAATTTTATGTATGTTAAATTGGAATTTTGTAAGTGACCTAAAGCCAATACTTTTCCTCATATGTTTGACAAATAGGTGCATCTAAAAAATAGAAGCTCATGGCTTTCCTGATATTCCTTGCACAAAAGGCATAGTTCAAATAGATTAAGGTATTCTAATCTATCCATTGTTAATAACCTTTTTAAAATTGCTAGCTATACGGTGAAAGATGCATTAAAAATTCGGAACATGTTCCATATCCCTTTTGTGCCACTCCATGATTACTTCTTTAGGCTTTGAGAATTCCTTGTAGGATATGTTACTAAACTCTGATTTAGAATTCTTAGCCAGATATAAGTGTCTTCTCTCCCTACATGAGGACTGTAATCTAGAAAGGTTGTAACTAAGCTTAAGGGGACATTGCTCCATTAACTGTTGTTTATCCATATGTTCACCCTTAAACCTTTTGGAATATCTTGTAAATGATTTAAAATTAAAGTTTCTATTAATAAGCCAATATTATTCCAGTTATTATAGAACAATGATGATTTTTTTTTCCATTTCCTATCTTGTACTTGATGTTGTTCGCCACAATTCTTCTCATCTTTAGTATTTGAGACATAAAATAGGACTAAGAAGACCTTAGTTTAATTTCCCATATGGTTATTCCTCTTAAGAAATAGTCAGGGATCCATCTCGTCTATAAGGACTCTCTATTTCTACCAATCACTATAGTCTTTTCCCTATCGGTAACTTATTACTTACACTTATAGAGATGATCCCCATCCTTCCTTTATACAGTAGTTTTGTTACTTTATTTCATTTTACCTTTGCATAACATTATAGGAATTAATTCATTAATTTTCCAGGGAATTAATTAAATTCTTTGATATAAATATATGAGAGGCATATTATATATGTATGGAATTTATAACTGATTTTATTAATTACACTCTCCCTCTATAGGACAAGTCCTTATTACACCAAATCCCTAGCCTTTTTTAACTTTCTCCACTAAAAGGAGGCATTCTGGCTCTTTGTAGCAAAGGAAAGATTAAGGTACATTATAGGAAGTTTGTGAGTTTTAATACTTGTCATATATGATAACCTAGCTTCTAAAGCTTAACCAATTGCATACAAGATTAATTGAGTCTTCCTATAATTAATTTCTAGCACCAATAGCTCCTTCAACTACTGAAAGTATTCATTAGAAGCCTAACAAAATTCTCCTGATCCTTTGTGAACAATATCAAATCATTTACAAAGGATAGATTTACTAAGTCCATCCTCTTGCATCTATTGTGGAATTTGAACAAAAAATATAAGGAAAAATAGGATCTCTCTTTCTTAACACTTTGTTTGCTTTGAAGAATTCTATAAGTTCATCATTAACTAACACATTAAAAGGAGTTGTGGTTATACATTGTCTCAACCATATCCTAAACCTTTTAGGAAATTCATAATCTTCAAGAAGTTGTAGAATGAATTCCTAGCTTATAGAATTATAGGCCTTATTAAAATCCACTTTAATAGTACAATTTTGAGGATAATTCTTTCTGAAATACTCTTTTAAGAGCTCTTAAGCTATTAATGCATTATCCCCTATTTATTTTCCTTCCAATAAAGCTCCTTAAATTTCATATATCATTGATTTTTAAGACTTTCCTTAACCTTGCTTCCATTATCTTTACAAGTATCTTATATAAGAAAATGCTATAGGAGGTAAGCATGTACTCCTTTGGAGAATTTGGCATAAGGACTTTTGTAATTAAACATATGAAGGTTTTGTTAATTTCCTCTAATAGCTTTCCATTCTCAAAGAACTCCATCACTGCTTCTATCACCATATTCCTTATCAATGACCGAGCTTTCTTGTAGAGAAATCCATTAAGCACATTAAGATCTTGTGCCTTGTATTCTTGTTAATGGACATTTTTATATTAATTTTTGATACATAATTTACTAAAATCTTGTCCATTTAATGTTTGAATTGCACTAATTGATAGTTAAATGTTTTAATTAGGCAAAAAACCAGTTGGTGGGCGTGAAGGTGACTAAAAGATGGCAAAAGGAGAGAAAATGTAATCAGCTGGTGGAGTAAACAAAATGCTGGAGGCGTGCGCAGAGAGGGACAAAGAATGAGTCTTACGTGGGACAAAAATCTTTGAAAAACATTAGAGAAAACAAAAGGCAGTGGCGACAAGGTGGAGCAGCAATGTGCGTGTTTATTTGACAAAAGAAGGAATGAAGAGACAAAGGAATGAAGAAGCTGACAGTGGAGAAGGGACGTGTATGAATAAGGTGGACACAAACTTTATTTATCATGTCAATGAACAGTAACAAAAGAGGGAGATAGCTGCAGTAGCAAA
>JANZLC010000200.1:11452779-11464905 GCA_026413385.1 Erythroxylum gracilipes
CAGAAAAGTAGCAGAGTATGAATAGGATGAATATGAATTTTTGGCTTTTGATGATTTTGATTAAACTTGCATATTTTGGAGTAATATGAAGTTATGGTGAAGGAGTTGATTGAAATGGAGTAGAAAAGCAAGAAATAAAAATTTGAAGTGTTTGATTTTAGAGAATGAAATCTGAAAAATTTATGGGAATGAACAACAACAGTGCTGAGTTTTCGAGCTGAAACTTTCATGAACTTGTCTGTGTTTATTTAGGCAGATTTTGACAAAATTTCTTCATGAAAGTTGTCGATCTTTCTTTTATCTTTCCATTGATATAAAGTATGAAATTTTTGAACATTGGAGTTAAGAGATATGATATTTTGAAGTCTGTGATTTTTCATGGGATGGGCTTACGGGACAGCTGCATTAGTTTGAATTTTAAGCCCTTTTTGAGGTAAAACTTTGTTTTAGAGGTCTTCATAAAAGTTGTAGGTCTAGAAGTCTTCTTAAAAATGGGTTTTGAATCACCTTGATTCGATACTTGTAGAAGAAGTTATGCCTATTTTACTAAGACAGGTGGGAGGAAGAAAAGAGGAAAAAGGAAAGTCGCCGAATCGCGATCGCGATACTGCGCAGGGGCGCGCGAGTCGCGATTGCGACGCGTCGCGACCGCAACCCGCAGGCCCTCCTTCTAGCCTGAACATGTTTTACTATTGGCCAAAACTTTTTTATCCGACCTCTAAATGACCTGATTTTTAAAGCATTGGATTTCTAACAAATTTCTCTATCTCTCCAAAAACATTTATAGCGTTTGGTTTTGATTTGAAAAAGATTGATTAAATCTAAGTGAGGGGATCAGTGGGAAGAGTATGAGTATGATATTTTCACTGAATATGCTTCATTTTTTTGGTGATATTTTGATCTATAGAACTCCAATTGAGATGATTTTTGATTTGGAGTAAACCAGAGAAATAGGGCTACAAATCATATGAAGAAGCTGAATCTTGATTCAATCTCTAAGGTGTTCAATTTCTAGATGGAAATTGTATATAGTAAACTATTTTTGATTAAGAACAGTCCGAAAATGTTTAAGGTATATCTTCCAAATTACTGAATCGAATTGAGTGATTTTGGTGTCAATGGAAAGATTAGCCATAGGGGAACACTTTTCTAGAAGAGAGTTTGACCAAATTACATCAGTTTCACTTTCTAATTGAATGTGAACATTGGATCTAAAGGTCTAGAATTTTGGAGAATTTATAAGAAAAAAATGAGAGTTTTGATGATGTGTGATCATGTAATGATGGAATAACATTAATGAGTGAATTGTTGGCATTAAGGTACCAAAGACATGTGTTTAATGGAGATGAAATGGTCCATATGATTAAAGTTGTGATTCAAAAAGAGCAGTAAAGTGTATCTAGTGGAAATGAACGAGAAATGAGTTGTTATGAAAACAATTGATACGGAAAAATGATAATGCGATAAAGTGGAAAATTTTATAATATACCTGAGATTGTCTTGAACATGCATCGTACGTATTCCATATACACACATGTGCATAAATGAATGATTATAATAGTGAAAAATTATTAATGTGTGTGCAATATGTGTATTGCATAAATAGGTTGTGCAAGTTAAAGTCCGCATTCAGGTGTTTCCAGAAATTGGAAGCAAATGCTAATCTGGAGCGTACTGTAAGTAGACCGAGATGGTCTCACTTTATTGTTTGTTATTTGAAATTCTGCATTATATGACTACTGAAGTGCTACTTGAACTATGTGTACTTAGTGTGATGATCAATATGTTCTGAATGGGAATTTGCATATGAATGATAATATGATACATGACTTAATTGTTAAGTGCCGGACTCAGTTCTGAAGGAAAGTGTGATCATGCATGTAAATGAAAAAGTGATACTTAACGTTAATGTTGAATGCCGGACTAAGGTCTAATGATATGAGAAAGTGATTAAATGAGATATGTAATTATGAGTGATGCATTCCATTGCATGAATGCATGAAATATAATGGCAGTTATGACCAGAGTAGCCAACTATTATAGCTTAAAGCTCAACGAGTGAAAATGAGCCTCAAGCTCAAAAGTGATTCAGAGCCTCAGGCTCAACGTTTAATGAGCCCTATATGGAACAGTTATCAATGAGCCCTACATGGAACAATTTAGGTACTCGGTCATAACAAAGTAACAATTGGAAAGTGAGTCTCATGTGCATTACATATGTATAATATGAATGATTAAGTGTAATGAATGTGAAATAATGTAAAATGTGAAATAAGTGATATGTGTGAATTATGTGTTATGTGACTAGGTGAGCCATCGATGATGGTCACTCACTGAGTTTGCAAAACTCACCCAAAACTTACAAATATTTTCAGGATTAAAAGAATACCTCGTTAGTCCAACGGGAGTATACATGCAGCATTCAAGTGAGGGTTAGAGGTCGGGATCAGTTCGCGTCTGCATTGCATTTCTTTACTTTATATTAAATCGTATTTTTTTGCAACTTTTCGTATAAATTTGTATTTCTAAATGAATTAAGTGTTTTGTATTTTGAAAAAGGGCCTAATTGGCTATTGAAATTCCATTGATTGTATGGAGTTGATTGAAAATGTTTATAAATGTAAGTGGGCCTAAATTTGAGTGTCCATTTCAGCATATTGTGTTTTGTTATTCAAAAAGAAAAAAATGTACCGATTTCTGACTGATTGAGTGCTTTAGCACGTTACCCTCGCGGGACACGGACCCGGATATCACCTACGATGTCGGGTTTAGGTCATTTCGAGAGTGGAGTGCTACAAACAAAGCAAGATGACACCTTACATTTGCAATCTCTTGTGTTGTGTGACACAGAGTAGGAGCTAAAAAGCAAAACCAAAGGCTATGGATCCAAGGTTTGATCAGGATCATCCAAAACCAGATTGTTGGGTTAACTTGATCTATGTTTGATCGTGCTGTCATAGTATAATACTTATGTCCTAACAATAACATGCTCTAATCTCGCTCTCTCACACACATATATATTTAGTCATAGAAAAATCCTCTCATTGTCCACCCATCAATCATAGTATTGTCTAGATATCTCCATTTATCCTCTCAAGCTTCACTTTTCTTCTCTTGCCTCTTCTCTCTCTCTAGTTCTTGGCTCCAGACCCTTTTCAGGAATTGAGAATTGCTCTTGATTTCTCTCTAAATGGATTTACAGTGAGACCTTACAAATCGGATACACACTACTTCATTATACATATGTGGTTATTAACCACAAAAAAAGAAAAAACTTTAGACAAGAGCTCATCATTCTCATCTAATTGATGAAGCCTTATGCGATTGTAGTGTGCAGGATGTCTTCGACATATTTAATCCAGACATCAATTCATAGGATTTAAACACACAACTTTTTTATGCGGTAGAAGAGCAAGAAAATGATAGGATGTGCTTGTTTGCTACTCACAACCAAAGAAGTAACCAACGTGTTTAAGGAAGAGTTGAGAGAGGTTTAAGTGAACAGAGAATTCTTCACTTCACAGACTCAGAAAAGTTCATGACATGTATGTGCAGAAGGGAAAAGTGTCACATAAAAGAAATAAATTGCAAAGCAAAAACCATTACAAGGGATTTACCTTAAACGCAGATCTCCTTAAACGAGAATTTTTTCCAACAGGATCAGCAACTAAAACCTGCGATAGAGAAAACGCCTAATAGGAATCACATCAGAAAACAACTAAATGCACAATAACCTCAACTCATGATCAGAATCCGAATAAAAACCAGAGATTAGGGAAAAGAAAGGCAAAACAAGAATGTGTAACATTACAAGATCGAGGGACTAACCCACGACACTAGAGAAGAAGCTTCAAGAGAGAGGCTAGAAGAAGTGGAAGACGTCGAAGAAGGAAAGAGTTTTGGGAGGGTTAAACTTGAGAAGATAAAAGTTGTCCTCGAATTTCTATTCGAAGAATAGATAAAGATAGCTACATATGGGTTTTACCTATTCTGCAAATTTTAATAATAGTAATTCCAGACGATTCTCTATTCTGTGTTTGGTTGGTTTCTAACCAAACACAGGATTATTAATATGTTAGGAATAAGGTGGGAATAGAATACCTATTCCCTTGTACCAAACATCCCGTAAGTACTTACTAATCTTTTAGATTTCTTTTCTCTTTTTTATTTTTAATAATCACATCTATTATACATAAATCTATTCAAACTGCTATTTTCATATTTTCATTTGCCCCTTTTTATGAAGTCTCTTCTTCTTGTTTTTTTGGAAGTTATAGTCCTTTTATTTAAGGGTAAAGGCTATTCGTATATAATCATTATCTTCATATTAAGAATTTAATATGTGGCATATATGGTAACCTTAATAAGTTGCACAAAGGAAAACTAATTTGAACAAAATTAAATTTAATTGTGAATTTTAATAAATTTTACAAAGTAAATATAAAATATCAAAATGCATTAAAATTAAATTTTAGTTTTAATTAAAAATAATGTTTCTTGTTTAACTTGTTATTTTGTAGATATTATTAGAGATTAAACAATTAAATTATTTATAATTAAATATTTAATAAAAAATTTAGGTGGGAATTATCCAATTTGTGGTCAAACATTTTATTAAATGTTGTCTTTCTCACAGAAAAAATAATTAAACTTAGTTTTATTTCTTTTATATTTCAAACTATTTTATTAAAATAATCTGATCATGAATGTAATACTAATAACTATTCCGCTGCTTCTGTAACAGGATCTCCTAATTCCCCAACACCAAGGCAGAAGGTCATCATGAAGCATGCCTGAAGAAGTGTTGGTGACATGTAAAATATATCCAGACCCAAGTGTGAGTTTCGCCGCCCTCTCTCTTCCCTTATTTATGGGTTAGAAGCGGACTTCAACTCAAGATTTAGCTAATGCCATGTGAGTTAAGGTTCGTTACGTTCTCTTTTGCCTTTCTTTAACAAGTCACCACCTCCGTTACATCACTGCTTACGGTAGGACATAGACAAGTACATTAAAGCAAAAAATGCCCGCTGACTTCACATTAGCTCACTGTCCATTTTACGTTATAAAACAAAATTGCTACTTGTATCTTTGGACTCAAAAAGGTGGAATGTTCATCCTAGGCGCCCCCACATTTTGGCTCGATATTGTGTGAGGGAGGTAAATCACGGTCTGATTCCAGCCAGCTTCTCGGAAAGGCGGCTCAGTGTTCGGTGCGCACAAGAAGTCACCGCATTGGATGAACTCCCACACTGCCGCTGCCGAGACTCGAACCCAAAACTTTGGACTCACTTTCTTTCCCAATAATATCTAAATAGAAAGAATGTAGCTTTTATACCAATTAGGAGCTCCAACTGACACGAATGGCTGTCCAATCAAATACGAAACCATTTTAAAGAAAATTATGTTCCTATTCAGTTGTACCCAAAAGACTATTCTTCTCAACAAATACGAAAGGGAGGATTGCTTGGGGTTTGTTTTGTTTGCAATCATATGTGTATTTTATGAGAATGATATGATAATATTCCAGGCTACGCACGCAGGTGTGGACTTGGCAACCATATTTGTTTTCTTACCCATGAGGATTTGGAAAACAGAAAACAGAGGAATACAAAATTTGTTTCTTTGAAGTGAATCATTAAGCATGTTTAACCAACCCTAATGTTGACATGAAAGGAAAAGAATTGATATTTAATAGTAATCCGAGGTTTCAATATCGTTTGGGGAAGCAATCACGATTGGCGCCTTCTATGATTGATAACTTTTCTTACAAGTTGATGTCGAGTGCAAATATGTTATTTTATTGAATTGGACTATTAGTGTAGCCTCTTACTGAATTGAAATTGTTGTGAAGTATGTTTATGAAAATAAGCAGAGAGCTCATCAGCCTTTGATTGGAAGCAATATAACGAGTATTAATTTGATTTTTTAAAAATTAATAATTCATTCCAAAAGAATCAAGTTCAAGATTCTTACACTAATAATCAAGCTATAACATGGCAACTCTTGTCGACTCATGATTAATCATATTTTAGAAAAGGAATTTAAAGAAACAGTAAAAAGCCAACTATTGCGGAGACCAAGATGAGTAAATAGTCGGGTTACAAAATGTTTGTAGCTGCTTCAACAATATTCTCTCTTTAATTCTCAAGAAAGTCTCCCAAACTACTTGGTCTTTTGACCTCTCCTTTAACTTGAAAACACCTGGAGTTCCTCTCATGCCAGATGGAGTGCATTGTGCTTGCACGTGCAATTATACAAATCGACTTATCACCCTCTCTGCAATCTCTTTTTTCTTGGTAAGTAAGGCTATTGATGGACAATTCACATAGATTCTTGATAGCGCTCCAAAGGTAAGTGAAAAATTTGCAATTAAAAAAGAGATGAACTTGGGATTCGTGTTATTTTTTACAAAGTCAGCAGCGCAGAAAATTGATGAATTTAAAGATTGTCCAATATGTTGGGATGTCAAGTGTGGGTAGGAATCTCACATTAGAAAGAAATGAAGCTAGTGAAGAACATATAAGTGGAAAGAACCTATAAACTTAATGCCTTAAGATTTTGGGTTGAAGTGTGATGTTAAGCCCATGAGTATGTTCTCTCCCTAAGTCCATATTGAAGATCTCCCATGTATAGTAAGCTCCCCAAATCTAACACAATGTTCCAAGCTTTTGCTTCAAAGCGAGCCACAACATAAAGGAAACTTCAGAAAGCATCATTTTGTAGCATATCACATCATAAAAGGAAATCTCCTGCATACGTGACATTAGGGATCTTTTGCAGGCTGCATTATAAATGATGTTTTAGCCAGATATAAGAATCAAAATTGCATTGTCTCATATTATAGTCAGGCATGTAGGTCCTAAACAAATTGACATTTGGGGCCCACTCATTGCCAACTACGATTACCTTAACTTCTGTATGATTAGGATAAAGATACTTCCAGGTTAGGTAGAGGTTTGTTCATTAGAGAAGGCTTGCTCTGCTCCAATTATCAAACTACAAAGAGGCATTCTCACCGTTACCAATGATGCAAGCTATATTTAAGGATAACAAGTCTCTGGTTTTAAGAAGTTGAGACAAAAACCATGATTGGGTAGCTTTGATGTTAACTTCCCAATGACTTCAGCCTTTAAGAAAATAAATATGCATCCATTGAACCAAAAGTAATTCTTTGCTAATCAATAGCCTCCGTAACCTAATCCACTAGAGTTTTGTTTGATAGAGTTATTGTAATAATGCCTTGTCCACTAGCTATCTTAGGTTTCTGACCATCTTACCTTGGCAAATCATTTTTTGTTCAACTCCCTAGATTAGATAAACCCTCTTAACCACTTCTTTATAGTCTCAATAATTCATTTGGATATGAAAATTTGGGCTGACCAATAAGTATGTAAGAAATTGAGGACTGACTTTATCAACTAAACTCTACCTATAAATATAAGATTTTTGTTGAAACAACTATAGATACTTTTATGAATCTTATCTAAAAAGGGAGCATAGTTGTTGAATCTTAACTTTTTAGCCTTATACCTTGGTCCTATCGAACAATCATAAGCTCTTCTTCTTATTGATGCTTAAACTTGAAATCCATTTAAATGAATTCTGGGCAGCAATTAGCAAGCTAAGTGATTTGTCTTCAGCCTTGGACAAAATAAGAAGATCATTGGACAAAATAAGAAGATCATCTAGAAATGCTAGACTAAATAATCTCAACTTCTTGCGTTTTGAGTGGAATTTGAAACTATAATCCATCTTAATAGAGTTATCAATCAATATTGTTAATTTTTTTGTCCAGAGAAAGAAAAGGTAGGAGGAAAAAGGATCTCTTTACCTTATTCCTTTCCCCCTATGAAAAGATATGTAGGTTCTCCGTTTACTAGCACTCTATAGGATGTAGTTGAAACACATTGGATGATCCATATTATAAAGATTCTTAGAAAGCTAAATGCCTATAATGAGTTTAGTATAAGTTTTAATGTATTGAATTAAAGGCTTTATTGAAATCTACCTTTATCACACAAGTCTATATATTGTTTTTCCTTATATATCCTTTCAAGAGTTCTTGAGCAAGTAATATATTGTCTCCTATCAATCTTCTAGACATAAAAGCCCTTTAGGACTTATTGATGATTGAATCCAAAACTTTCTTTAGTCTAAAAGAAATCAATTTAGAGACGATCTTATAGAGGGCGTTACAATAAGAAATATGCCTATAACCTTAAGGAAGCTCAATTCTTATATTTTAGGAATAAGCCTTATTTTTTTTATTTTCCTCAACATCCTATTGGAACCATTTGGACTAGGGGACTTACTTAGGTTTAGATCAAACACCACTTTCTCTATTTCCAATTGAGAGAAAGGTTGGATCAATGAGTTGGAATGTTCCTCTGAAATCTGATTTGTAATGAAAGATTTTTGTAAGTTGACATTTTAAGTTCCCATTTTTAGGTTTTTCCAATGTGTTTAAGAAATATTCAGAGGCTTTTTGATTTCAAATCCTTCTAAGTGTGAACAATGATTCCATATAGTTTTGTTAGAGAAGTAATCTTATTTGCATTCGTCCTTGTTGGGATAGATCTATAAAAGTGTGGAATGTTCTTGTCCTCCTCTTTTATCCATTAGATTCTAGATTTTTGCTGTAAGAACGAGGAATGAATCTCCACATCTTTCAAATATTCCAAAAGGATTTTTTCTCAACCTTTAGTAAATTGGGATCTCTAAGATATGGTATAGCTCATATTGGATAAACTTCAGAAACTTTTCTAATTCAAATACTGCAGCTTGAGTATCACTATATGTTGATTGGTTTAATCTCTTAAGTTTTTGTTTTACCGTTTGTAACTTCTAACACAGATGAAGGCCTTGGAACCCTTATATTATATAGAGATGCCTTTCCATGCCTTTCCTAACAAATTCCTCAAACCCATCCAACATTTTAGAGAATCACTGGAATGAAAAGAAGCTTTTCTTATTAGCTTAGAGGAGATAGCTTAGATCAAGATTAGGCAGTGATTAGAGAATTGACAATTACAAAAAGTGGCTTTGTTATTAGGGAAATTTTGTAACCAATCACCATTTACTAAGGCTCTATCAACTTTTTTTCTTAATAAGCCAATTGTCACTTTGTTTGTTACTCCAAGTGTAAAAGTATCCTTTGAATTTGAGATTAGTGACCTTAATATCCTTAAAGTAGTGCCTGAAGTTAGTATTAAAATATACATAATGCTATTAAAGTCCCATAAAATTAACTAAAGGGAGTTTGTTTTGTTATGTATACTTTTAGGTTGCTCCCATAATGAATTCCTTTGGAAGGTATAGTTGGAACAATAAATAAAGGAGGTTAAGAAATTAATACTAGAAAGAATAAGAGTAGCTAAAAGATGAACTAGTTGATCAAAATCTGTAAGAATTGAAGCCCTAATTATGTTATTATCAAAACCTACAATTATCTGACCACTGAAATGGTATTGATGATTGGATATGAATTCCATTGATTCCGTAGAAGTTAGAACTTCTTGAACTTCTCATCTTTGGATTTTGTTTCCAAAAATCCTATAATTATAGGTTTAATTTCAATGATATAGTTTTTGAGCAATAGCATCTTCTTAGGGTAATTAATTACCCTAAACTTACATGCTAGCATTGACATCAACTAGTATTGTCTTTAAAAACTCTTGCCTTAATTTTCCTTCTATAACTTCTCCTTGTGTCTTGGTTAAACCATATTTTCATATGGAGACTTATCTTCTAAATGAGTCTCGTTGTCACCTTTAGAGACAAGTTAATTAAAAGGCATTTGGTCTTTTTTCTCTAACGTTTCAATAGGTTGCATTATCTTAACCTATTAATCTGTATAGGCTTTGTTATAGATGAATCTTTTTAGGTAATTCTAAAGTTTAGAGGAGTTTTAGCACTATTTTGTATGATATTGGGGTCTGCCTCCAATAGCTTAACATGGTCTATTTTCTTAACCTAGTTCACCATCTTCTTGTTATGCTCCTCTATATCTTGTCTTATTCCTTATTTTAAAGATTCTACCTATTTTCCTTTATGCATTGCCTTGATCCTTAAGGGTAGGTGTCCATTTATAGTTAATCTTAACAAAATCCTTATAAAGAGCATCATTGTTATCTAGCCTCATCAAGTGGATCCTTTTAGGGAGCATTTTCCTTAGTTTCACCACCATACAAATACGAGCATAACCTATCCTTTTTAATGTAGCTATTTACTCGTACATTCTAATGAGATTGCCTATAGAACTTGCTAAATGGTTGATAACATAAGTAAACCAATACTTGTGTTGGACCCCAACTTTTCTTAGAAGTTAGAACTATTAAATGGGAAATTTTTTGCGATTAGTCATGAGTAAAGAATAAATGAATGAAAATTCTTGAATTAGAAATGATAGACAAGATTAAAGTAGTAAATGAGAAATGTGGATAGATTCATGTTTTGATTTGGTATTTTTGGTAGATGAGAGTTTATGAAATGGGAAGAGTTAAGGTGAAAGTTAGAAGTAAAATGAAAGCAAAAAAAAAAAAGAAGAAGAAGTTGAATTTGTGTAATAAGTTGATGAAGGATATGTACATATGTGTATGTTCTGTTATTAGTGTTCATGATTAATCATGGATTATAATTTCTTTATAGATGATATTGATTTGAAATGAAGTTGAGAATGAGGAGTAAATGAAATAGAAAAGGTGATCTTGGTATGAGTTGTGTTAAAGGAAGTTTTTGAAATAAATTGGTAGTTGATCTGGAAAATGTTTATTGAGTATGCTTCAGTCTTTTAGCTATAACTTTTTCTCTAGTTATCCAAACAAGATGATTCTTAGTTTGGATTAAACTAGAAACATATGGGTGCATTTCTTATGAAGAATCCAATCTAAACTCTATCTTTAAGAATCTTAAAATTTGTCATGAAGTTGAGAACTGGGTGCAGTACATTGGTGGATGAATGTAAAGTTCGTGTTCTGACTTCAGGGAAATCTGGACTAATCTAGGTAGAATTAGACAAAGTTGTCTCCTATAAAGTTGTAGGTCCTTCTTTTATCTTTCCAACGGTATATAGTATGAAAGTTTTGGACATATGAGTTGAAAGTTATGATCCTTATAAGGGAAGATGTTCAAGAGTAAAATCATATCGTCTGTAATGACGTCATATTGTCTATGATGACTTCATATCATCCTTAATGATATCATATCATCTGTGATGACATCATATTGTCTGTAAAGACATATCGTCTGTGATGACGTCATATCTTCTATAGTTGACTTTTGCTTCTTCTTATGTTGACCAAAACTTCTTCTTCTGTGTACTATTTGTCTGGTCCAATTTTGTCCCTATATATGATAGCATCTGTCTTTGAGGTCTTCATGAAAGTTGTAGATCTTGAAGTCCTCTTTCAAACCATATAAAGAACACCTTAATCAAATATCTATAGGGAAAGTTATGGTAATTTTCCCAAGTCATCTGACTTTTTAATTCATTTGACTTTTTGTCTGGTTTCATCTAATGCTATTGTCTGGTCCATTTTTGACCCTCTGGATGACATAATCTGTCTTCAAAGATTTCTTAAAAGTTGTAGATCTCAAAGTCCTCTTTGAAAACATGCTAATAAGATCTTACTACGACATCTGTAGAGAAATTTATACCATTTTTCCAGAGACAGGTGCATTATGATTGAGGGCAAAATTATGTTTGATTCTTTTGGACATAACTTCATCATCCGACCTTCAAACAAAGTGATTCTTGAACCGATAGTTTTCGAACTCATTTCTCTATCTCTTAATATAATTTGATAGCATTTGGTGGGAATTAGAAAGAAGATGGATTAAATCAAAGTAAGGGTATCGGTTGAAAGAGTATGAATTGGATGTTTTACTGAACATACTTCAGTATTTTGATGTTACCTTGATCCGTATAGCTCCAAATGAGATGATTCTTATTTTTAAGTAAATTAGAGATATGAAGCTACAAATTGTATGAAGAAATCAAAATCTAATGTGTTAAGTCAAATTGACTTTACGTATTGAAAGATTTTGATGGCAACCAAAAAGAAGAAAAGCAGACGAAATATAACCTTAACAAAAATCAGACGAAAGGCTTTGGAGATATAGTAGACT
>JANZLC010000200.1:11466653-11482024 GCA_026413385.1 Erythroxylum gracilipes
TATACTGCAATCCTTGAAATTTTTAGTATTTTTGATTCGGTTCCAAGGGATTGATTTTTACATCGATACGAAGAGGCTGATCAGTATACTACATTTGGAAGATGAAAAATACCAAAATCTTTAGTAAGGTTGAGGAGTTCAAAGAATACATTTGGAACCATTTATGGATCAAATTAAGGATGTCTATCTTGATCAATACTAATCACCTACTCTTGTCCAATGCCATTAAAATGCAATTGAATATCTAGAATATGATGTTGTTGGATATAACTTCACACATTTTGTAATTTCCACCTTTTGAATGAATTTATTACTTACATTCCAAAAAAAAAGTTTGAAAAATATATATCTTGAAAATCTAGCTTGTTTACCACCAACTAAGAAAGTAAAAAGTTTATAGCACTTGAATCTCAAAGTCTTAAAAAAATATCAGCTATTGACGTGGAAGAAGACGACGAGGCTAATGCAGAACTGATGGAGGGCGACTTTTATTAAATAATTAATAAATTTTATAATATTTTTTAATTTTAAATAGTAAATTTTATAACGTGATAATAAGCCTACTATTTAATTGTAAAAAGATAAATAATATTATGTTAGTATTCATTTGATATTTAAATGACGAAAAATTAATTTGTAAAATTTTTATTTATTTTTTAAAATATCAAGTTTTAACATTTTAAAACATTAAAATTAAACTTAAATCTATTGGGTTTTTAACCTTATCTTTATGCTAATAGTTTTTAGCAATTTTTAAAAAACTGGACAAGAAGTTAAATCAGCAAGACAAGAGATTTAAGATTTAAAAGGTTCAACCTTTATTAAACTTTCGTAAAATTAGCTAAAGCTTAAATAAAACTGAAGAATTTAAAATATAATAGAAAGAGATTATTTTTACATACAGAAGAATTTGAAGTTTAATTGAAAAAAGAGATTATTAAATGAAAACTAATTGATTTATTTTAATTTATTTTAATTTATTAATTTATGAAAATTAATCAATTAATAATAAATTGATTAATTTTTAACAATAAAAATTATTAAAGTCAGTCGAACCGAAAAGTTACAAATCAAATAAAAAAGTTAGAAGTTTCAAACTTTTTATGATTGAACAATTCAAACAGGCTAGATTGTTTACCTATTAACTTTTAGGATACATATAAATTTGATATGATAGACTGAAAACGTGGACTGCAAAACTATTTGACAATCTATTTACCACGAAAAAAAGATGAAACTTGGAGAATTCACTTATTTTTTGATAGGATATAATGCGAACTCGAATGGTCAGCCAGTACATTATCCTAAAATCAAATTCATTAGTGAGATCCAAATTCTACATTAAGATTGGCTTATGATTCATCGCAATTTACTGGGAAAGTTGCAACCAAAGGAAACACTAGAGAGAATCTAAGCTTGAAGGATCTGAATAAAATATCTAGCAACGAAGTTTATTTGATCTCAGAAAACTGAGGGCATTATTTCTGAGCTAAAACTCATAGTTTACTTTAGTACACAGATAGAAGAACTGAACAGCCTCATCATTTTCAGCAAATACATTCATATTGAAAATAAAATCAATAAAACCCCAGAGGGACTTGCTGATAGTAATCCACATCTTGTACCCGATCCTTCAATGTTAGACCCCAAGCTGAGCTGCCACTCGTATCCTCTATTTCAATGCTCGAAAACCATATTCTCTGCATCCCTCTTCACTGATTCAAAAAGCACAGATGATAAATAGCGTTCTCCAAAGCTGGGGAAGACCACCTGTAGATTTCAAGCAATAATAAAATACAAATCAAAAGGCAAATCAACCAGGGCAACTTGCTTATACTTTAAAACTCTGTATCGATGATTAATTATCCAAGATAATGAGGTTAGAATAGTTTATTTGGTCTAAAAGTTACCAGAAAAGTGTTCCATATCAAGTGAAACTATGGATATCAAGAAATTAATGGATATGTTCAAACATTTGTGCATAAATAGTAGGATCTGTGAAACAGCAAGCAAAATTTCGAAAAGCAGAGAAGAGAAACAGACACACGCATATATGTTAGAGAAAGATGAATTCAATTACAACAACTAGTTTTCCAGCATTTTCAGGCCTCTTTGCTATCTTAATTGCAGCAGCTGCAGCATTACCGGATGATATCCCTGCCTGGAATCCATATGGTAGCATTAAATAAGATATAAATGTGTCCCTCAATTAATACAGAGAATGGCCCTTGTTGAGGAAAGAATCAACTAGTATTGAACTTGTAATTACCAGTAACCCTTCTTGCAGTGCAAGTTGTTTAGCCGTTTCAATTGCTTCATCACTTGATATCTGCGTAGATCAAGTATTACATATGAAGAACATAACTTTCGGTTCTCAGGAATAAGTGAAGAATTGCAGTCGATTCATGCATAGAACCAAAAATCTTCTACTTGCATTTCAAAAACGAGGAAAAACAGAAGGAAAACACCCATGTAATCCATGCCTGGATATTTTGTTATTTAGAGGATTTGAAAGAATATATGGGTAACAAGAATCAATCCACTTTCTTAGGATTAACTTCAGGATGATCCACGTAACTTCAAAAACTGAATGCAACCACTTCTTCTTTCTCGGAAATTATACCTCCATCTATAAGAAAAACATGAACAAAACTCGAAGAAAGAAATTCATTGCTTCACATTAGGGAAAGGTAAGTCTAATTGAGAGCAAGAAACTTACTTGGACAACCTCATCAAGTAAACTGACATCCAAAACTCCAGGAATGAAGCCAGCACCAATTCCTTGGATCTTATGGGGCCCTTAGACATCAAGAACACAGAATTGATCAATTAAGAAGTAAGGTGTACCGTTCAAAGTTAATTACTTATGAGATTGCTGAAGTGAGGAAAGTTGCTATAGAAAAATCTAAAACACAAATTAATGCTTGGTTATCATAACTCACCAGGTTTTCCTCCAGACAACACGGCACTTTCAACCGGTTCAACACCATATAGCTGATAACAAAGAAAAAAAGTGGCTATAAAGACAAGAAACAGAACATGTCAAGAAAAATAGTTAACCACAGCTCAAAAACACAACTTGATAATAGGAAACCTTTATATCAGGGTTTTGCTCCTTGAGATACTTCCCTGCACCTGTTACTGTACCACCAGTTCCAATTCCAGACACAAGTGCATCAACTTTTCCAGCTGAACCTTTCCAGATCTCTGGTCCAGTGGTCTCATAGTGGATATGACCATAGAACAAGAATTCGATTACAATTTTCCACAAATGGGAAGCCAATAACATGCAAAAGGCAAACAGAAGATACCTTTGGGTTGGCAGAGTTTTCAAATTGCTGCAGAATATAAGCTTTGGGTGTTTTTGCAAGTATCTCTTCTGCCTTCTGAACAGCTCCTTTCATTCCTCTAGCAGGATCAGTAAGAACCAGCTCAGCTCCAAAAGCACGGAGAACCATTCTTCTTTCTAGACTCATTGAAGCAGGCATTGTAATTATAAGCCTGTAGCCCTTTGCAGCTGCCATGAACGCAAGTCCTATGCCCGTATTACCACTTGTAGGCTCAATTAGGACACTCTGCATTAAAGAAATTTTTTTTTTGAAAAGGTTATTTCCTGTGGTGCTCTACCCTAAAAGAATATATACTGCTCTCATAAATAGATATCTGCGCCAACAATCACATACGAGTTCCCTGGTGCCACTACAATGACAATCAGAGCGTGTTTGTTTCAATAAGGAATCCCATAGGGTGACAGAATTGAAAGAGAGGTAAATATAAAGCATTTTCAGACACTAGTATAGCCACCAACTTTGTCCATTGAGGATGGACCTCGCATTACATAATCCAAACAGGCCCAGTCCACAGAAGGCTAGATCCTGGTACAGGTTCATAAACCTCACATCCAGAACAATTGAATTGGGACTTAAACTTTGCAGAAAAGCCAGCAGCACTGAAGGATAAGCCAAATTTTATTATGCAGACTAAGAATACAGTATTAGAAGGTATTAAGTAGATTTAAATAGTTACTTTGACGTAAAATCCTGTAGAACCTTTCATACCATTCATCTTGATAAAAAAAATGATCCAGTTACCAACCTCGCCTGGCTTGATGAGACCCTTTTCCTCTGCATCTGCAATCATACTATATCCAATCCTAAAAGCAAGCATAAAAACATAACTTTGCATACTTGATGAGACCCTTTTCCTGTGCATCTGCAATCATACTATATCCAATCCTAAAAGCAAGCATAAAAACATAACTTTGCATAATTAGCCAGATAATCAAAATCCCAAATATAGAAGAATTAAAGATGCATCAGGAAGAAAGCTGTAAATACATAGTAATAGCATAGCACTGAAAAGACTGAATTTCCGTGATACGAGTACAAATTACAAAGTTGACATAATGTTTTACATGAAAACCCAATCCTATGAGACCAAGTACGGCCTAGAAAGCCAATTAATTTCTAACTCAACAGCATACCGTTTTAAATTCAATGGCATAACATGAATCAGATCTATGAATAACGAATCAGGAATTTGTATCTAAGAACTACCTATCCTTGACACTTGAGCAAGGTTCCATCATCTCTAGTTTCGCAACAATACGAGCCACACAACCATCCACAACATGATTGAGATATACCAATGGAGTCTTTCCGATCAACTATTGAAAAAGTAAAGATGTACAAGTCAGCCATAGAGCTTTCAAATATTGCACCCACTATACAAAAAGTAGAGACAGGAATAGAGAGAGACAAAGAGGCTACATACTCCAGTTACATCTTTAGCAATCGCAGTGTTATCCCCTGCCATTTTTGGTGAGGAAAGAGAATGAACTGGAAAAACGTTAAGAATACCAATCAGGATCAAGAGCTAATGAAACAAAAAGCCGTTAAAAAATCTAACAAGTTCTGCATAGCATAAAAAGAAGCAACCAAAACTCAAATGGCTAATAGAAACAATGCTTTAGAAATCCAATATCTATCAGTCATTCAATTAAAAACATTGAAAAGATATAGTTACATAGGAGAAAGGGAAGTTGTAAGCGTAAACACAAAAGAAATCATTAAGCCAAAAAAACCATTCAGAAAAAAAGTTGAAACCAATCCAAGCAACACCAAGATGACCACGAGAACAACATTGACAAACCTTAAAAATCCCTGAAGCAATGTAACTCTTTATCAAAATGCTTGAAATAAAAAAAATTAAAGGAAAATATAGCAAAGTTGATAAACATGAGAGGAAGGCATAAACACAGATAAAGAACAAAAAACTATCACCGGCAATCGCCTTACCTATGGAGCAAGAGAACTGAGACGAAAAACAAAAGGCAAAGCAACAGCTCCAGGAAAGATAGTGAAATTTAGCGGAAATCCTAAGAAACCTCCCGTGGTTGACTAGCTTTTGTGCTCAATATATGCACAATATTTTAAGTATAATATATTTAAATCTTTTTACATTTTTGTCTATCTCTCAATATTTTAGGTCGGGGGAAGATGTGAACAGTGGATAAGAATGATAACCCATATTTTTTCATATTCCATCTTACGAGATTCAGAAATTATCGTGGGAATAGATCTATCGTAATTAGAAGGAGTTGATTACAACTTTAGAAATAAAATAACATAAATTTTTTTATATTATAGTCAAACTTAATAGAGAGATTCATAAATTGATAACTTAATCTTATAAGATTTAACCTAAGTAATTCGATTAGAGATTTTAGAATTAATTATTAGTAGACTCAAGGTCAACTATTACCGTACTATAGGAGTCTCTATGGTCCAATACATCAATAAAACAATTACATGATAGAAGATCAATCTGTTAAGGGTTTAAGGGGATTCGAACATAAATACTAATTTCTGATAACAACAGTTTTCTTAAGTAAATTCCATTGTCTTTGTATTCATTATCATTTCTATTTCTTTAATTGTTTTATTTTTTATTTTCTTTCTGTTAAAAACCTAAAATCAATCTGTAAGTTAGATAATAGAGGAAGGATAATTACTAGTATTCATCGTCTTCGTAAGATCGACCTGTACTTGTCAGTACTAGCTGCAACTACACTGTGAACTTGCGGTTATTATAATATTGACTACTAACTTAAAATAAGTCAATTAAACTTTTGGCATTGTTGTTTGGGACTTTGATATTAGAAAAGCCTAAATTCTATTACTTTAATCATTTTTGTTTTATTTTTTATTTTTATCTTTGTTTTTGTTTTATTTTATTTTAATTTTGCCTTTTGTATTTATTTTATTTTGTTTTGTTTATTTTATTTTATTGTATTGTATCTTATTGCATTTGTGGCTTAATAATTGAATTATCTTTTAAATTGCTCTGCTTGATCTTGAGTTTGTAGTTTATTGTAGGAATTACAATTTATTATGATAACCACAACTCACAATGGAAGGATGAAGTAAATGAAACTTTTATGGGAGCCAAAATATGCATTTACGAACTATGACATCACTATATGGGAGAGTGAGGTGTTCTCACATATTTTTAGAAGCTCAACTGATATTTAGGTTGTGTAGCGATATTGGTGGGAGTTATCAGTACAGTCATGAATGGATGGAATGATTACACTCCAGCTAGATATTTATATCACCAAGCACCTCCAATTAATGAGCCAACTCTAGAAGATAAATTAATGGAAACCTTTACTGAAATGAAAGTTGACCAATGCATATTTGAGAGTAAAGAAAAGATAAAGGTGGGTTTCATGAATGGAGGGATATTTCAAAAGGAGCTTACAGAAGAAAAAGAAAGTATTACTGATCGACTAACAGAATGCCTTGCTGAGAGAGTAGCTAGTCAACGTGAATTCGATAAGAGACTTCCTTCAGTTGCATACGATGAGTATAATCTGAGCTTCCAACTGTCTTAGAGTGAAAAAGAGACAACGGTTGATTTCATGAATAAACATACATTTCAAGAAGGCAAGGAGGTAACTGCTTCTCTGAAAGATACGACGATTGAGTCTATTCAAGAATCCAACATAAGGCATCAGGAAACAGAGGCTCATATACTTCAATATGGTGAATCAAATTGATTAGCTAGTGGAGATTTTATCCAACGAACAAATAGGGAGTTTGCCTAATCCTAATGAAACAAATCCTAATGAATTTGGAATGGCAATCACTCTTAGTAGTAAAGATGCGCTCTTAGAAGAAGAGGAGGAAGAGGAAGCAAGTATTATAGATAAATTAATGGAACTCCTTATTGACATGAAAGCTGAGCGAGACAAATTCGAGATTGAATAAAAGGCAAGGATTGGCTTCATGTACAACATCCCACTACCATAGAGTATATACCCGAACATCTAAAAGACATTCAAGTACATATCATATGATAATGATATGTTAGAGCAATCACATATCCAACTTACTCATGACATCATATAATATAATTAAAAGTCACCAATTTAAAAGCATTGCTTGCATTCATTGACAAAAGCTTACAATCCTTATACAAGTTCTATATGACAAGAAACTACAAAAAATTCAAGTTATAACTCTTCTGATGTTAGCTGATAGACCTCTGATCCATAACTAAGTCTAAAATGTTCCTCTAGTCCAGTTAAAGAAACTAGGTCTCCTGTCTCGTACCTGAAAAGCCACATTGTAATTTTTTTATGAGTATTGCGAACTCAATGAGTGAACCATCATTGATGATTTCACCTAGGTCAAATACACAAAATCACATATTTCACATATATTCATTCAAATCATGAATAATCCAAATACTCACATGATCATGGCATATCATATAATCATCGTGAATCAGAACAGATATATACAAATACAGATGCATATGAGACTCCGGATTCGTTATTATTGTTATGACCAAGTGCCTTTCACATATAGATACAGATACTAGCCCATTGGGTTCAGTCAGAACAGAATTCACGGAGCAAAGCTCTACGTGTCACGGAGCAAAGCTCTACATGTCACGGAGCAAAGCTTTACATGCAAAATACTGAGCTTTCAGCTCTATCAAACTGGCTACTCTGATCACAACGCCTTTATCTGAGCATGCATTTTATGAAATGCATCAAATACATAATATGTCATGTATAACAATCACATATGATGTATTGTTAAAATCTCATAGTCATTGGACCTAAGTTCGGCATTCAACTTTCGTCGAGCATTCAAATATCATTCAGAATTTAGAATTGTCAGAGCAATCAGAACACTTCCAATACATTCCCAAATAATAAACTCATCGAACCTTAAGTCCGGAATTCATAAACAAATCACAAACAGTTAATATTTGGAAGTTAAACATATTCAATTAATCCTAGGAAAATCATCTAGGTTGACTCATAGTACGCTCCAAAATGCTATTGCCTAGATGGTCCGGCAATGTCTGACTGGCGTCCACTGTGCTCCTCTATGTTATACAAAACACATTTACATATATCACACTTTGGCACAAATGTATAAGTATTCCTTTATGCACATCTATGTATACAAATTATGCACAATGAATATTCAATGACAATCCCATGTATCTTATTGTGATTCCTATCACCATATCATTCATATATCAAAACCTTTATAAATATCACTTGTACTTAGGGTTTGGACCACAATAAAACAATATGAACTAATTTCGTAACTCATTTGATCATTTCAGATTTTTCTAACTACAAGCTTTCGGGTCAACCTTGCATGATCATTCTGATAAGGTAATTGACATAATTAGGTAATACTTTCTTCTAGACAATTGTTCTCCAATGTATTAAGTTTCTAATGACATAAAGATCATACAATTTGATTAAGTATTCCAAAAGTTATGCTCAATTTACTTTGATCTGTTCTTTGAACTATAACTGTACTCTGTATTCAACTTCAAATCAGATTTTGAAATTCTTAGAGGTAGAATTAAAATTCGATCTCTTCAGACAATTTGTATCTATATTCTCTAGTTCAAATTAAATGAATAATCATTCCATTTGAATACCTACTAATCAAAATATAGTCAAAATACCGAAGTATGTTTAGTGAAATCATCCCAATTATCATATTCCAGTACTCCTCAACATTTTCATCTTAAATTCAATAATCAATCCGTTTTAGATGGTTATAATTTTGGTGGAGATGAAGAACAATGTGTTATGAGTCTATTAGTTTAAGAATCAAGTCATTTGGATATCGGGTGAAGAAGTTATAGCAAATCGAATGACAGATGTACAAAAATAATCTTTCCTCAGATAACTCGAAAGTCACGATTGTGTGCTTGCACAATCACGACCTGCAACTTCATCAGCGAAGTCGTGATTGTGCTTGCGACCTTAATTAGAAGAATCACGATTGTACTTTCTTCTCTTGTTCACCAAATAACTTCTTCTTCTCTCCTTCCATTTTTCCCCTTTTTTTAGATGTTCTCACTTCTAAAACATCTATTATGCATTTCTAACTCCAATATAATCTCTAAACAAGTCAGAATCAAATTTACCATTCAAACATCAAAAATCTGAAAACTCTATATATACTTCATTTCTCAACTGTAATTTTTCTAGGTTTTTATTCTCACATCAATCTTCTTCAATTAACACTTAAACCAATTCTTTTAACTTAATTTTAGTTCATCAACACACAACAATTCAAAAATCCAAGATTCACACTTAAACATCAAAATCTGATTCTCATACATGTAAATTCCAATTTTCTGCATTTTATTTCTCTATCTTACTTTTATCTGATGCATTTTTCCACATTTTTACTATTTCATTTCATTATAAATTTATCATTTTATCAACTCTATACCACAACCTCACCAACATCTTCATTTAAATTCATTAAACTCATCTAAATGCATCTTTATAAACATTCCACAAATTCACGCATGAACAGTAACAACGACCCATATTCGGTTTTCTCTAAACCAGAACAGAGTATATTTATATATATTCCTACATCAACTTTCGTGAACTTTTGCATATCCAAAATAGAACCTATTTCATACTATTTTTGAGCAATTCCTTTTTCACAATTCCTTCATCTAATTCATTCATCACCGAAACTATACTTCTCTAACTACTCATGAATAAATTCATGTACAAAATCAACAACAGTAAAACATCATCAAAGTCACTTACTTGATTCACTAATAGTTCCAGCGATGAGAGTGAATCAAATGTACAGAATATTGGATAACCAAGATAATGTTTTGGTGATGGTGTTTTCGGTGGAGAAACAAACAACAGAGGAATGAGAGAGAGCTGTAGAAATGGTTTTGCTTAACACTAAACTACGTGGCTATTTTGCATGTCTTACACTTGTCACCCAAATAAGATTACCATATGTCACTATGCATGTAAGCCATTTGTCAATATTTAATCAGTTCACGTGCCAGACTAAAATTGGTCCAATTTCAACATTTTTCCCTAATCCAAAAATACTCCAAATTTTCAAAAATTCACCAAAAATTTTGAAATATCCTAAATATACCAAAATTGTCAAATCACATTTTAATCGCATTAATAACTCAATTATACCCAAAAAATGTCAATGAATGCATGTAAATCATTTTAATGTGCAAAAACGTGCATGCCATATTTAGTTTAAGCATGATATGCATTTTCTAGTTTCTTAGTAATTTTTCATAATACACTATTCTAGCCTTAACATGGGTAACGGGATTTTACATCATAAATGGAGTGACATTCCAAAAAGAGCTTCTGGAAAAAAGAAGAAGTCTCCATCTAAGAAGGAAAAGTAGAGGAGCTATATAAGGTAATTGGAGAAGATGAGCCAAAAACCTCTATGTAGGAAGAATAAGAAGAACAATGGATAGAGGAGGCTGAAGAAGAATTGGTAGAGGAACAAAGTAAGGAAACTACCGGCGAGGTGTTGGTAGTGACCTCAAGTACGAAAGGCTCCCACTTCCTCAAAGACAAATTGTTCAACTTAGTAGATGATATAGGAATTTTTGTCGTCTCTTATTTTATTAACAGTTTGTCATTAAAAAGGGCATTAATGTATGTGATTGGATTGATTAATTTTATAAATTATGCCCTTATGATTATCTTACAAAATGTGGTTTATTTGCAGGCTACGAAAATGCTTTATGGAGAAAAGGGTGGAAGCAAGCTGTTGATTATTGATCCAAGATGATGTTAAACATGTAGGTTACGTCGAGCTACCAATGTTAAAGAAGCGCTACATAGGAGGCAACTCATGAGTTAGTTTCAATTTTATTTTAATTTTGATATTATCTTATGTTTGCTTTTGTGTTAATATAGGGTTTTATTTTTTGTTATGTTATTTCTTTTATTTCTTTTTATCCTTTTCTTTTATATTTTGCAAGGATGTTACTCTCACATTTGATGGATCTAAATCAAGAAATTGTCATAATCAGGAAAGTACCAAACAACCCTTGATTGCGGTTTTCTGATATGAGTAAGTTTTAATATTTAACCTCGATATTTCGAAAGCGTACGGATCGTTCGCGTAGTACCTAAGATGTCGATCCTATGAGGAGGGTTAATCTAATCCTATAATCTAAGGTCAGAAACTATTAAACAAAAATTTAACAAACAATGAATTTAAACACGAGAACTAAATAAATCAAGCAAAACAAATCAAATAACAAAACAATAATTAACAATTAACACTTAACGAAAACAATCAACGAATAGTGATTAACAATTATAAATTAAAAATGAATAAAAAATAATGGAAATTGATTGATTTGTTGAACAATGATAGCACACCCTAGAATTCAATCTAGTGAGTTAACTAAAAGAGAGAAAGGGAAAATTATCTATCTTTAATGCTAACCTAACCAATTATGATTTATCGAATTAATAGTTCTAGATGATCCTAGGGTTTATTACTCTCTCTCGAGTTATAACTGAACCATAAAAGATAAATCCTAATTAGATTATGGGAAGTTGTAATTCTTAATTAACAACCTATCCAAAACCTTATCAGTTCTTAAGTTCTCTAATAAGCAATTGGAAACCTATACGTGATATCTCTACACAAGATTTACCAACCTGATTTAATTCTAAATCTATTAAATTACTGAACTCTTGTTAGCCCAATTTAATCATTTTTTCTCGATTCACCCTCTTAGTTTATTATCAAGATATGAAGTGCATAATTAAACCACAGTTAATTCAATAAACACATAAAATAATCAGATTTCATTAAATCAAAAATAATATTCCGAAGTTAATTATATAACATTAATCAACAATTCAATTTTATCATCAAACTATATATCCCAATTCTACAATCAAATAAAACTGAAATACATAGGAAATAGAACTCAAATGGACGATGGGAGGCCGCGACTTTGAAAAGCTTCTTATTCCGAGAAGCACGTCGAGTTTGCTTCATCTTCCTCTTCTCTCTTCCTTCTTCTCTTTCTTGATCTCTCAAAGTTATCTCCTTTAGGGTTTCATTGTGGTGGCTGATCAAAAGCTCTCTTTCATCTCTTGTCTTGTTCTTTTTATACTTGATGTGTTTGTGGCAGCCTTAGGGTTTTGGGGTGAAAAGGTCTTAAAAAACCCTTAAATTTTGACTTTTTGTGTGAGTATGCGTCTGCCCAATGCAAGCCACGATTATGGGCCATATGTAAGCTCTCTATCACGATTGTCTTAGGAAGGCCACGATCGTTGGTCAACTCTGATGCTTTTGTCATGATCGTGGGTTGTCTTCTCTCGCTTCTATCACGATCTTGGCTCGTTATTTCGGTCTCAGTCTTTCCAAAACTTCTCCACTCTTCCCTATTGACCCTGAAACACTAACAAACACATCAAGGTACCTCAAAAACATAATAATTAAGGTCAAATGCTTGTACTAACCTATAAAAACAATTGAACACAAATAATTCACAAACTAATATAATTTTACTAAAAAGACATACTAAACAATCGAATAAATGGATAAACATATATCAAACTATACCTTAAAACATGATGCATTTCACACTTATCAACATCCCCACACTTAAACGCTTGCTTGTCCTCAAGCAAACAAATAACAAACACATCAAATTTCATACAGAACACAATGCAGTAATGAGACAATGGCTCCAACTTTATGAAATGAATTTAATTTAAAACACAATTGTCTAAGTCATGTCAAATCATTAACATGCAAAATTCATGTCTTGGGGTTTTGAACTAAATATACATAGTAATCTAGACTCAAGTGTTAAATTGTTTACCCTTTTCAATTGCACACACTCGTTAATAATTCTTTGTTCGTTCAACTCTGTAACTAAGCCTAAGTACGTTTTAACGAACAGTTAAACTATTATAAATTCGGTAGGTTTTATTTGAAAACTCAATTTTATTTTTATTTACTTTTTATGAACATGGACTTAGTCATTTTACATGGAGGCAAACATTGGTAACGAAGGTCGATCCAGTTACTCAACTAATTTATGTTTTTTATTAAGTTGCTTAGTTGGAACGTCATTATAGCCTTTTTACATGAAGTCACACATTTGTGATGCGTATCGATTCGATTACTTAGCTATATCACGTTCTCAACTGGCTACTAGCTCTATTCAAAACCCAAAGGCCAGCAGAATAATTACTTATTTAAGGAATAACAAAAAAATTAATTTTAAATTGCCTACTTTGTTGCTTTAGCTACTTATTTCCATGAAAAAATACTAGCAAAGCTACTTAGGTTAAAAGCCTCAAATTATGAATGAATGTGACAATTTAGAGGACTACATTTAAACACTAAATCCTAATTAAGTAGCATATTTGATTAAAGAACCCCCACTTCACTAATTCTGCAAGCTAATAATTCTCTACAACCTAATATACCATGTTCAAAATTAAATCAATTTCGATTCATCTAAGCCATTAATGTTGGACCTCGTTTTTAGAGCCCAACTCCGGAACCATAAAACGTGAGCATATTCAAATAAAATCTCCTTAACTATTACCGGTTCATCTTCATGCTCTGATACCAAAACTGTTGGGTCCCGATTTTCTGGAGTCTAACTCTTGTTCTTGGAACTCATGTAAAACCGTGAGTGTAAAGCTGTCGAAAACCTTTCATTTGGAATGAAAAATCCTTCAGAGGTGTGACGGGTTCGCCGTGGTGAACTATTATTTTGCAGCGGCAAACATATGGGAGGAATCCCATATGTTTCCTTCGGGTGAAGTTTGCCACGATGATAGGTTGTCTTCACCACGATGAAGTCCCAAGATTTTCATGAGAATTTCTCTCAGGAAAGGTTCGCCGAGGCTATCCTAGTGGCTTGGCCACGGTGAATTTTCACAGAAACTTGACTCATCTCTCAAATTTTTCCAGATTATAACTATTCACTTACATCATTTTAACTCTCATTTTACTTCTAACTATCACCAAAACATGTTTCATTCATCAAATCAAAAAGAAGGATGCTTATACTTACTTGATTTAGCTTCAAAGTCTTCAAACTTTTCAAGATCTCCAAAAACCCTAGCTCCTTCAACCTTGAATCTTCACCGAATGAAGAGTTTCTTGGCTATAGTGAAAACTCTAATCTTCCTCTTTCTTTTTCCCTTCTTGAACAACTTCAAAATCACTCTCTAAAACTAAGAAAAGATGGAACCTAGCTTAGTTTTCTCTCCTTTCCTTTCAAACTACCGAAACTCTCTCCCTCTCCCTTTTTCATTCACGTTTTTGGCTTCTTCAATTTCAAGAAACCTTTGTCTCTTCCCTTAATGCTCTTAATGAGAGTGAAAAGTCTACTTTATGCTTCCCTCATGCCTTATAGTCTTTTAACCTTAAATGTCATGCCCAATTTGCCCTTATATAATCTTACTTCTTTAATCCTTTAATTCAATTTACCTATGTCATAAAATCCTACTAACCTTGACATAATAATTAACTCCCAAAACTTCACTTATCCAAACCTCATAATTATTTAAATCATGCTTAACTAATTAAAAAAAATCGGGGGCTAACATTTCTCCCCCTCTTAAAAGAATTTCATCCTCGAAATTTTTCATTTCACTAATCAAGAGTACATCTCCTCATATTAGCAATGATGTCACCTCAAGTTCATGATTTCAATCACGTAGCTGGGTACTTTACATCAAGCATGTTGCATACACTCTCAGCCCGATACTCACTTTTGAATCATTACGCATTCATTTCTGATTTGTTCTTTCATTGATAATTTTTAACATAACTATCTGATCTGCTTAACCTAATTCAGAGAAATTCTTCCTTGAAAGAAGATTTCTTGCTACTATCATCTACACTATTTCCATAATATTTATCAATCAACTATATTCCTCATTGTCGTTTCAGCCGTTCATAATACCTCAATAAGATCAATTTCAACTGTTCATGATATTTCAATAATTTCAATTTCTGTCGCACTTTACATGATCA